>CM039719.1:45190966-45360124 GCA_022539455.1 Dendrobium nobile | reverse complement strand
CCATGCCCTAATCCTATAAGACTCCCAAGGCTAACGAAGTTGAACTATCACTTTGAGCCCGTTTTTGCTTAGCCGAATGTTCGATCCTGTTTCTGCACTCTGAGTTGTTGTCGTCTTGGCTTGTGATCCGGATCTCTGCATACTATTAGGCCTAAGGTCTAGAGTAGTGTGCTTATATGCCAGCTTTCTGAGTAGGCTAGGTATTGTGAAGTATTGGATTTGCACGTGTAATGTGTAATATAGTTGAAGTACTTGAGGTGGAGTACCTGTGGGTTACGGTTGTAGTATTGGTGGTTTGTGCGTTGTAGATGATGCGTGGTTGACTATGTGTGGTGTGTTGATTTGCATCGGCATTTGGACCCAAAGCTAGGTTATATACCTACTTGTTGGTTTTGACCAGAATTTAAATTTGCCTTACTTAATTAGGTAGTAATTTGTTTCTATTAACCTAATATTCAAATATATTGTTTTATAGATCAAAAACTGTGCCCACTTGTAGTGTCCAACCCTATCCTAGCGGTTTATAAAAAGACCACCCACAACACCCCTCCCCATCCATAACTACCCTAACCCCTCGTTACTTAGCCTACTCCTATATTTTTTCAATTATTTATTTTTTTTTTATTTTTAACTCTTTACTAAAGTTATATTTAATATCTATCGTATATTATATTTTGTATATTACTTCCTAAACCACATAACAAATAGAACAAAATATATATCCACAACTCCAACATCACTACCAACTACACAACAACAATACAACCTAACATCACCAAAACGGATCCACTAATAAAAACATATAAAACACAATTACCTAATCAATTAATAATCTAATTAATTTATAACTCAAATACTACGACACGATAATACGACTTATATAATAATCTCAATACAACATACTAAACCCTTAACCACACAACCATCTACAATCTACTCTACAACAACACAACTCTTACACAACACACATACCAAAATCAACCATCAAAACACAAACAAAACTCCCACTCAATCAATAAAATTATAATTTCTAGCTTAATCATATATTACACCCACAAACCAAACAACCAAACCATTACTTACAAAACTAAAAACCACATCTACACATTCCATTCACTAAAAACTATCCTTAATCAAAACCATAAAACACACAACAATAAAAAACTAAACATAACTACACTAAATAAGACATACCACATAAATTATACAAACCAACCAACATCAAACATTAATAAACACCAAACTAACAACAAAATACTTCACATAACTATATACTACCATAAACAAAACACTCACACAACAACTCACCACATCCACAATCAACAAACCACAACAAATACCAAAAATACCACTCACCAACAAACAACAACCACACACAACACCACCCCACAATAACAAACACACCACACACACACAATTACCACAACACTATACCACAATCAAATCAAAAACAAGCACAAAACCCACAATCCAAAACAAAAATCCAAACAAACAACTAAACAATAACACAATAAAAAAACACTTCGACCAACACAAACTACAATCACACCAAAACACAACACAACACTTAAAAAACTAAAACCAACCACAACACCCACAAACAAACCTCACACCACACACAAATCAAAACAAACACCTAACCACAACGACACTACACTAAAACAACACAAACACACACACAACAAACACACAACAACACAAAACCAACCACACAATAACTAACAAAACAACAAACAAAAAAAAAAAAACAAACAACACACAAAACCACACAAAAAAAACAAACAGTAACAACCTAAGATATCATAAACAACAACTAAACACAAAACAACACACAACACTACTCAAACAAATCACTGACTATAAAACAACAAATCGTTACACATCTCACACAATCACACTAAACAAAAACACACACACCAAACACAAGCACTACACAACACCACAAAACAAACACACACAAAAAACAAAACACAAACATAAAAAAACAAAACCAACCACACAATACCAAAAACACCCACCCACACAAAAACTACACAAACTTATTAATATATCCGAAAAATAAGAGACAACACACAACACACATCACACAACACACAGGGAACACAAAACACAACCAAAAACAAACCAACTCACAAAACACTACTCAATCCACACGAAAACACTACTACTAAAACAAACCAAACACAACCAACACACCAACAAAACACCAAACAAACCATACCAACCAACACAAAAACTAAACTACCCTACACAACCCACAACACCATCCAACCATCCAACACAACCTAAACACTCAAACCAAAACACACAAAACTAACCACACACACAACCAACCACAACCCACCTAATAAACACATAAACCAAATAAAAAAAAAACACAACACACACACACTCCAACACCACAAAAAAAACAACCGATACCAAAACAAACAACAAAATAAACAAAAACAACCACACCACACACACATCAACGAAAACCATTACAAAAAACTTACACCCACACACAACACAAAAACCCAAGGCTAGGAATTCCCACCTTGGTTTCTCCAGTTGATCCGTCTACTAGGGTAAGTCTTCTATCAGCACCTGTAGACCTAAGGGTTGGGTGATGCCCTTCCTTAGACCAAAGCTAGGTATTCCCTACTTTGGTTTCCAGTAATTTTTGCCTATTAGGGTAAGTCTTTCTATCAGCATCCTATAGCCTAAGGTTGGGTGATGCTTTCCTTAGACACCAAGGCTAGAATTCCCTACCTTGGTTTTTCCAGTTGATCCGTCTACTAGGAGTAAGTCTTCTATCAGCATCCTGTAGACCTAAGGTTGGGGTGATGCCCTTACTTAGACCCAAAGCTAGGTATTCCCCTACTTTGGTTTCACAGTTAATTTTGCCTATTAGGACCAGTAAGTCTTCTCTCAGCTCCTTATAGGCATAAGGTTGGGTGATGCCCTTTCCTGGTAGAACCCAAGGCTAGGAATTCCCTACCTTGGTTTTTCCTAGTTTCCCTTGTCTACTAGGAGTTAAGCTTTCTATCCATGCTTCCTGTAGACCTAAGGTTGGGTTCTATGCCTTCCTTAGACCAAAGTGAGGTATTTCCACTCCTTGGTTTTACCACTGTTTTCTATGTCCAACTAGGTGTTAAGCCTTCCATTTAAGCATACTATAGGCATTGAGGTTGGGAGATGATCTCCCTTTTCACTCCCAAAATTTTACTTCCATTCGGTCAACGCCAATGTGTGCAGCAGAAGTTCCTTCTACCACACACAATTGGGATCCATTTGTTGACCTCATTTTGTATGAGGTCACTGAGGCCTTCCAAACTCCAAATTAATCCTAGACCCTAGGATCCACTCTAGACTTAGGATCTTTCCTAGAACTAGACCTTAGAGCCTATTCTAGAGCCTAGGATTCCCTTAAATCCTAGATCTTAAAAATTTTTTTTTTTTTTCTCGATCCTAGGATCACTCCAACTTCAAATTCAACCTCCAACCTTTGATCAACTCAATTTTAAATCAATTACTATATTTAATATCACTCCAATTTCATTTAACTCCTACCTGTGATCAATTGATCTCAATACTCACTCCAATTCAATCCAATTAATTTTAAACTTCAAATCAAATCCAAACCAGAATTCAGATCAAATTCAAAATCTAGAGGCCTGGGGCCTTGTCCTAAAGACCCTTTTCAGAGTTTTTTTTCAAACATTTTAAAAACCCAATCAAATGGCCTCTGATTAGGGTCTATCACTTGCAAAGTGATAGACATGTCTCTAGAGGTGCCCTCCAATTTTGAGCCCATTCTGAGACTCTAACCCCAGAATCTGAATTAAATTCAAAGGCTGTAAAACTTCAAATATTTTACCCTATGCCACTGAGCATAACCCTTTTGGATTTTGACCCTGGGAACCTTTTCCAAGCCTCCACAATCATTCCAGACCTTTGAATTTAACCCATTGAGCTAGTAAACTGCATTTTTCAGACCCTATTTTGACCATAGTTGACCAATAGGTCAAAATTGACCAAAAATACCCATGGGGCCTCAATGGGGATTTCAAACCAAATGAGCTCCAAATGGGATGCAACCACCTTTGAAAATTTCAAAATCATTTCAAACCTGTTGAGCCCAAACCCAGACCCTGGGTCAACCTGGTTGACCAAGTCAACCAGGTTGACCAAACAGGCCCTTAGGGACTCAAATAGGGATTTTGATCAATTTGACCTCCCCAGACACCAGGAACTACCCTAATGGTCTCCAATTGCCTTTTCAAACTTGTTGAGCCCAACCCAGACCTAGGTCACACTGGTTGACCAAGTCAACCTAGGTTGCACCAAACAAGCCCTTAAGGGTTCAATGGTGATTTTGACCAAATCAACCCCTCCAAACCCTGGGACCACATCCAATAGACTCAGGATGACGTTCTGAATTTGTTGAATCCATTTCTAACCCCTGAACCCACAGGTTGACCAAGTCAACCAGTTTGGCCTAGAAGCCCATTAAAGGCCCATTAAGCCTCTTTAATCCATTTGACATTCTTGGCTCTTGGAACCACCCTCCAATCCACTATATCAATCATTTGAATTACCTAAATAAAAAACTTCATAACCCTTGATGGAGTGATGGTCCTAACCAGTCAACTCAGGCTTAATGGGACCATTTGTATGGTCAAAACCTTTCAACCCATTGAACTAGCTCAAGCCCACCCCATCCAGCCACTTGGAAAAGACTCCATGACCTGCTTGGATGCCACATCAGCCCCATTGACCAGTTGACTGGTCAACCTGGTCAACCAATGCCTTAAGCCTCTTCTTGAAGGCTTTATCACATGCTAAGCCCCTTTCCCTTGATTTAAGCATGCTTTATGGGCCGAACCCTTAATGTCCTAAAGCTCACTTGGAGCTCTCCTAACCGGCTCAGGGTCTGGTTTAACTTAAATGGCAATGTCTCCTCCACTCATCCCAAGCCGCCCAATGGATTGAGGCCGTGCCCAGCCTTTGGGTCAGCCTTCTGGCTGTCCCAGGGACACTTGGCAACATCTGAGGCCTGGTGAGTCAATCCCAGCCATCCGTTTGCCTGGGGGCGTTTGAATAGGGGGAAAAGGCCTTAATGCCATACACTCTAACCCTAATCATCTCTCACTAATCAAGCCCTCTCAAGTCCTGTCCCCTGTTCGTTTTGTGAATCTCCAGAGCTTCCTCTACTCCCCACTACAAATATCGGGTGGTTGCACGTCACCGGCGGCGAGTTCTCCGGCGAGTACACACCTAGACCGTCCCAAGCCTACGCGTCGATCCAGACGCGTTCGAGCTCAGATTTTGCTGGGGACTTCACTTGGACAGTTACAAGCTCATCCAATCCAGAAATCTCGAAGATCTAACGGTATAACTCCCTAAAACCTAGATCTAGTTCACATTAGTTGTCTAATAGCTTTATGCTTTTAGGGTTTTAGCCAAAACGAACTATTCCCCACGATTTCTGTTCATGTCTTCAATCTACGTTTAAAATTTCAAGCGATTTGGTCCATCCGATCGAGAGAACGAACCAAAAAACGGATTCTAGGGCGTCATCTGTAGTTCGCTGCAGATGTACGTTTTCTAGACCGTTGATCATGAGATCAACGGTCTAGATCGAGTCGTTCCGCGCCTTGGTTCGCCCGTGTATTCGGTGTAAAGTTTGATCGGTTTGATCGGCGAGATCAGGGCCGTCCGTTTGGAACAGCGGGATCGAATCTCCTCCGCTGATCTTCCCCGTGAGATCGAACAGCGGAATGCGATCTCAGCCGTTAGATCGAACCCGCGATCAATCCAACGGCTACCGCCAGCCGCTGACGTGGTTAAGTGAAACCGCGTGAAGCGGCCCGCCGGCCGACGCGTGTCCCCGCCGTCAGCGGTTTCGATCCGCGAATCCGCGCGTGCGCGTGTCTGACCGCCGCGTTTAATTAAGGAAATGTGTTTCTTTAATTTGTTTTAATTGCAGAAAATTTAAAAATCATAGTAAATTAAATACAAAGCCAAAAAATAGGTATAATATATCAAACTGTTCAGAATTTTGTCTAGTTTATTTTAAAAATAAATCAATCTATTTTGAATATTATTTTATTAGTAATTTAAGAAATACAGAAATCCTTTTTTATTTTTAATTTAATATATTATATTTTATTTTAATTCTTTATTTGGCTGCTATGTTGTATAATGGGATAAAACAAATTACAAAGCTAGCATTGTCATCTTTTTATCTTGGATTATTATTATTATTATTATTATTATTAATTAGATAATTATTTTCATCACTCTATCTTAATTATTTTCTCTTTTTTTTTTATCTACACAAAATTTTCCTTTCTCAAGATTTTCTCATAAATCCATTGACTATGTAGAGAAAAGTTTTTTTTTTTTTTTGAAATTCATGGAAATAACGGCTTGTGTTTTGAAGGAAAATATATTAAATTTTTAAAAATTTTGAGTGGTATTATAATTATTTCATCAATAAATATTTTAATGAAATTTTACATATTAAGCAAATGTTCAATAATTAAATAAGCAGTATTTTTATTTTTTATTGAATAAATATGTTGGAGTGCTATGCTAATTGGTTTGATTTGCATGAGACAAAATGTGTGCTATAGTTATATTAAAATTGAATAAGTAATTAAGAAATTTTTTATTACTAAAATTATAAATATTAAATTCATATATTTATTAATTTATTGATCATATTTATGTTTTTGGCCAATGATATAATAGTTCTAAAATATGGTTGGACGGTTAAAAATAAGAAGAATAAAATAAAATAAGTTACGTGATGATATCCTAATTGACCAAAATATAATCAGGATGGAGCTCAAAGGCTGTAGATCTATTTTGAAATTTATATAGTATTAATTATGGATATATTACACTAATCTTAAAGCATATTCAACGGTGATTTTTATTTGGATATACTTGATATATCATCAAAAAATTATCTTGATTGGGCACGAATCTCAAGGCAAAATCAAGTTAGAAACTTCAAAAAATAAATCGGAGACCATATGAACTACAATTTTAGAAAACTTATAGTCGAACTGAACGTCTCGAAAATACAAGCCCAACGACACCAAAATTCAACTCAATATGAGCCCAAATGAGTCCAAATCAAAGACACGAAGTGCATTTGGAAGGCTCAATCCATAATTTGAATCACCAAACAATTTTCAAACCTTACATGCTTATATTCGAATCGAGCGGCTCGACGAAACAAATTCAACGGGCCCAAGATGGTCAAATTATGATATCATTAAAATATTGAAATGTCCAATATAAGATCCATGATCAAGGGAATCAACATCGGCAGTCCATTCAAATCACTCACAATTTACCCTTAATATTCCTCTTATTTATTGGCCACGCAAATCTCAGAAAACTATAAATATACCACTTATTTCTCATAAGAGGGGATCCAAACAAGAAGAAATGATGAGTAGGACGAGAGATCTCTTACCACCAGACTCCTCCTCCTCGACTACCGTCGGACTTCCACCCTGCAGTCGGCCGAAGTCGGACTTATGCCCGACCGCCAATTGAAGTCGAACTTTTGCTCGACCGTCAATTGATATCGGACTTCTACTCGACCGTTGATTGACGTCGGACTTTTGCCTGATTACAGACTAACGCCAGATTTCTCCCAAATCGTCAATTAAGGCCGGATTTATGCCAAATCATTAATTAAAGCCGGATTTTCGCCTGACCACTAAACATCGTCGGATTTCCGATCTCTACTCGTAATTGTATTTCAACCAGACATTTGATTATTGTAATCTGATTGTCCTCAATTTCAAGGACAAGTTAGTCACTTGTAATCGAATCAAACATTAGTGGAATCATATCAACTATGCGTAGCTCTGTAGTTTTTACCTTTTTTCAGGTTTTTCAACGTAAAAGTTATGGTGTTCCTTTTTTCTTTTATTTGTGTGCTAGATATACGTACAATGCTGAGGCGAAAGTTTCTCTCTATCGCCGCGTATATTCTAGTCTGCAACAATGCTGATAGATTTTGTGTAGAATTAAATGATTTTGATTTAAATGAGAATTTGACTCTTAATAGAGAGAAATTATTATATGTGGAATCCGAACGTGAGAATCGTTTGAATTCTTTGAGGGTATACAGCAAAAAAAACTATTTATTTAATGTATACCCTCACAAAATCTAGAGTCTCTCATCCAAACTCCGCACGTAATAATCTCTCCTTAAGACACAATATAGAAAAAAGATTCATGTAGCCGACCTATGTAATGGAATAAAGGCTTCTTATTATTGTTATGATAGAATGAAATTATTTCAATAATTTTCTGTTGAGAGTGGTCATTAAATTTAAAAATGAGTGCCACATAAGTTAATATGTAATAATACATTAAATTTATATTTTTGAGCGCAGAGTTTTTTCCAAAAATAATTAATAAAACAGTTAATGGCATTTGTGGATATAATTTGGATTAACGCAGTAGAGCTTATCTCGGCCATTTGTGGCACTATTCTCTTGGACGGGCAGGAGAAATGTTGTTGTGAAGCAGGGCGGAAGAACCGCAGCTCAGTTCGGTCAGAAGTTCGGAGACGAAGCCGATGGACGAGAAGAGGACAACTGAAACCCTAAATAAATTCAATCCTTACCCGCATTAATCGCACCGAACCTCTATATTTATTGCCCGCTATAAGCTCACTCGTCCCTTTGCTCCATCGCTCGATTCTTTCTTTCGGTAAGAATCCAATTCCTTTTTCATTCCCTTCAGTCCATTTGTTCCCCTTCTCTTTTTTTGAACTGTTTGAATCCTTCTGAACTCGTTTGAGTAATCGAATTGATGTAATTTGTGAAAAAGCCGCGTTTTTTCGTTCGGAATCGCTTTCGAACTTTGATTTTACTGTTTTTTTTTTTTTTTAGGATTTGAGCATCGAAATAGTTGATGGTTTTTGAATTGTAAGAGGAGGTCGCCCTCGTTTGCTTCTTTTGCCGCCGGAGGCGTTCCCTGCGAGTGAGAGGCAGCCGAGGGCCAGCCGAGGGTTCTAATTGGAGGAGAGCAATGTCGTCGGCTACGATAGCTCTCAATCCAATTGGGGAGGATTTTTCTCTTTCCTCCTTCAAACGGTCGGCTCACTGCTCCCCAGAGCCGATCCTCGTCTACCTTGCGGTACCTGGTTCGTCCGTGATCCCAATGCCAGTCTTCGAATCAGACTCCATTTCCTCGGTTAAGCTGCGCATCCAAAGATGCGGGGGCTTCATGTTCAAGAAGCAGAAACTTGTCTTCGATGGTCGGGAGCTTTCAAGGAACGACGGCCTTGTAAGGGACTACGGCGTTTCTGATGGCAACGTGCTTCACCTCGTCATCCGCCTTTCTGATCTTGGATTTGTTACTGTGAAGACTGTGTGCGGAAAAAAAATTAAATTTCATATTGAAAGAAACCGCACGGTCTCCTATGTCAAGCAACATATTGCCAGGAGGGGCAAGGACCTTGTTGATCTAGAGAACCAAAAGCTTTGCCATGATGGCAAGGAGCTTGATGATCACTTGATGATTCAGGATATTTGTAGCTATAATGATGCTGTGATCCATTTGATTGTGCGCAAGTGTGCTAAAGTCAGGACTCAACCGATTGACAAGGCCATAAATCTTTCAATATTGGCTCCAACTGCAACTGATAAGGATGAATGCAAGAAACCATTGAAAAGGGAGGTTTGGATTGAGCCATTTGTTGTCAACCCTAAGATTATATTATCACCAGTAATCAAGAAACTTATTCAATCTGCATTGGCTGGACTAAAGAAGGGGAATCCTCCGGTCATGTCCTCTGAAGGTACAGGCGGCGCATATTTTATGCAAGATGTTTCAGGGCAAGAATTTGTGGCTGTTTTTTAAGCCAATTGATGAGGAGCCAATGGCAGAGAACAACCCAAGGGGGCTTCCTCTATCATTGGATGGAATTGGATTGAAGAAGGGAACGCGAGTTGGGGAGGGGGCACTTAGGGAAGTTGCAGCTTATTTGCTCGACCATCCGATTAGTGGGCGTCGAACATCAATGTGTGATGAGTTTGGTTTCTCTGGTGTTCCTCCAACAATAATGGTTCAGTGCCTTAGTGATTGTTTTAATCATTCAAAAAAATTTGATCGTGCTACGCCAGATTTCAAGGTTGGGTCAATGCAGATGTATGTTAAGAATTGTGGGAGTTGTGAAGATATGGGCCCAGGAGCTTTTCCTGTGGAGGAGATTCATAAGATCACTGTGTTAGATATAAGATTGGCTAATGCAGATAGGCATGGTGGGAATATTTTGTTTTGCAAAGAGGGAGAAGAAGGGCGAATTCTGTTGGTCCCGATCGATCATGGGTATTGCCTTCCTGAGGATGTAAGTTTACAATTTTTGATCTTTTTCCTTATATTATTGATTTAATTTGGATATTACCACATATTTCATGGCATTTTAGCTTATGTCATTTTAGGTGATGAACATCATTGAGTTCATAGGTTATTATCTTTTAATCATCTATTTTTTATTTTTTTTAATTCTTTAATTTTATATTAGTGGTTTCGTCTTAAAATTTGTAAAATTCCAATTAAGCCAGCTATGTGTATGGGTCTGAGTTTTTCTGGTAAGAAGTCATTGAAAGTTACATTGAGTTCGAAAAAATTGTGAGTGATGAATGTGTAATAAAAGTTGGATTGCTAGATTGCAAAATGAATTTTTATTGAGGAGAGAGCTTTTCGTTATTTAAAAGAGAAACCCTTCTATTATAGTAGTGGAATCAATATAATGTGCATGTAGAATGAAATAAGCATACTCCACTAAACTATATTGGGTTGTTTTCTAAAATAATTTTTTTATACTAACACTTCCCCTTATAATTTTGGTTATATATATTAACTAGTTAGCTCCAACATATTTCATAGCTTAGAAAACTAAATATGACCCAAATTGCTTAGGTAATATTTTCTACAAATTGTTTTGGGTTGGAAATATGAGGAGTAACAATCTTCTTTGATAGCACTTCATCTGAATAAAATGACAATTAACCTCAATAAATTTTGTTCTTTTATGGAACGTGAGATTATTGACAACACATGGTTTCAAGATTGACAAAATTTAATGCCGTGTTATGCAACATAAAAATTAAATTCTTTATGAGGGTCTTAATCAACTTCATTTCATATATAGAGCGTGTCATCGCTACATATTCTATCTTAGCTTTTAATATGTCCACCACTATTTTTTCTTATTTTTTTATATGACTAAATTTTCTTCCATAAATGTGCATTCCCCACATATGGATTTTATTACTTTTCCCTTTGACCAAATTACCTTCCATGCATATGTGATTTTATTGTTATTATTTGATCTATTATGCTTAGCATTAAAAAAAGAAAATCTACATTAAGATGTTCATTTCATTTTCAGTGGATTTTAATCATTTTCCCTTTGAAGTTTGTATATGTTGACTCACATTTCTTACAACAAAGAAGACATCTTGTTCCAAGAAACTTTTTTCTTAGAAAGTATTTTAGAAAACCCAATCTTTGATTAGAAAACACCTTTTTAGTAGTATTTTACTTCAGAAACCCCTTTTTTATCACTCCCTATTAGGAGAATGTCATTTACATTAAAAGCCAAGATAATGGAACCAAATGAGATGTTTTTGACAAAGATGGCATGATCTCTACTGTTGCTATAAAAACTTGCCCGAGTAAGAAATTTGTAAAGGTTATAAAACCGAGCCTAAGGATTTTGCTTCAAGTCCATAAATAGCCTTGTTGAGTGTACATCATCTAGTCACCCCCTGAGTAATATACGCTGGCAATTGCTTCATATAAAAAGCTCTAGTTAGATTTCCATAGTGGAAGGCATTACTAGATTCATTTGTAGCCAAACTTAAAAAACCAATGCTCCATATAAATGGCTCTAGTTAGATCTCCATAAAGGAAGGCATTACACATCCTCAGTAAGAAATTTTTCAAACTTATAAAACCAAGCCTAAGTCTTTTACTTTAGTCCAGGGATGGACTTGTTAAGCTTACATGCTCTAGAAGAAACAAACAGTTTGTGTGCCTGTTGCTTTTAAGTTTTCTAGAACAACAACATCAAGCCTTTGTTTAGACAATTTCAGACTCATAAAAAAGAAAAAAAAAAGAACATCAAGCCTTTGTTCCACTAAGTAGGGTCGGCTACATGAATCCTTTTTCTGTATTTTTTCTTGTTAAAAGTCAAATTCTCATTTAAATCTAATAAGAAAAGATAATTTCTAATATTCTCTAACCAAATCTTTTTAGGTCTACCTCTACTTTTCTTAACATAAGTCAAATTTAATATCTCTACTCTCCTAGCCGGTTCATCGGAAAGCCGCTGTTTTATGTGACCAAATCATCTAAGGAGATTCTTTCTAATCTTTTCTTCCACCGGAGCTGCACCAACCTTTTCACGAATATGCTCATTTCGTATCATGTCTCTAAGAGTAAAGCCACTCATCCACCTGTTGCTTTTAAGTTTTCTGATTTACATAAAAAAAAAAAAACTTGGCACTCGTTTTTATTTATCTTCAAAATTCTTTTTTTCCCCTTCTCGTAGTTATCATGTTACACTCAAAGAATGAACTTGTTTGCATTTCTTGTAGTTTGAGGACTGCACATTTGAATGGCTTTACTGGCCTCAAGCCCGTATCCCTTACAATGCTGAAACCGTCGAGTACATAAAATCACTAAACGTTGAAGAAGACATCGAGCTTCTCAGGTTTAATGGTTGGGAGTTATCATCTCTGTGCGCTCGAACTCTTCGAATTTGTACCATGCTTCTCAAAAAAGGTGCAGAAAGAAGCCTTTCTCCTTATGATATTGGAAGAGTCCTCTGCAGGGAAACACTCAAGAAAGAATCAAAGATCGAAGGCATGATCCACAAAGCAAAGGAAGCCATTCTTCCTGAGACTTGTGAGGCTGCTTTCATGGAATCCATCTCTCAACTTATCGACCGTTATCTTGATGAGCTTGCTGAATGATCAAATTATGATTTATATAGATAGATAGATAGATAGATAGATAGATAGATATTTATATATATATTAAGTAGATGTTTGCGAGGCATTTTCTTATTGATATATGGGCATAAGGTCTTTATCTACTGCCCCTTCTTCCCCTCTGTTTAGGTTAATTTGGTCATGCAATGACTGGAACTTAGAGGGGGGAGGTTCTTTTGCTGCTGAGCTGCAGTTCTTATCAGTTAGCTTTCTCTTTCTTCAGTTTTCTGAACAATTTTTTGTTCTGGGAGAGGATGGAAATGAGCTCAAGATCCTTGTAATTTTTTCTCATTTTGGTGGTGTTTTTGGCAAGTAGAATAAATTGGGATCATTTTATTTCCCATATGTATACTTTTGCAGACTATTCTGAGTTATATGAGATCTGGTGATGCTTTCTTTTTTGGTAATTGTGATCATAAGTATATCCTAGAAGGTTGGACCTCCCATTTAGGATAGATTATTCTGTGCGGACATCAGATCGTCCGGAGACGATTTAGAGTGCGCCATTTCACCCTGTAGACAGCAGTACATAGCCGCGATACACAGCAAAAGAGTGTTGTGGCGTGCTCTGATTCGACTCCAGATGGCGTCACAAAATAATTTTTCCTAAATAGCTTGGTTATACCAGGTTGGAGCTGTGCGAAATTTTTTAATAATTTTTGCTCTAGCATGAGCACTAACTTTAGGAATGGATAAAATTATGATTTAGGATAATTTATAGCAATAATAATGAAAAAATATATATATGTATGTGAATGGCCATGATTTATCTTTAACCTTTCAAATTAAAATAAATGTAAATATAAGCACCGGTGATTATCATTTTATATAAATATTCTTTAATATTTTAATATTTCCACTTTTATCTTTTTTAATGAGTCATTTATTTTAAAAGAATATCTAAATTTTGTATGAATAAAGATAGAATCATTTTCATTCTCAATTTTTTTATTTTATTTTTTGTGCATTGATATATTACTTTTTAGTCAATATTATAAGAAGGTGAACGCATGCATTTACATACATATTTCTTTTTCATTTTGTTATATTTCATTTAATATCATAATTTATTTTTTTCCATTTTTATTTATATGTCCATATCATACTATTATATATTATTATAATCAAACATATTTTAATTCATCATTTTAATGCGAAGAACCTTCTTTATTTTTCTATATACGCTACACTTTTTTTTCTAAAAAGATCGTATACAATTTCTTCTTCTTCTTCCTTCGATTTCGCCGGTATTAATCACATAAGAAACTAAAATTGACGCTTTATTTTTGGCGGTAATATTTTCCGACGATTTTCCAGCCCAATAATGTTTTAATTCGTTAAAATTTTTAAAAATGTTTTTTTTTCTTATTTATTAAATTTTAAATTTATTATTTTCTTTGCAACAATGCCATACTAGGCAGAGTTTTACACAAACAACCTTCTAAAAAAGAAAAATACTGAAATTGCAGTATCAACATTCATCTAATTGCATGGTAATATTGTATATTTTAATAAATTATTATAGATCTAATTAATTTTTTTAAAAATTATAATAAATAGTATTGCTTAATAAATAATAATACTATCTAGATAATAATTTAATCGGATAACATTAAATAAACATACCCATTGGCATTAATGATGATGATGATAGAGACTTGCATTTTTTCCCTTTTTTAGGCATTTGGGGAAAATGAAATTACATTAGTTCTTTTTATATAATGCTTCAATCTCAATTAATTTTCCAAACAATAAATTCTTACCATCAAGATTAAAATAGTAATGTAAAAGTAATTAATGCTAACATTAAAATATATATTAAATAAACATACTTGATTTAAGAGCCTGCATCGACTTTTTATCTAATAAATGCATCTCTTCTAGAAGTCGGGATTTTGGTTCATATATTAGTTCTAAAATTACTATGATTATCTGAGTAATACGCACCAATAAAAAAACTATAATCAATTTAATGAGTCGTTCTTAGTATCACAGTCTGAAATAGTTCATACTTATGCATGCATAATTTTATTATGTCAATAGAGAGTTGCATTTTTTTCCTTTTCAGACATTTGGATAGATAAAATTACATTAGTTCATTACTCAATGCTCCAATCTCAATTTATTTTCTAAATGGTAAATTCTCACCACCAAGATTCAAATTATATTGCAAAAATAATTAATGTTTTTTTTCTCCATAAAATATAGTTTTTTTTTTTTTTTTTTTTTTTTTTTTTTTTTTTTTGAGACTTATTCATTACTTCTTTAGGCTTTGACATATGGGCTTACATTAGATTCATAGCCTACAATGCAAGGGATTTTAAATAACAAAGATTAAAATGATCATTATAATTAATAATTAATGATGTTATCAATGCTTTGTAACTTAGCAATAGGATGATTATATTGAATATTATTGTGGGCTATGCATAATGGTTGACTTAGCTCTAAAAACCACTATTAAATTTCCAAGCACATGAATAGCTGAATGAGACTCAAGAAGCTCTATTTTTTCATGAAAATTTTAAAAAAATTAATAAATTTCAGTTAGGGATATTAGGTTGCTTTGAAGTTAGATATTAATTTTTAAAATGATTAATTTTATTAGTTTTTTTGTTTGATTGCATGTAGTTAGATGTTGACTCTGATTTTAAACTCTACAAATCCTCTTAAAATTCTCTAGAAGAGTATGAATTTGGTCAAAGATTAAAGATTCATAATATATATATATATATATATATATATATATATATATATATATATATATTCTAATGGTGGTAATTTTATTAAAGTACAAAATAAGATATATTATTATTCATTTAAAAAGGTTAATTTGAAGTAACATCAAAATAATGCTAGATTAAAAAAAGAAGAGCAAAAGATAAAATAAAGCAATAGGGCCAAAGAAAAGCCTAAAGATGCTCCAAAATTGCCTATCTTCAACCCTAAAATATTTTTTGTAGTTATGATATATATTCTTTTTTATGGATCAACTTTCTAGTACAAAAAAATTTTAATTGTTAAAAATTTTTAAAATTAAAAAACTGTTTTAGAAAGCACTCAAAAGGCTTTCCCAGACGAAGCCTAAAAAAAATCATGCTCGTTTAACTCCCCAACATCAAGAACAACATTAGAAGCAATAACAACATAGGAGACATGATCACTAATGCAGTTCGCTTGGGGAGCGAATGACTAGCATAAGTCGACTATCATCTTGTTCGATTTTGTTTAGGCCAAATTAGGGCTAGTTTGTACCCATTTAGGCTTCGCACTACAACAACAACATTAGCTTAATCATGCAAATATCAATAGTATTAAATATGTTTATTGAGAGCTAATCATCTAATATTAGTTTAATCATGCAAATTGTGCCCCTTATTTACACTGGATTAGTTGGCTATTGGAAATGTTGAAAAGCTGAAAGTTTGTTTTTTTTGTTTTTTATTTTTAAAGAATGTCAAATTATTTAGAGTTTTCATAAAATAGTATGATCATCATTGTGATATTGTCCATGATTTACTACAAAAGTTAAACAACTACATTCATTATTTACTTTAGTTCATTCTACAATTCATGCTCTCACTTCAAAATTAAATATCAACATATTTCTATGATCATAAATTTAAATTCTTTCTACAATTTATGTTCATATTTTAGAAAGTATGCTACTTGAACATATCTTTTCAGAAACCTAATAGCAGTCGACGGGTTGTGATAAAATGATTCACTTAAGGACTCATGTATCCCATTCGCCTGAAAATATTGACTGAGGTCACCAGCCGTTAGAAGAAATTTAGGGTTCTCATGGGTCCTCGACCAATTGTCAGCTCTACAGTCCTTCTAGCCAATCATAGGACAACACATGTCAATGTTATTCCATATTTGGATTCTGTAAAGTGTTTTTTTTAATAGGCATAGCCTTCAGATTCTTATAAATAAAACATGAAAAATCAACATTTCGAATCCTTTTGCCATGTTGAGCACTTGTACTATAGCTCTTTGATAGCAAATATTTCTCTGCGTTCTCTCACAAATTTTCAGATCATTTTCTCATCGTAAACTTACTTGTAGGGTCGAATTAGTAAGAGAAAAAAAAAAGGGAATATTCATTATTATTGGTAAGATATCAACTCAGCTTTTTATTTTTTTTTTCCTGAAAAATTGTTTAATTCATTAATTAAATTATCAATTTTTTTTCCTTTTTTTTATGTAATAATAATAGGTCTTGGTTTCACCTACTTGTTTGTTGTTGACTTAAAACTACCCTGATTTTAATTAACTAATTAGTTGAAGGAGTAGCTGTCCTCTAAATTAATGAGCCTATGCATGATGCTTATGATTACAACTTACAAGCTGGACTTGCTATTCTTCCATATTAAAAAAAAAAAATGCCAATTTTTATATTGATTTTCTGTAATTATTATGTATTGGCTTAAATTTCATGGCCCCACTGAAGAGAAGAAGGGAGGATTAGATGAGAAACTCCAAATGCTTAAGTATTTGGATTAATTATTAATAGTTTATAGCTAACTAATTAATTATTATTAGAGTTATTTATCTGATTAATTATTAGTAGTTTAAATTATATTAATTAAGTTAAATTATATTAATTTCTAATTTAGATGCTAGGTCTTCTAGGGCTTGCTTTTCATCTTCTTCATTTCTTTGTTGTTGTTGCTTTTACTCGTGGTCATTTCTTCGTTGCTGCTTCGGCTTCATTCGAAGTAGCATTTTGAAGACTTCATGTGCTTCGTGTGAATTAGTGTTTTGAAAGAGTAGCTAAATAAGCTTCTTCGCCTCCTTCGACGATGTCGGATCGGAAGTCACGAAAGGAGCTCGCTCGCTTCAAAGGTAACTATCTTTCTTCCTTTTGAGCCCTTCTTCGACCAAATCCCATACCACATGATTTAGTAAATCTTGAATTTATGCCAAAAGATTGGATACCATTGGATTTATCTCGCATTGAGATTTACGAGATTCTCAAATCCCATTTGGAAGGATTTATGCTAAATTCTGCATAAATCCTATGGCCAAACAGCCCATAAGAGTTATTTGATTATTACATACATGTCACAAATATTCCGCTCTTTTCTTGACGTCGATCGTGGTTAAAGCTCTCAACCTCACCCTCTCTCTCTCTCTCGTCTATATCTCTTTGTCTTTTGCTTGGAACCCTAACTATAAATCAATCCATATGGAGTGTCATAATAGCACAAATAATAAATGAGTAGCATTGATAAAGCCATTGGAGCCAAATGGGTCGCAAGGGTCTTAGCAGGGTCAAATGCACAACTCACACAGGGCCATTATCAAATGTAGGATAAATTTTTAATATTTTTTTAATAAAGATTATGTAACATTTTTTATACAGCGATTAGAAATAAAATTTTATGAGGAGAAGCAAAATTTATTACTTAAACATATGATCTTTTACCTTGCAAATAGAAAAATTTGTTTTTTGACCATAAAATCTTTATAAGGTGTAAGATTTTTCCCTCAAATATGTAAAATATTTTATATTTCAGATGCAAAGTGTTATGAGCTGTGGTGCTTGAATTTCCAAAATTTGAAGTATATGAAATCAATTATTGTTATTATTGATGTGCAATAAATTAGTATAAATATCAAGGTAATATTTAAAAAAGAAAATTTCAAAGTATATTCAAAATCATCTGAATTTTAATTTCAACAAACGTATAATGGACCGGAAATATCTTAACGAGATAAACCTATTGACACAAAAAGTAATCTGATTGGACTCCAAATGAGTTCAAATCAAGCACTTGAAGCTTAGCTGAAATGGGTGACCAAATGATCTCTAAGTGTTGTGTTTATATTCAAATCGAGGGCCTTGATGAAATAACCCCAACTACCCAAAGATTGACTATTTCTAATATCATTAAAGCGCATAAATATAGAAAAAAATGGTATATCATAAAGAATATCAATAAGGGAAATTCAATTATGCATTTTAGATCTCAGGTATATGTATGAAGAGTGCTACACTTTAAAATTATAAATAGACTCTCACTCTCTATATGAAGAAAGTGAGGGGAGATAAAGCTTGAGTTACGACCTTAACTAGGAATAAAAGAGAGCTCAACCATCAAATCATCATCATCCAACCACCACCATCAAACTACCGTCAATGGAACACCACCAACTACCACCATCGATCCACTGTCGTCTAACCATCGCCATCATACCATCGTAGTTTAACCACCATTGTCTAATCATCGCCTTGGATCTCTACCCTTTGATCACTGATTACAGTCCTCCGACAACTGTGTCATTACTATGGTTCTCTAACCTTCATCACCAAACTAAGATCATGCAATCACCATTGACTAATTACGATCCTCCGACCACAATCACTCGAATACAATCCATTGACCATCATCACTTGATTGTAATCACACAATCATCATGGCTTGACTACAGTCTCACAACCATTATCACCCAATTATGGGCTTCGACCATCATCACGTAACTACAATCCTCAAACTATCTTCACTTGAATTTGGACCTTTGATCATTGTCGATTGACTGTGATATTTTTAATATTATCCCCTGACTACAATCTATCAATCATTATTGTCTATCTATGGATGTCCGCCAATAATACTTCGACCATCATCCCTTGACTACGTTGTAATGACCTAAAAAATTTTGTAAATAATTTTAAATGAAAATATAAAAAACCTAAATTGGAGCACTACGACACTGTGCTTGTGAACACATCAGCGCTAGGAAGCGCTGGGAATGCATAGCGGCAGTGCTAAGTTTCTATTCTACAGTAACTCTGGGAGAGGCATATGATGCTACACTGCTTTGCACTATATAATTATTCATTTCATCACCACAACAAATGTATCTTGAAGGTAGCTGTAATATCAGTTCTGCTCCAGGTTCGTCCGGGACGAAGTTGGATCGTCCGGGACGATCGGTACAAGTTGTGCAGAAAATCAGTTTTGGTTGTATGATTCGTCGGGACGAAATTTGGATCGTCTGGACGAAAATTCTCCCGAGGACCTGTCGCCGGGGACGATGATGAAAATTTCGTCTGGACGAGGATTTTCCAGAGCACACATCGTCCGGGACGAAGTGCGATCGTCCAGGACGATCTGAGCATTTCTTAAGGGAAATGAGATATTTTGAGGAGAGAGAAAAATTTTATAAAATATCAGATTTTGATCCGAGGAGAGAGGAAGAAAAAGAGAAAAAGGAAAAGTTGATTTCGGGAAGCCGCGGGTCCGTTTTCGTTCGTCGAGACTGTTGAGGATTTTGCTGTACGCAAGGTAAGGCACATTCCGCCTTTCTCAATTTTCAGAACCGTCTAGTTTGGCGGTGTTTTCTGTCCGGATTTCGTTTCCGTTACCGATTTTCGTCCGTAACTTTTGATTGATTCAGTTTTTACCGCGTAACTTTCTGTATATTGTTGAAGTGCCGAGTGTGCAGTTTTTGGTTATTTTCCGAAGATTTTTGTCCGGGTATTTTTGATTCGGCAGCGTTTTCAGTTGAGTACATTTTTCTGTGAATCCGTAAATTCTCTGTGCAGTAGAATAAATGTTCTGGAATATGATTATCTATGTTCTGTGCGAATTTGGTAAATTTTCTTTGCAGGAAATTTTGTGTAAATTTCGTCTACTGCCGTTGTGCTGCCCGATTTTTGTCTGATTTCTGATTTGCCCGGATTTCTTCTGAATTGATATGATATCTGTATGTGCTATAAAAAGGGAGTTATAAGGGGCCTGGATCCTATGAGATTCAGTAAGTGTCAGGGAAATCTGAAATGAGCTCAAATCTGAAAATCTGATATCTGTTCTGTTCCGGATCCGATGAAATCTGTTCTGGTGCTGTAAGCACATCTGTTCTGGTGCCGTGAGCACAAAGGGAGTTATAAGGGGCCTGAATCCAAAGAGATTCAGTCAGTGTCAGGGAATTTAGCTATTAAATATATATCTGATATCTGATATCTAATTTGATCTGACTCTGCTTTCTGTATCCGTTCTGTAAGCGATAATAAGTTCCGTACGATATGATTTGATCTGTCTGATATCTAATTTGATATGATTTCGAATTCAGTATCTGTTCGGTAAGCAATTCTGATTTCTGATTTTGTTAATGTGATATGTCTAATTCTGTCCTGTTTCTGATACGATTTCTGTTCCATACAACTCTGTGAATTCTAACTTTGACTTTCTGATTTCTGTATAATTCTGACTCTGTTGATTTATTATGTTCTGTTTGTACTCTGAATCCGTACGACTCTGATTCTGATTTGATATCTGTCCGTATCTGTTCTGATTCTATTCTGTTTCGTTCTGATATGTCCGGTTTGACAATCTGTACGATTCTATTCCGATTTCTGATCTGATTTCTGTCAGATAAGTTTGGTTTTGAATTCTGAAAGTTTTGATTGGAGATTTGTTGCTTTGCTGAGCTGTTGAGCTCACTCTTGTTTTCTGGTGGTTTTCAGGTTCTGGGAAAGGGAAGGAAGTCCAGGAGTAGATTTCTGAGTCTGATTCGTATAGGTATTTGTTGTACCTTTTGATTTTTGTACAGTCATGGCTTTTCTGTTCTGTCTTTCTTTCTGTTCAAAAGCCATGCACTGTATTTGTAGATGATTGTATTTGAGGAAAAGACAAGATAGATGTTTTGTTCCGCTGTATTTGGTGATTTATAGTAGCTCTGTTGTTCTGTGTTTGTCTGGCCGTTTTGAGAATTATTTGGAAGATTCAGTTCCGAAACCAATTCCCAAACCAGATCCTGGTTAGTTTGTTTAGGCTGGTCGCGATCCGGTTTGGGCGGGATCCGTCCCCGTCGAATCGGGTCGTGACAAAGCCTTTTGAGTGGTATCAGAGCACTGGTTTGGAAACTGGTTGGATTGTAAGACAGAGCTATAGGAAGTGATCAGTGAGTCTGTCTAGGGGTAGTTTTGGGTCGTTTGGCTTTTTATTGTGTTGTTTTCGTGTTGTTTTTGTGATAGTTTTCCGGATTTTCTGGATTTTTCTGTATGGATCAGCCAGACCCAGACATGACAGACGGGCAGAGTGCCAGTCAGGCAGCACCAGTGGGGAGTACAGCCCCAGTGGCCGGTGCTGATACACTTGCTCAGTTTGCTACACTTGTTGCTCAGATGATGAGCGAGACTCAGAGCAGAGCTGTTACTGTCAGATCAGAGGATATTGATAGACATTTACAGTTATTTTTTAGGTTGAAACCTCCGAGATTTGAGGGCGCTGTTGAGCCCAAAGCAGCCGAGGAGTGGCTGAGGAGATTGGAAAAGACTTTTGATGGGATGCAGTGTCCAGCGGATAGAAAAGTTCCGTTGGCAGTTTTTCTGTTGGATGGAGAGGCTGAGCACTGGTGGGAAGGCCAGCAGGCGGCCAGATTTCAGGGTAGGCTGAACTCTTTGATCACTTGGGACGAGTTCACTGAGGTATTTCGAGACTGGTTTGTTCCCCCTTCTGCACGACAGCAGATGCAGGAGAGTTTTCTGAGACTGGTTCAGGGGAGCAAGACGGTGATGCAGTACGAGGCTGAGTTTACTGCACTAGCCAGGTATGCTCCGCAGCTAGTGAGCACTTCTGCTGAGAGGTGCTACAGATTTCTGAGGGGATTGCGAGATAGTCTGAGGCAGCCCCTGGTGCCTTTTCACATTTCTGATTTCGCTGAGCTTGTGGAGCGAGCTCGTCTGATTGAGAATGATCTGATGGCTACTCAGCAGCGGTGGACTGCGAGTAGGAAGAGATTTGGCGGTGAGGCTTCTGGCAGTGGTTCCTCTGGGAAGAGGAGATTTGTGACTGGTTCTGGATCCGGAGTCAACAGATCTGACTCCAGGAGGAGTGGAGAATCGTCTGGTACTGCTACCAGTACGACGAGTTCAGGATCTGTCAATGGGGCACCTGTGTGCCAGAGTTGTGGACGGCGACATCATGGCCAGTGCTATAGGATGGCTGGTCTGTGTTTCAGATGTGGTCAGCCTGGACATAGGATTGCAGAGTGTCCACAGGCTGGATTCGATCGACGTTCTGAGTTCCGACCTGAGGGCTCTGTTAGACCTACCGGTTCTGCAGCAGGAAGACCGAGGACTGTTCCTCCTCGCCCTGAGGGATTTTCTGGAAGAGGTGGTAGTACTAGTTCTGGACCACGGAGACCACCTACGGTTCAGAGGGAGCAGAGTAGTTCTGTTGCTTC
The DNA here is from genome assembly GCA_022539455.1 of Dendrobium nobile. NCBI lineage: Eukaryota > Viridiplantae > Streptophyta > Magnoliopsida > Asparagales > Orchidaceae > Dendrobium > Dendrobium nobile. The sequence continues at coordinate 45,336,902 of CM039719.1, read as the reverse complement.
AGCTCCTGCTCCAGTTCAGCCACGAGTTTACAGCCTGAGTCAGCAGGAGGCTCGTGATGCTCCGGATGTTGTGACAGGTACGATTTATATTTCTGATCAGCCCTGTCGTGTTTTGTTTGACTCTGGAGCTAGTCACTCTTTTCTGTCCGAGCGCTGTTTTGAGCTTTTGCGTTTGGATTCTGTTTTGTTGCCGATTTCTCTTTCTGTGATTTTATCGACTGGAAGTAATTTGATTGCCCGCAAGTTTTGTTTTTGTGAGATTGACATTGCTGGCAAGAAGTGGAAGTCAAGCCTGATTTTGTTACCGATTTCTTCGTATGACGTAATTTTGGGCATGGATTGGCTGAGTCTGTATGAGGCTCAGATTGATTGTCTGAAGAAGCAAGTGAGTTTGCTTGTGGCTGGAGAGAGAGTTGTATTTCAGGGATTACGAGGTGTTCTCTCCAGTCTGATTTCTGCGTTGGAGGTGAGCAAAATGTGGAAGAAGGGTAACCCAGTGTTTTTGGCTTCGGTGCGGGATCTGAATCTGGAGGTTGGTTCTGTTTCTGAGATCCCAGTGGTACGGGAGTTTGCCGATGTTTTTCCTGAGGAGTTGGTTGGTTTACCTCCGGATAGAGAGGTGGAGTTCTCTATCGATGTTTTTCCGGGTACAGCTCCTATATCAAAAGCTCCGTACATAATGGCACCGAAAGAACTTTCTGAGTTGAAAGTTCAGCTTCAGGAGCTAGTTGACAGAGGTTTTGTCCGTCCTAGTGTTTCGCCTTGGGGAGCACCTGTTTTGTTCGTAAAGAATAAGGACGGGACACTCCGTATGTGTGTTGATTACAGAGATTTGAACAAGGTCACTATCAAGAATAAGTATCCTTTGCCTCGGATCGACGACTTGTTTGATCAGCTTTCCGGATCTTCAGTATTTTCGAAGATTGATTTGCGATCCGGATACTATCAGGTGAAGGTGAAGGAATCTGACGTGGTGAAGACTGCTTTCAGTACTCGGTACGGGCACTACGAGTTTTTAGTTATGCCTTTTGGGGTAACCAATGCGCCTGCTATTTTCATGGATCTGATGAACCGAGTATTCAGGGAGTTTCTGGATCAGTTCGTGATCGTCTTTATTGATGATATTTTGGTGTATTCTGCTTCTGAGGATGAGCATGCCAGACATTTGAGCATTGTGTTGGAGACCTTGAGGCGGCATCAGCTGTATGCCAAGTTCTCCAAGTGTGAATTCTGGCTGAAGAGTATTTCTTTTCTGGGGCATGTGATTAGCGGAGAAGGCATTTCTGTTGATCCCCAGAAGATTCAGGCGGTTGCTGATTGGCCAAGGCCGACTACGGTATTTGAGGTACGTAGTTTCTTGGGCATGGCCGGGTATTATAGGAAATTTGTGAAAGGATTTTCACAGATTTCGACGCCTCTGACGAGACTGACGCAGAAGTCAGTAGCTTTTGTTTGGACACCGGAGTGTGAAGCTAGTTTTCAGAAATTGAAGGACTGTTTGACTTCAGCTCCAGTGTTAGCACTTCCGTCAGGTACGGAAGGTTTTCAGGTCTTCAGTGATGCTTCACTGAAAGGACTGGGATGTGTTCTGATGCAGCGTGGTCAGGTAATTGCTTATGCTTCTAGACAGTTAAAGCCACATGAGAAGAATTACCCGACGCACGATCTAGAGTTAGCTGCTGTAGTATTTGCTTTGAAGATTTGGCGTCATTATCTGTATGGCGTCAGTTGTGAGATCTTTATTGATCATAAGAGCCTGAAGTATATTTTTACTCAGAAGGATCTGAACCTGAGACAGAGAAGGTGGCTCGAGTTAATCAAGGACTATGATCTGACTATTCAGTACCAGCCTGGGAAGGCTAATGTGGTAGCGGACGCTTTGAGCAGGAAGTCTTCTGGATTATCAGGTATTCAGCTTACTTCCGATGACTTTCTGATTCGAGATATGGAACGCTTGCAGTTGGAGGTGATTCTCTCCAATGGGTTGGATTTGGCTCAGATGAGTATTCAGTCTAATTTGGAGACAAGGATTCAAGAAGCCCAGAAGTCAGATTCTGATTATTCGAAGTTGATTGCTCAGATTGGATCTGGTAAGACTCCTGAACTTCGAATTTCTGATTCTGGTGCTATTTTCTGCAAGAACAGGTTATGGGTACCTGTATTTGGAGATTTGAGGCAGGAGATTCTGTATGAATCTCATCATTCTGGCTATACTATTCATCCAGGCAGTGGTAAGATGTATGCTGATATGAAGCTATTATTTTGGTGGCCTGGGCTGAAGAAGGATGTGGCGGAGTTTGTGTCGAGGTACGAGGCTTTGTATGGCAGGAAGTGCCGGACTCCTTTGACTCTGACGGAGGTCGGAGATAGACAGACTTTGGGTGCCACTTTTGCTGATGAAACTGTTCAGAAAATTAATTTGATTAAAGAAAGATTGAAAGCAGCTCAGGACCGTCAACAGAAGTATTACAATCAGAAGCACAGGTTCGTTGAGTTTCAAGTCGGTGACTTTGTGTATGTCAAAGTCAGCCCGATGAAAGGTGTGAGCAGATTTGGTCAGGTAAGCAAGCTTAGTCCAAGGTATGTTGGACCTTTTGAAATTTTAGAAAGGATTGGGAAAGCTGCTTACAGACTCTTGCTTTCTGATTCGATGCCCGACGTGCATAATGTGTTTCATGTATCCACTTTGAGGAAGTGGGTATCAGACTCTGGTAAGAAGGTATCTACTGATGAGGTTGAGATTCAGGAGAATCTGGCGTACAAGGAAGAGCCAGAGTTGATTTTGGCGTACGACGTCCGAAACTACGAAGTAAACAGATTCCGATGGTTAAAGTCCAGTGGAAGCACCGTACTGCACGGGAAGCCACTTGGGAGAAGGAGTCTGACATGAGACAGTCGTACCCGTACTTATTTTGACGGAGGTTGGATTGGATAATGTCGAGGACGACATTTTTTTTTTAAGTTGGGGAGATTGTAATATCAGTTCTGCTCCAGGTTCGTCCGGGACGAAGTTGGATCGTCCGGGACGATCGGTACAGGTTGTGCAGAAAATCAGTTTTGGTTGTATGATTCGTCGGGACGAAATTTGGATCGTCTGGACGAAAATTCTCCCGAGGACCTGTCGCCGGGGACGATGATGAAAATTTCGTCTGGACGAGGATTTTCCAGAGCACACATCGTCCGGGACGAAGTGCGATCGTCCAGGACGATCTGAGCATTTCTTAAGGGAAATGAGATATTTTGAGGAGAGAGAAAAATTTTATAAAATATCAGATTTTGATCCGAGGAGAGAGGAAGAAAAAGAGAAAAAGGAAAAGTTGATTTCGGGAAGCCGCGGGTCCGTTTTCGTTCGTCGAGACTGTTGAGGATTTTGCTGTACGCAAGGTAAGGCACATTCCGCCTTTCTCAATTTTCAGAACCGTCTAGTTTGGCGGTGTTTTCTGTCCGGATTTCGTTTCCGTTACCGATTTTCGTCCGTAACTTTTGATTGATTCAGTTTTTACCGCGTAACTTTCTGTATATTGTTGAAGTGCCGAGTGTGCAGTTTTTGGTTATTTTCCGAAGATTTTTGTCCGGGTATTTTTGATTCGGCAGCGTTTTCAGTTGAGTACATTTTTCTGTGAATCCGTAAATTCTCTGTGCAGTAGAATAAATGTTCTGGAATATGATTATCTATGTTCTGTGCGAATTTGGTAAATTTTCTTTGCAGGAAATTTTGTGTAAATTTCGTCTACTGCCGTTGTGCTGCCCGATTTTTGTCTGATTTCTGATTTGCCCGGATTTCTTCTGAATTGATATGATATCTGTATGTGCTATAAAAAGGGAGTTATAAGGGGCCTGGATCCTATGAGATTCAGTAAGTGTCAGGGAAATCTGAAATGAGCTCAAATCTGAAAATCTGATATCTGTTCTGTTCCGGATCCGATGAAATCTGTTCTGGTGCTGTAAGCACATCTGTTCTGGTGCCGTGAGCACAAAGGGAGTTATAAGGGGCCTGAATCCAAAGAGATTCAGTCAGTGTCAGGGAATTTAGCTATTAAATATATATATGATATCTGATATCTAATTTGATCTGACTCTGCTTTCTGTATCCGTTCTGTAAGCGATAATAAGTTCCGTACGAAATGATTTGATCTGTCTGATATCTAATTTGATATAATTTCGAATTCAGTATATGTTCGGTAAGCAATTCTGATTTCTGATTTTGTTAATGTGATATGTCTAATTCTGTCCTGTTTCTGATACGATTTCTGTTCCGTACAACTCTGTGAATTCTAACTTTGACTTTCTGATTTCTGTATAATTCTGACTCTGTTGATTTATTATGTTCTGTTTGTACTCTGAATCTGTACGACTCTGATTCTGATTTGATATCTGTCCGTATCTGTTCTGATTCTATTCTGTTTCGTTCTGATATGTCCGGTTTGACAATCTGTACGATTCTATTCCGATTTCTGATCTGATTTCTGTCAGATAAGTTTGGTTTTGAATTCTGAAAGTTTTGATTGGAGGTTTGTTGCTTTGCTGAGCTGTTGAGCTCACTCTTGTTTTCTGGTGGTTTTCAGGTTCTGGGAAAGGGAAGGAAGTCCAGGAGTAGATTTCTGAGTCTGATTCGTATATGTATTTGTTGTACCTTTTGATTTTTGTACAGTCATGGCTTTTCTGTTCTGTCTTTCTTTCTGTTCAAAAGCCATGCACTGTATTTGTAGATGATTGTATTTGAGGAAAAGACAAGATAGATGTTTTGTTCCGCTGTATTTGGTGATTTATAGTAGCTCTGTTGTTCTGTGTTTGTCTGGCCGTTTTGAGAATTATTTGGAAGATTCAGTTCCGAAACCAATTCCCAAACCAGATCCTGGTTAGTTTGTTTAGGCTGGTCGCGATCCGGTTTGGGCGGGATCCGTCCCCGTCGAATCGGGTCGTGACAGTAGCTACCATACCATAAGGCACTTTCAACTTTCATCATAGAATCTATTTTATACACTTCATGTCAACTATTATATCAACACCTTCTCCAATTATGGGGAAGGGCATCATTTATTTTCAATATCAATTGTCATTGGAATCATTTCAATTAGGTTAGCCCCTATGGTTTATCCCTATATAGGTTTTCTACATAAAAATTATGGTATCTCTTTCAACTTCTCTATTAAATTTATATAAGCTAAAACTTCTTACAAAGATAAAACATAAATATTTTCTCTCTATCAATACTAATATCCAAGCATACGACAATTTGGCATCAATTTTGGAAATTAATTTTATCTTAGGGGGAACCCTTACTATGACCTCAAATAGTCATTAACATTAATGAAACAACTAATGGTGGGGGCAAACGCATGTGCTACTGGCATGTGTGGGGCTTGTGTTGTGCTTATTGTTGCTACACTGGTGAATCTGTGTATGTATGAATATGAAAAAGCTTAAATTTTCTTTGATATGAAATTGCTTACTATATATATAAGTATATGTGTCGGTCAAGTAATAAAGTGATGAGTGAATGTCAATTCCACTATGAAGGGTTTTGCTAGATTGTAATCAAATTAGTATTGTTTACTATGGATGCACAATTTCTCCTACTAAACAAGAATGAAGGATTTCGAGTTTATGTCACTTACAAAGAATACAATTAAATGATGTGATACCAATATAAAAAATACATTTTGGACTAATATGTATAAAAAAACAATATTTTTCCGATGAAACTCTTAAATGTTGATGTGGATTAGAGCATGTATCCCTAGATCTCTGTTGAACTTGTAGGGATGAAAAAAAAAGATTTTAGGCCTTTCTATAATTATAATATCTCCATAGAATCTAAAAGATTAAACATCATATATCTATGTATGCTAACATTTCATTTTAATATTCCTTCGCCGAGGTAATATATCATACTAAATATTAACTACATACACCACAATCAACGACACTATAAAATTATAAATGTTGCGTCCTGGAGTATTCATGGCGGTAGAGCAATATAAAATTTAATGTCTCAACTTTTTTATGAAAATTCGGCACACAATAAGATAAGAGAGAGGGTGTAACATTTATGAGACACCAAGATTTTTACATGAAAAACTCCTGAAAAGAAGGGAAAAACTATAGGGTCTAGCCCAGTTTGAATGAATCCAATAGTAATTCAGTTGATTACAAATAAGGCTCTTCCTTGGGGGAAGGTCTAAGCTTGATGTACATCTTATATAGTACATTACATGGTGGGAATACAAATAATCGCTGTTGATGGATTCGTTTGGTCGGAGGGAATGTAGTCGATGGGCGATGAAAGTCGGAAGGATCATAGTCGGTGGGCGACGGAGGTCGATAGGATCGTAGTTGGCGGGCGACGTAAGTCGGCAGAACTATAGTTGGTGGGCAATGTAAGTTAGTAGGACCGTAGTCGGCAGGCGACGAAGGTTGGAAGGACCGTAATTGGTGGGCGACGTAAGTCAGAAGGACCGTAGTCAGAGGGCGACGGAGGTTGGAAGGATCGTAGTCAGTGGGCGATGTCAGTCAGAATGACTGTAGCCAGCGGGCAATGAAGGTCGGAAGGACTGTAGTTGGTGTGCGACTTAAGTTATAAGGACCGTAGTCGGCGGGCGACGGAGGTTGGAAAGACCGTAGTTGGTGGGCAACGTAAGTCGGAAGGGCTGTAGTCGGCGGGCGACATAATTCAGAAGGACCATAGTCGGTGACCGGTGAGGACTCTAAACTTAGATGATGTTCATGCAATACTCCAGAGTCACTTAGAGATCAGATAGAATTCCGACATCACTTGTAGATCGGCCGAAGTTTCAGTGTCACTTCAAAGTCGGGAAAAATTTGGGCGTTCCGTGGAAGTCGGGTAAAATTCCTGTGTCCCATGAAAGTTGGACAGAATTCTGGCGTCCCGTGGAAGTCGGACAAAATTCCGACGTCCCGTGGAAGTCGGGCATAATTCCAGCGATGGTCGAGGAAGAGTTTCTTCCCTCCTACTCTTCTCTTCTTCTTCTTCTTGCTTGGGTCCCCTCTCAATAGAAATGAGCGTCTATTTATATATTTATGGAGTGGTATAACCAGTAAATAGGTGAGAGATCATGGGTAAATGGAGAGTTGTTCGGATGGACGGTCGATATTTAATCCCTTGATTGTGGACCATTTATCAGACATTTGAAGGTCTTAACGATATCCGAATTTTTCAATCTTGGGCTCTTAGGATTTGTCTCGTCGAGCCGCTCGATTCGACTATAAGCATGTCATGTTTAGAATCTGTTTGGTAATTCAAATTATGGTTTTAACCTTCCAATAGCGCTTCAAGTCTTTGATTCAGACTCATTTGGGCTCGAATTGAGTTGAATTTCGTGTCGTTGGGTTCGTATTTCCGATACGCTCAATTTGATTGTAAGTTTGCTAAAATCGGAGTTCAGATGGTCCCAGATTTAACTTTTTAAGTTTTCTGCTTGATTTTGCCTTGAGATTCGTGCCCGATCAAGATAATTTTTTAATGATGTATCAATAAACAATACTATTTATTTTCAACTTCAAATTAAAGTCCAATCTATTGTCTTAATCACAATTCGCCATATTAAATACATACATAACAATTAAAATCTTCCTATATATAAATACATACATAACAATTAATATATATATATATATATATATATATTATCATTTAAATAATTTGTTAAACTCTTTCACGCACGTAAGGGGAAGTGGAATTAGCAACTTTTACAGTTCAAAACCCCTCGATGATGAAAAAAATAAGGGAAATTGCGACGATATCTAACTAGGAGGCCATTGAAGCCAGGCACCTTAACCATCATTAACAAAGAAAATAAGAAAGTTGCAACAAGACCTCGCTTGGAGGCCATTAATAATGCCGGTGGTGTGGTGCATCTAAGTTTCGTTTGGGGCTGCTTTTTATTGTTTTTTAAAGCAATTTTCTCATATAAAATTTCAAATCTTTCCAAACGAAGCCTAAATTCTAGTAAAAAATAATAATAAAAAGAGATGGTCACAGCAAGTAGGGCATCATTAATGGGATGTTAACAGTAAACATTAAAAAATGATATTTTATATTTTGTTTAAAGAATTGAGTGATGTGGATAAATATAAATATTTTTGATGTGATACAAACAAGAATTGCACGGAAATATTTTAAAGGATTACAAAACTTGCTACTTAAGATTAAAGTTTCTTAAGATTAGATTAGAGAACTTTCAATCATCAATATTATTGTTGCAAGCAATTACAAATCAAAAGTTTAAGGCAAGTTAAGATAGATCGGAAATTATCACAGAAAACAAATATGTTGTAATACAATCCCACGGTTAATATTTAGAAAGTTCACTATGAGTTACCATGCTCACTCACACTCAAAGTATGGCTTAGTGGAGAAAGGTCTTCAGCACACCAGACGATACCACGAGGACGGTTGCAACGCCAATGGTCTTAATCCACGGAAAGGTCGATGGTGGTGGGGTTATGGAGGCCGGCGAGTGGGAGTTAGGGAAGTGAAGACGATGATAAATAAGAAAACCACGAGTCGAGGACTCTTTCAACGACTGGTGGGCCTTCCACTTGCTCACTTTGAGCTCTCTCTCCCTTATATAGCTCTCATGCAAGAAGAAGAAACAAGATAAAATTTTCATTCAATAATTCATCATCTAATATATAAGAGAGTGGCCATATATATAGGCCTCACAATTACAAATAAAACAAAAGACAAGAATGCCCCTTGGGCTACAATAGAGACCAACTACCCATAAGGGCAAAAATGGAAAACTGAAAAATAAAATGACTAATACATAAAATGCATCAAAAGTAAAGATTATCCATCATGGTCATCGATCTCCTGTGTCGCCTCTGATAGACACGTCGAAACCTCATATCGATGTCCCCATCGTTCTCCCTAGGTGGGATAAAACTCGACCCCGTCGAGTGAGTACTACGGGCGCTCTCGAATAGCTCTAGCATATTTGGATCTAGTCTTTGTAGCTCCTCTCGATCAATCCATGTGTCCTCTGTCACCGGCTTCCCTTCCAGTGAACCAAGTACCTTTGGCGTTCTCCGTCTTTCGTGAAAATGATTTCATCGTCAAGTATAGCTTCAACCTTCTCTGCACTGGGTAAGTAAGGTAAATTGGGTAGTAGAGGTAGGTTGGGGATCTCACTGGGCGGGTTCTCACCAGGCTTATTATGAAGTGAATTGACAGGGTTAAACAGGTCCCTCAAATGTTACTAAATCTTCAACATTAAACGTAGTATTAATATTAAAGCCTTCATGAAGGTCTAACACATAAGCATTACTGTTTATTTTTGATATTATCTTAAAGGGCCCGCACTTATGGCATGTAACTTTTTAACGGCTCTTTGGGGAAGCCGCTCCGAACGGATCCGTACCATAACAAAATCTGCAACTTCAAATTCTTTAAATCTTTTCTTACGATCAGCATCAATCTTATAGTGAGCATTGCTTTGTTGAATTCTTTTATTTATTTCTTTGTGCAATTCTTGAAGATGAGATGCGAATGAAGATGCAGACTAAGATGTTCTAACTTTAGGACTCATGGGAATTGAATTAATGGGTTTTTTGGGTAGGTATCCGTACACGACTTCAGCAGGACTTAGACCTGTTGTTCAATTCACAGAATTGTTGTAAACAAATTAAGCTATAGGTAGCTTAGAGTCCTAGTCCCGGATATTTTCTCCTACCATGGTTCTTAATAGATTTCCTAAACTCCTGTTCACTATTTCGGTCTGAGCGTCCGTTTTGAGGTGAAAAGTGGTATAGAATTGAAGCTTGGTCCTCATTTTGTGTCATAACGTCTTCCAAAAGTAGCTAGTAAATTTCACATCCTGATCTGACACAATGGTCTTAGGTTACCCGTGAAGTCTCACAATTTCATCAAAATATAGCTTGGCGATTCTAGAGGCATCAAAAGTTTTGGAGCACGGGAGAAAATGTGCCATCTTAGAAAACCGATCTACCACTACACATATTGAATCATGTTTCCTATTGGTTTTGGGTAGTCCCAGAACAAAATCCATGCTAACATCTTGCCAAGGTTGGTTAGGTATAGTGAGGGGTGTGTAAAGGCCGGTGTTTTGCTTCCTTTGTTTAGCTAATTGACAAGTGTAACACCGCTTCATTAATCTATTAACGTCCCTCTTAAGACTCGACTAATAAAATTAATTTTTAATAACAGCTATTGTCTTGGCTTGACCGAAGTGTCCTGCTAAACCACCAGCATGTAATTTCCAAAAAAGAAATTTGCGAAGAGATGTTTTAGGAATACAGAGTTTTTGGGATTTAAATAAATACTCATCTTCCGACATGAAATCAACTATAATCTGTTCACCTCCAGTTTCTAACGCAGAATAGGTTTCTCTAAAATCGGGCCAGTTTAACTAGTCTTCCTTAAGTCGCTCGAAACATATCACTTACGACCTCATCTCACGAGTAATCATCATTCGACGGCTAAGCGCATTGGCAGCCTTATTCTCAGAACCCGCTTTGTGCCTAATCGTGTAAGTGTATTCTTGCAAAAATTCAACCCACCGACCATGACGTACATTCATTTTCTTTGGAAGTTTATATATCATAGGGCTTCATGGTAAGAGAAAATAACAAATTCTTGGGGAAGCAGGTAGTGTCTCCAGTATCTGAGGGAATAAATGATGGCGTAAAATTTTTTATCATAGGTGGAGTGGCATTGCCTGATATCTTTTAACTTTTCACTAAAGTAGGCAACTGGGTGTCCCTCTTGGGATAGTACTCCTCCTATGCCTATGCCAGATGCATCACACGTTACTTCAAAAACTTTAGAAAAATCTGGCAGTCGCATGACTGGTGCTTCAACCATTTTCCTTTTTATCTCCTCAAAGGCTTTAGAGGCAGATGCTGTCCATTGAAACTCCCCTTTCTTCAAGAAGTCAGTTATCAGACCCACGATGGTGCTAAAACTCCTAATGAATCTTCGATAAAATGTGGCCAATCCGTGAAAACTCCTAACGTCTATGATGTTCTTAGGTTCAGGCCACTCATTAATTGCTCGCACCTTTTAAGGATCAGCGGCTATGCCTTGAGAATTGATAAATCCAAGAAAGGTTACGTGATCCGTTAGGAACGTGCACTTCTTAGTATTAGCATACAATTGCTCCTTCCTCAAAATCTTATAGACTTGTCTCAGATGATTCAAATGTTGTTCCACCGAATGACTATAGATCAGGATATCATCAAAGTATACCAATACAAATTTTCCAAGGAATGGTCTGAGGACCTGAGTCATTACTCTCATAAAAGTGCTAGGTGCATTACTCAAACCAAAAGGCATTACCGTCCATTCATACAATCCATCTTTGGTCTTAAAAGCGATCTTTCATTCGTCTCCCGGGCGGATTCTGATTTGATGGTAGCCACTCTTAAGGTCAATCTTGAAAAATAAAGTGGCTCCAGTCATCATGTCTAGCATGTTATCTAGTCGAGGGATGGGGAAACGATACTTAACCATGATTTTGTTAATAGCTCAACTATTAACACACATTCTCCACGATCCATCCTTCTTAGCGGTAAGAAGGGTAGGAACAGCACACGGACTAAGACTCTTCTTAATAAAACCGCGTTGTAGCAACTCATCCACTTATTTCTTGAGTTCAGTGTGCTTAGTAGGATTCATGCGGTAATGGGGTAAGTTGGGCAAGGAAGCTCCGGGCACTAAATCAATAGCATATTGGATGTCCCTTAATGGTGGGAGTTGGTTGGGAAAATCTTATGGGAAAACGTCAATGAAGGTGTCAAGGATTGGTTTAAATTCTGTCAGGATAGGCTCTTCCTCCGTTGCACTCACTTCCCGAGCTACCAAGCCGTAGAGGGGAGATCCTGACTCTAATTCATTATCCAAGTATTTTGCAGTTAATAAATTCAGGCCTGCGTTGGGTTTAATGGAATTGGGTTTTACTTCCTCTTTGGTGGACTTGGGATGGGTGGATAAGAGCTTAATTTTCTTGCCCTCGTGCTCAAACACGCAGGTGTTTGATCGACCATAGGTGTGTACATCGTTATCGAATAGCCAGGGGTGACCAAGGATTATTTGGCCTATATCCATAATCAACACATCACACTAGATTTTCTCTTTATATCCAACAAACTCAATAGGAACGAGACTCCTATCTTTCACCTCCAAGGTGGTCGAGTTGATCCAGGCTACTTTGTAGGGGCTCGGGTGTGGTGTGGCTTTCAATTGAAGTTTAGAGATCATTGCATAAGACACAGCATTAATACAACTTCCACTGTCGATTATGACTTTGCAATTTTTATCCTCGATCTTGGTGAAAGTGTAGAAGATTGAAGTTCTTCGCCAGTCATCGCTTGGCTTAGGCTGTGAGAAGGCACACTTAACGACGCGTATGTATAAGTGATCCATCTTTTGGAGGCAGTGGATTACGGCAGTATCTTCATCATGGAAAAATTCCTCGTCGTCATCAATATGATGAACTAGTTTGGTGTCTGGTTCATCCTCCTCTTCCGTGACTTCTTCAATTATAGTGACCTTAAACGGGCTAGAACATTGGGAGGCAATGTGTCCGTATCCATGGAATCTAAAACACTTAGTGCCGACAGAGGTTTTGGGGGTTTCCCGTTCTGGTGTTTTTCCTTTATAGTCCGAACGAGGTTGAGTTTGGCCGAGGTTGGGTTTTGCTCGGGGAGGGTCAACTACTCGAGAGTCTAGTGGGTTTGTTGAAAGTTTGGCTAGAGAAGGACTTGAACGGGTTAGGACGGGAATCTTGGGTCCTAGAGGTATGGCTCCTAGATTCTTTTAAGTCTAGTACAAGACTACAGGCGGCTTCAAAAGTATTCACTCCTCTGGCAAAAAGTTCATTCCTAAGATCTTCTCTTAGCCCAGCTCTAAACATTGACAAAAGTTGGGCAGGAGTGGTGGTTTCTTCCCCATTACATCGAATCATGAAGTCATCAAAGGCCGAGATGTATTCCTTAACAGGCTTACTACCTTGGGTTAATATTTTCCAATGATCCAAAAGTCTAGGATAGTATGAAGGGGGAAGGTATTTCCGCTTCAACTCTTGCTTCATCGTTCCCCAGTCAGTTACTGGGTACTCTCCTCGTGTTTCTCGCTTGTGTTCTATGTTATTCCAGTACTGATTAGCTCTACCAGTCAACTTCACCTCAGCAAATCGTACCTTTCTCTCTTTCGAATTATTGTACCACTTAAAATAACTATCCATTCCTTTGAGTCAATCATGAAAAACTTGGGAAACTAATGTACCATCAAAAGTCGGGGAATTTATCTTAATATTCTTAAGAAGTTGGGTATCGTTGTCTCTCCAAGGTGCGTCTTGTCCTACCGTTTCGTGATTAGGTCGGTGATTGGGTCGGTAGTGGTCTCTAGGAGGTCCGTATTCAGTGCGGTTGTCATCGTCATAAGGAGAGTGGGGTCTAGAGGGGGTGTAGATGCCTGGGTTTCCTATCTTTTCGATGTTGTCAAGTCTATCTCCCTTTTGGCGTCTCAGCTAAGTCCATTTGGGTGTCCCTAATCTGTTGTGTAATCGTTCCCAATTGGACCACAATCAGGTCTAAGGTTGCTTGAATGTGTTCCGGATCCATGGTTGGGTGCTAGGGGCACTAGGGAAGGCTAAGGACTGAAGGGCAGCACCTAGACACTCTAAAATTATACTCCTAAAGGCTCCAAATAGTGCAAGAATTTATAGGACAACAAGGTTCAGCAATTATTTAAAATTTCTAGGTGTTTTGGAAGGGTTCGAGGGTGAGGACAGCACCTAAACAGTGACTTTAAGTTGACTAAACGATGGCCAATTGTTGCTGGAACAGTGAGGATAGTAGCTACAATCAAGGGTTTAGTTGTCCTATGCGGTTAGAAACAATGTAGGTTTAAAGGCAGCATTCACACGCTAGCTATAATGACTTAAACTCTACTAAATGCGTGCAGGAAATACAGGGACAGGAGTGAAAACAGTGAATAAATTTTAACTACGCGATGATATGCATGCAAAATTTAAGCTATAATGAAGGCTATACCCTATGATGTTTTTCTAAACATGTCATGCATGCCTACCATGCTCTGATACCAAATATGATGTGATACAAACAAGAATTGCACGGAAATATTTTAAAGGATTACAAAGCTTGCTACTTAAGATTAAGGTTTCGTAAGATTAGATTAGAGAACTTTCAATCGTCAATCTTATTGTAGTAAGCAGTTACAAATCAAAAGTTTAAGGAAAGTTAAGATAGATCCGAAATTATCACAGAAAACAAATATGTTGTAATACAATCCCACGGTTAATATTTAGAAAGTTCACTATGAGTTACCATGCTCACTCACACTCAAAGTATGGCTTAGCGGAGAAAGGTCTTCAGCACACCCAACGATGCCACGAGGACGGTCGCAACGCCAATGGCCTTAATCCACGGAAAGGTCGACGGTGGTGGGGTTATGGAGGCCGGCGGGTGGGAGTTAGGGAAGAGGTGGCGAAGACGACGATAAATGAGAAAACCACGAGTCGAAGACTCTTCCAATGACTGGTGGCCTTGCACTTGCTCACTTTGAACTCTCTCTCCCTTCTCTAGCTCTCACGCAAGAAGAAGAAACAAAATAAAATTTTCATTCAATAATCATCATCTAATACATAAGAGAGTGGCCATATATATAGGCCTCATAATGACAAATAAAACAAAAGACAAGAATGCCCCTTGGGCTACAATAGTGACCAACTATCCATAAGGGCAAAAACCGAAAACTGAAAAATAAAATGACTAATACATAAAATGCATCAAAAGTAAAGACTCTCCATCATGGTCATCGATCTCCTGTGTCGCCTCTGATAGACACGTCGAAACCTCTTATCGATGTCCCCATCAATTTCAGTATTGGATATATGAGTTAGAAGGTTTTAGGCACTAAATACATAAATCCTCCATTTTTTTATCACTTTTATAAGAGTTATATGAGCAACTATGTCACTTAAAAATGTAAACTTGCAATTATACTGAATAAGATTAAGCCATTGTTCATATTCGGCTCGTTAAATAAACGAGTTTATAAAAATTAGTCTAATTCGAGCTAATTATTAAGCAAAACTTAATCGAAGATGAATACCAATTATTTTTCAAATCCCTAAAATCATCCATACATTTTTTTTAAGACTTAACGAACATTTTGGTTGGTTTAACATTATTCTAAGAATATCAAAAAATAGTAAGTTTCAAATGCTGCAATTCTAATTCTTATCGAGCTTTAAGATAACACAAAATTTTATATTAGATGCGCCAAAACAAATTGAACATACATATTTTTGGGGTGTCTAAACAAGTTTTTGGGTCGGGTTTGGGTCGACTCTCAAATTGACCCGATATTCAGTAGTCTAACACGAACTCAACCCGTTTGTCAAAACATGTTAAAAATTTAGAACCAAATTTGACCCAACACGATGTGTTAATCCGGTTGAGTGTGATGGGCGAGTGTGAGCTAGCGGGCAGGCATGAACGAGCTGGTGAGCACAAGGGGCGAGATGCGACGGGCGAGTTCGCATGCGACAGATGTGCAAGTGTGATGATTGCGAGAACAACAAGCAAGATGCGAGCAGACGATGGGTGGGTCAAACAGGTTGCGGTCGTTCATGTGTTAACCTGAACATGACCCGATATTTCAATTGGGTCAAAGAACTAACTCGAACCCAACCCATTTGTTAAACTGGTTAACTCGAACCCAAAATTTTTGGGTTGGGTCCGCTTCGGATTTTCGGCTCAGATCATATATTAATACCTTTACATATTTTATTGACATAAATAATATATAATAATATCACATTGATTTCATCACTTTTTGATTTGCTAAAATACGAAGGCCAAGTAAAATAAATATATAGTCTAAAATGAATATAATACATTTAAAATATTTAAAGTTATTGCGTAAAATAAAGGTAGAAGATTATTTTTATTTGATTTGAAGTAAATTAATGCAATGAAAAGCTCAATGATAGTGATGGTCTATGGTCGGTCATAGTTGTGGTGGCGATGGGGATAACGATGACGATGGTTATGATGGAAGTCAACAAGCTTTGGGGCAGCGACTGGTGTAGGCGGTGGCATCAGGAGGGGGGCAGCAACAGCAACTGTCATCAATAGTAACAGAGGCAGATTGCAATGTATTTCAAATTACGATAAAAAATTAGCCGAATTTACAATACATTAATAATGAACTATATAGCGAATATGTATTATTAAAACTTTAATAATATAATTAAGTATTAAAAAAATAAATTTAAAAATAGGGAAAGTCACTCATCAAATAGGCAACTTATGCTGACTAAGACTTAGTCATGTATCTATCACCGAACTAACAGACGGCTTATTTTTTAAAAAATTTACTATTATAAAATGTTCGTTAAACGCTCGACTTGCTACAATAAATTATGAATAATAATTTAAAAATAAAATAAGTGGTTAATATATTTAAAAAATAATTACAGATAAAAATAAAGACAAAACCAAAACATATAAGTTAATGTAAACTATAATTTCTAGATTTTAATATATATATCAAAATTTGATAAAAATGAACATTTTTCTTTATTTTGATATTATTAAAATTTTAACAAGTATTTTTTTAATGGATAAGTATCATACCGAAAATTAAAGCGATAAAAAAAATATAGATTCAAAGTTTCTCCTTAAACGCATACTTCAAAAGTAAATATCAATGTTTTTTGTTTAAAAAAATATATATTTAAACTCTTGACGTTTATTAAAATATAGAAATTATATTTTACACTTTTTTTATCTCTTTTTATTTTTAAATTATTTTTCAGAATTTACTATAACAAGTCACATGCGTACAACTTACAATAATAATTAAAAAAAATGAGTTGTTTGTTAGTTTGACGACTAACACATGACTCAGCAAGTTTATGTTAGCATAAAACCATCTCCAACCGAACGCCAAACCAGCGTTTGGCGTCGTTCGGTCGCTCCAGCCGAACGCCAAAATGTCCGTCATTTGCTTCGGGTGAACAATACAACACCAATATTGATGTTGCACTGTTCACCCACGCTATTTTCCTCTCTCAACCGGAAAAACGCGCGAAAGGAGAAGGATCGTTACCTTCGCGCATAAGCAAAAAAATGGCGTTCGATTGGAGCAGCACCACGCCATTTTTGCGTTTTGCGGTATTTTGGCGTGAAAAATAGAGTTCTCTGTTGGAGATGTCCTAAGTCGCATGGATGACTTTACCTATTTTTAAATTTATTTTTTATACTTAATTACAGTATTAAAATTTTAATAAAACCTGGTTTAAAAATTTGTCCAAGGCGGGAGCGCTGAGCGACCCCAACGCTATTTCCCAACGTTAAACCTTAAGCTGGCGTCAATTTTTTTTTACTCTTCTGCCGTTTAGATCTGAGTTGAAGAGAAGCGATGATGGCGGTGGGATCTACTCCGCTTCGTCTCCTACTACTAACTTCAACTGCAAGTGACGGAACCCCGCAACCGTCGCCCTCTTTTTCTTCGCCTCTGGCCATCCCTTTCCTCTTCCCCTTTCCTTTCCAAAAGCCTAAGAAGTCCCTTCGCTTCTCCTACTCTGCTAGTTCGCCAATTGAAAGATAGAAAAAGCCAGAATCCATGGAGATTGCTTCGTTATCTGTTCTGGTTATACTTCTTGGTGGTATTTCGCTCGTTGGCGGGCAGGCTGACAATTGCGAAGCGAATCGCAACGCCGTCCTTCCTGTAGGTTACAGCAACATCACTCTGGTTTGCCTTCCGATCTGGAACAATCTCATTCTTCGGGTAATTGCTGGAAGTTTGTATTTAGTTTTTGGTAGTCTGTGGATCTTCTGATTTTAGGGCTTGGGAGTAGGAAGGGAAGTACATTGTTTTAGAGTAATGCTTTATTCATCTGAATCAAAACGCTTGGTTAAGTTTAGGATTGTTTAATTGGATAAGGCGAAAGAAGAATCTCGTTGGCAAACTCGCCTTCTGTGCTGACTAATTGAACTTTTCCACTTGGGTAGTCTCCATGTTGGTGACATGATTATGAGATTCCCCTCTTTTGGTAAAAGATGCAGATCCGATGCCTTTTCTTTCTTTTCCTTTTTTTTAATTTTTATTTTGAGATATTAGTTGTTCTTAGCCTAGATAATGCATTTAATGATGAATTTTACACAGAATTGTTGTATCGCCAATTTCCAGGAAACACGTCAATGGATCTAATAATCATAAATAAAGATGAAAGAGATTCTGTTTCCCCTGTTGATATTAATTTATCAAATTTCTGTTGGCTGAATCATTGATCTTAAAAGATTTTTTCCAAGATTAATGTTCTCTAACGCATGTGAATGTAATACACAAAAGAAAAAAATTACTAAGCTTTCTCTCTTCCATTTATCTCCATCTCTCCCTTAGTTGAGAAATTATTAGGTGCGGAGTCCAGATGTAGAGGTACGTCTGGACATCCATTTAAAATGGAGTGCGTTTTAGTTGCACTTTTTTTGTGTGCTTTACCTGCACTTTAGTTGCGCTTTGACTGCATTTTTTTACTGTGTTTTACTTGCGCTTTGGCTACGCTTTTGATACACTTGACTTAAAGTTCCGCGGACACATTAAATATATAAAGTAAAAAATAAATTCAATCAAATATCCACGTGTCCACTCCACATGTCAAGATTTTATTAGAGTCTAGAGGTATCTCTACGCCCGAACTCTGCACCTAATAATTTCTCCCCTTAGTTCCACCAGATCTAGACTTTTTGAGCAATGGGTTGATAGCATAGCATTTTTCTTTTTTCTTTTTTTAATGCTTATGCATTAGGTTTCCATTCCATGCATCATTTAACTACTAACTGTGACTAAACAGTGGAAAACCTGCTTTGTGTTTTCATGTGGTTGGTAGATCAAACCGTTGCTCACTAAGAAAGTAAGAATAAGAGATTTTTTTTTTCTTCTTCTTGTAAATTTGATGGCTTAATCCCATGGCTTTACTGCAGTATTCCCTGAACGAAGATAACGTTTTGACAATCGTGCTTTCTATGCTATACACCTCTGGTTGGGTTGGAATGGGATTCTCAAAGGATGGGATGATGGTGGGCTCAAGCGCCATGGTTGGCTGGATAGGGAACACTGGAAGACCACACATCAAGCAATTCTATCTGCGCGGCCAGTCGAGTTCTCAAGTTCTAGCTGATCAAGGACAGTTGCCGGCGGCAGGTGGTTCGCCTGCCATTGTTCAGAATGGACCGAACATCTACATTGCCTTCCAGTTGAAATTTCTAAGTAGAATTACACAGCAGAAGCTCCTGTTTGCTTTTGGGACGGCCACGCCAGTTAATGACCGATTAACAAAACATCAGGATAAGATATCGGTTTCCTTCGATTTCTCATCGAGTAAGTCTCTGCCATCTTCCATTTTGCTTTTTTTTTTTCTTCTGTCTGTACCCCAATTAAAACAAAAAACAAACTTTGATCTTGTGTGATGTTATGTTTAGCTTTTTTTTTCTTTTAACATTTAGTTCAATTAAGACAAATTTACATACATATCACATATGTAAGATTCAAATTCAAAATTTCTTAATTTGTAACCAAAACTCCATACCAACAGGCCAAGATTTTTTTTTTAAATAAGTTTGAGGGCGCAGGAGAGTAACTAAACTAACTAAACATCAACTATATTGTGATCAAAATAATTAAGAAGTAAAACATAAGGACTAAAGTGAAGGTTTCTTTTTTAAAATGAAGCAAATTAAGTGAGGATTCATAATGCCACCAACTTTTTGTTATAAGACTAAAACTTCATTTTGTACGGTTTTTTCATTGCTTCTTGAAGCAGTATTTTAGTTAAAAAAATTTATTTTTTTTATTATAAGGCTACTTTAAGAAACAGTAAAAAAGCTGTCTCAAATGAAGCCTGATTATAATGCTAAATCAAACCGGATAAAATATTAAGAATAACTGAAAATTCCGGCATGCACAATCACTGTTACCTTTCATTCCTAGCAGAAGTAAAACTTTGTTCTGTCACTGTCACTACAGAAACAACTCTTGTACTTGTCACACTATACGTATTATTCTACATGCCATCCATATCGACGGTAAAGAAATCTTGTATTCTAACAAGGCGTGTTCTTATTTTCTAATCTATGTAAATGATTTTATACTGTTGCAAAGGTCAACTTGAATATCACCATGAAGAAATTTCACCGATAATATGATTGATCTCAAGCTTCATTTACAGGGACTTTCTCTGCTTCTTCCTACCCATACCAGCTGAAGAGGACACATGGCATACTGAACATAATTGGTTGGGGTGTGATATTACCAATAGGGGCAATAGTGGCAAGATATTTTAGAACCAGCGATCCATTGTGGTTCTATCTTCACTCTGCAATTCAGTTTATTGGATTCATCCTTGGACTAGCTGGTGTGGTCGCTGGAGTTGCACTTTATCATAAATTGCATGCGAGTGTCTCATCACACAGGGCCCTTGGCATTCTTATCCTTGTGCTTGGCATCCTTCAGGTATGGAAAGAGTTTGTTTTCTTTAGAATAAGTTTATCTTGAACCATAATGTTCTAGTTACATTTTTTATTTTTGAATTTGACTCCAAGATTGAATATTGCTTGAAAATTGGATTTATTTTTTATATGATTGAGCACAAATTAAGGCTTCGTTTGGGACGACTTTCTTATTGCTTCTTAAAGCCGCTTTTTAGTTAAAAAATTTAAACTTTTGTACTAGGAAGCTACTTTATGAAGTAGTAAGAAAGTCGTCCCAAACTAAGGCTTTGTTTGGAACGGTTTTGTTTATGCTTCTTAAAACAATTTTTTAGTACAATAATTAATTTTTTATACTAAAATTTTATTTTAAGAAGCAGTAATAAAACCATCCCAAACGAAGCCTAAGCCTAAGACTATCAAGTCATGCTTGAGTCGAATGAACTTTAATTGTTTTATGATTGCATCAAATCGAGATAGCATAAATTTAGATCAAAACATATATGCATGTATGTATGAAGGGATGTACAAATGCATATAAAACTTATAAAGGGATGTATAAAGTGGGTTGGGTTTAGCTTTAGGCTTCGTTTGGGACAGCTTTCTTTCTGTTTCTTAAAGCAGCTTTCTACTATAAAATTAAAAAATTTTGTACTACAAAGCTGTTTTCAAAAGTTAAAGAAAGCCATCCGAAACAAAACCTTAATTGCAATTGAATACATATAACTAGGTTAGCTCACTTCAAGATCATATCATTAGCAGTTCGTACCTTGCATTTGATTCTTCTTGACCCTTGAGAAATGATATTGTACTCCATCACTTTTCTCCAGGTATTAGCGCTTTTCCTAAGGCCTGAAAAGGATTATAAGCTACGAAAATATTGGAACTGGTACCACTGGTGGGTGGGAAGACTAGTTCTCTTCCTTGCAGTAGTAAATATTTTTGTTGGAATTCACGTAGGAAGTGCAGGCGATTCTTGGAAAATTGGCTATGGATTCAACCTTGGTTTGCTTTTACTAGCAACAATTATCTTGGAATTTCTGCTGTGGACAAAATGGTCTAAAAAGACAGTCAACGCACCAACATTCTAAATTTAATTGCACTGATTTGTGACATAAATTAGATTTTTCTTTAAGTTTTTTGTGTAGTTATTGTATTTGATATTTCATTTGCAAATTTATTATAAAATTTGTTTAAGTGTTTTTAAGTTAAAAGACATCTACTGCTGTTTGCTGCAAAATTATATTTTTTTGTTGAAGAATGAGAGCATCCTCCATAGTACTTCTAATGTCCTAAGCTGCTATCTTTGCTATCATAAATCTAACCAAATAAATAATTCAATAAGTTTAGAATTATATATAACCACTTGAATCAAATTAAAAAAGCATCAATTAAACCGCATAATAAAAAAATCACAAATTAATAAGCTGATCAGCATCATTGAGGATTCGTTTGAAACAACTTTTTTGTTGCTTTTCAAAAAAAAAATTTAGTAAATTTTTTATTAAAACACAAGTTTAACAAGCAATAAAAAGCCGTCCTTAACGAAGCCTGAGTTTAACGCTAAAATTTCAACAAATTTGAATAAGCATTAATCAAATCAAGTTCAAGCCATTCATGGAATTCATTAGTTCACTTACAGCCATATCCTCAGCCATTCAACAATAAAAAGAGAACTACAATGCACAAAGTAGATCAAATGAAAAGAATTCAAAATGATATGCATCACAAAGATACCAAAGACAAAAATAGAAAACAGACATAGTCAATGAGTTAAAATTATTTTGTGGATATGGACGTCGTTTGGAGGCAAATAAAAACACGCCACGCCACTTTTTGTTGTGTATCATTGTGTACCGGGTGACATGGCGCCATCTGATTCGCCTCCTGATAGTCCGGTGTACGTACAGAATAATTTATCATCAATGAGGCATAAAAAAAGTTAGTCTGCTTGATGAATAGATGCTCTATGCCTTGTGCTCTGCATACAACAGTACAACAACAACAACAACATCAAGCCTTTATCCCACTACGTGGGGTCGACTACATGAATACTTTTTCTCCATTGTGTCTTATTAAAAGTCAAATTCTCGTTTAAATCTAATAAAGAAAGGTCATTCCTAATATTTTCTAACCAAGTCTTTTTAGGTCTACCCCTACTTTTCTTAACATAAGTCAAATCTAATACCTCTACTCTCCTAACCGGGTCATCGCAAGGCCGCCGTTTTATGTGACCAAACCATCTACTCTGCATACAACAGTCTACATGATAATTGTGGCATCATTTTGGCATCTTGTATTTTTCTTATTCTAAAACAATCAACACCCATATTTTGAAGTGAAAACTTCACACTATAATTTGGATGAAGTATATCACATTCTCAAGAAGATTCATCCATTGTTTATTAGGAGTTATGGTTTATGAAAATGTTTATTTTGATCTGTAAATGAAAATCATGTCTTGATTATTTGACAAATTTTATATTGATTATTAACTACCTAACACAACCCTCCATTTTTTCTCATTCAGAGCTTAGGTCCTGACAATATAAGCATTTGTTCTCACAAAACACCATTTTTTTATAATTAGGTGTCTAAATAATCTTGCCGAGTATCAAATAACATTTGCTAAACATCTTATTATAATGTCCATCTTGTAAATTTTACTTTTTGTTGGCATATGATTGATATTGTTGCAATCATGTTTAAAATATGAAGACTCTTTTACTTGCATTCTCTTCAAACTATAGGCTATAACCAATATCCATTATGATACTTGTGAATGCTAAAGCAAATAAGAAAACCATAATCACAATTTAACTCATATGTATAATTCTCTTGATTCAAGATCTATGGTCCTCCTTTAAGATACTTCTAAGTTCTAACTAATGCTCTGCATTGAGATTTCAAATAAAAATTCTTTCTGCAATGACAATCAAAATCTTATAATCAAAATTCAAAAACAATAAATTACAGCTAAAGAATTATTCTTAAAACTTCCTTTCTAACAAAAATAACCTTTTTTTTCTCAACAAAAACAAAACTTGCATTATCCAAAAGGTATAATACATAGAAAAGGAACATTTTTCCTTACTAAACTTAGAAAAGGCTAATTGCAAAAAAAACTCCACAAAGTCCAATCAACATGAAAAAATCCATGAAACATAAATAACAAAGGTGAATACTATCCCGTCAAAATCAATAAAAAAGGTTTAGTTAGGCTTCGTTTGAGACGACTTTTTTACTGCTTCTTAAAGCGGCTTTTTAGTACAAAATTTTTAATTTTTGTACAAAAAAACTCTGCTTTAAGAAGCAGAAAGAAAGCCGTCCCAAACGAAGCCTTAATTTGTTCTAACTTCAGCAGAATACATAAACTTCAACATGACTATAAACTAAACAAAAAAAGAAAGCAAATTTAGCATTGAAAGTATCAGATATATGTTTCTTATCATCGTAGAAAAATATGGTGGTGATCAGAAGTTTGTTAGGGTTGGTGAATCTATGTTGGGAGTAGGTCTAGGCCAGTATTCAAACTCAGAATACAGCCAACGCCTTTTCCTTACCACCCATCATCATGTAATAGAACATGAATAATTTGTTGTTGAAGAGATTGTGACAGCCACTGCTACAACTTGAACAGTGACAGTGACAAGAACCCTCATCTTCTCCCTAACTATTATCTTAACACCACCAAAATTATTTTCTACTAAAACCTTTTACTTTACACCATCATATCCTTTCTCACAAAACAAAATTATATATATACATACCACTTTATACTATTTTATTTACATATCTAACATCTAAAACTTTAATATTACATACATACCACCTTCTATTATTTTAATATCAAATATGCCACCCATTTTTCATTCTCATCATCCTTATATTTCATTCCTACCACCCATATTTGATATGAAAGTGAACTATGGGTGGTATGCATGTAATATTAAAGTTTTAGATGTTAGATATGTAAATAGAGTACTATATAGTGGTGTATATATATATATATATATATATATATATATATATAGAAGAGAGAGAGAGAGAGAGAGAGAGAGAGAGAGAGAGTTCTTACTTCAAAAGGCAGCCTATGCAGAATGGATTTGGAGTTGTACATTTCTCACAAATCATCTTAAACCAACTGCTTCAGAAAATCATTATCATGAAGAAAAGCGATAGACAACTTAATAAAATAAATAAATAAAACAACTCTAATACCATGGCTGAAACTGATATCAAAAGCAACTACACTTCTGCTCAGAAAGCCAATTTATTACAAGGAAACTTAATTGCACAATCTCAAAAGAATGATCCCACAAACAAAAGAAGGATAATAATTTTTATGATATGGCTGAAAATGTTGGAGTTTAGTTCATGCTCAGAAATCCTTTGCAGTATTGGAAAGAGATCATACGGGGGATCGTGCCCCGCAATATCAAGTAATCCAATTAGGATTCATCACAGCAACTTACAAAACAATAAAGAAATTACTACATGTATTAGATAAATGTTCCTTATCATCGTAGAAAAAATATGGTGGCAATCAGATGTTTGTTGGGGCTTACAATACAAAATGTTGGGAGTAGTCTAGACTGTTATTCATACTTAGAATACAGCCCACGCCTTTTCCTCTCTACCCATCATGTAAAAGCATGAATAATTTGTTGTTGAAGAGGTTGCGACAGCCACTGCTAAAACTTGAACAGGGACAAGGGCCCTCTTCCTCCCCTCAACTATTATCTTAACACCATCAAAGTTATTTTCTACCAAGACCTTTTACTTTACATCATATCCTTTCTGTCAAAAGAGGAGCATTACTTATAAAAACACTCGGGGGGTGTTTGGTATCGGATTTATTGTGGGATTTAAGTCAGATTTACGCTAAATCCATCCAAACGGTTTTTGTGCGCGAGTTAAATCCCGGGATTCCGTAAATCCCGGATTTATGGCTTAAATCCTGGATTTACTAAATCCCTCGGTGGATTTAACGGGATTTAGCCGAAGAAGCGCGCGAAAGGGAGAAAGTTACCTTCATAGCCAGCGAGCTCCCGTTCTTGCTTCCGATCAAAATGTCGAAACTTCCGATCTGATAGGAAGACGTTGAAGGAGCTACATCGAACAACCAAGAAGGAGCCGAAAAGCGATGCATGCAAAGCAACGAAGCCGAACAACAACGACGAAAAGAGAAGTTGAAAGGCAAACCCTAGACGCCTCCAAGTTATTATTGATTAACTTAATTAATATATAATATAATTTAAATTATTAATAATTAAGTAAATTATTAAAATAACTAATTATATAATTTGTGCATAAATTAATTACTAATTTAACTTAATTGTATAATTAGTAATTAAATATTAATATAATTAGCTTAATTAATATAACTTAAACTATATATTATTAAATATATAATTAATTGTGTAATTAATAATTAATGAGTACTTTGTACTTAACATGTTATTAAATTCATAACACATTAATTTTTATTTTTTATTTATAATTATCATCTTCACATTTAAATCACTAATTGTCATAAATCTTGAAATATGTTATAAAACTGTTTCTCAGGATTTAACATTTGATATACCAAAGAGTTTTCAGAATTTAATACATTTCGGATTTAGTAAATCCAGATTTATAGGATTTAGTAAATCCCACTAAAGTTAAATCCCACTTGTTGCCAAATAGCCCCTTAATTTCACACCATTTATCAAACATTAAAAAGAAAATCAATACAAAAAGATAAGTATCTCTAAATGAAAAAACATAAACCGGTGTATATCATTTCCAAAAAAAAAAGTCGAGAATAACTGAAAAACTAATGCAAGGCTAAGATTTCAGGCTGTTTGCAATGATTTTACGATTTAGCAATGTCCGTGACAATTGTTATAAAAAAAATAAATGAACCAAAAGTGTACCTTTCATAGGTAGCTTACAAGAAGTTGGCAAGTCATGATGAAGGAACTCGTCAATAGTGGGGTCCACAAGGGGACTATTTGACGATCAATCAATAGGAACTACTTGTCTAAAACATTTAGAAGAAATCGTCCAAATGATCATTAGATGCTACTTGCCCAAGCCTACCAAGGTAAGTCGTCCCTCATAGGGGTACAACTCAAGTTCATTAATCAAGCAAGCAACTTGTCACCCACCGCAAGCTCAAATATAGGAAAGCACCAACTCACGGCGCTCTCAACTCATCCCACCACCGGACTCAAATCTCTCCATTCCCGCAACTATAACTCACTCACCTTCTCCCTTCCAAAGCGATCCAAGGCCTTCAACACAATTCATCAACAATCTCAACTAGCCCTCTAATCACATGTCCCCTCATCTCAGCACTCACCGACAAATTCACCCAAGCACACTCGCCTAAGCCTATTAAGCACTGCTAAACTCACCATTGAGGTAGATCACCAAGTGCCATTCATTGTTGCCCTCTCAAGCCATTAAATGGTGAAAAATAATGGTGAAAAAGAGAATTTTGAATTCTTTTTACATCTTTTAACATCCTAGGATCTTTTTACATCTTTTGTATTATTTCCATTTTTTTATTCAGTGAGATTTTCAGCTCCCAAAACATTTCTTTACATATTCTCTTAGCAGCCTCCTTTCTCTCCATTATCACACAAATTCCATGTCACCCCTCACAAAGTTCAATTGCTAGTAAGGTCAAGTATCATACACTGACATTTTTTGATCCAACAAAAAGTTCAAAAATTATCTTCTGTCCTTGTTTTACATATTTGTATCAAGAAGAAAAATAAAAAATAAAGTAAAACAGAAAATAGTTTAGCAAATTTCATGAGAGAAAATGGCATGAGCTTAGAGACGAGCACTACAAAGTTGATTGCTTTTTGAAAATGAATCATTCTATGAGGGCTAAGGTATTCAAATGATGCCTTCTATCTCCAAATGCCTGATACTAAGCCGCAAGCCTCTCAATGATATTGGAGGAAGGAAGGTTCATGTAATAACTAGTTACAAACCCAAAATCACAAGAAACAAAAACTCATTCTCATGCACCCAACAAGGAAAAATTATTTTGCACACAATTTCTCCCCAACTAAACAAGTGGATGAAAACCAATTTCAATTCAATTCCTTTATCATTTCATTTTCATTTTCTCTCTTCTAATTCTTCAAACCAAACAGATCCTTAAAGAAAGGCCTCAGGATAGAAAGGAGACAAAACAGCAGATATTCAGTTCAACTGGAAAAATAGCCATCCCACCATCCACCCAAACTACCCAAAAAGGAAAATAAACGGAAAAACCCAACACAGACTAAAAGGCTTGCACTGATGGTCCCTAGGGAAGGACAAAAATATTTGTCTAGGAGCAATACATTTGGCTGGTCATATTAGTGCCACATTACTCGGTATAGATTAAATAATGTAACATATTCATACACCCCCAGTCGCTGCAACATACTGTAACAATAACTAAGCACGGTGAGGCAAAAAAAAATGTCAATAACAACATAAAAAATATAAGACCAATTAGAAAGATAAAAAAAAAGGAATACAAAGAAGGAAATCCCCGCAATAGTAATACAACTTTCCTAACAAAGAATAAACAACTGAAGAAAACGGGAATGAACCCGATGGGATTTAAAAAACGGGAAAGGCATTAGAGCACTCACCAAAGATAAGCGGCAACTCCTGGAAGACAAAAAGGAGACACATCAAAGCAATCGCAGCCGACCTGAATGGCCGGATGCTCTTCTTCCTCTTGGACCAGAAATTGAGAAGCATTGGCTGCAGATTCTAAACTACCGCACAATTCAGGTTCTGTTAGGATTTCAGCAGAAACGCCGAGGAGGTAAGCATCTATGGAAAGAATAAAAAAATCATGATGCGTAAATTCATGTTAAGGTTCTAATGCGTCCGCAGATGATCGAGAGGGGCGTAGGGGAACGGACGAGTCGCAGCTTTGTATTGATACGCAAGCATGACATCCCATGATAAGGAGATCGAGATCGAACAAAGCCGACGTGCCGGAGAGGACCTGCTGAGGCTGCAAGGCCGAGGTAGGGGAGGACGCATGAGTTAGCTCTAGACTGCAGTAGCAGCGCTGCGCATGAATAAACTAAACCTAGGGCATCATACCTTTCCTTACATTTTCATTTATATATCCCACAGATCCAATGTCTAAAGGAGCCATTTCTTACATGTATTATATTAGTTTAATTATACATTCATAAAATGGTGCATCTTAATGATTTAATATTTAATAAAAATATAATTATTTTTTAATTTAATTTGTTTATTTCTTTATTTTTAAAATAAAAATATACATTATCATTTAATATAATAAACTTCAAACATATAAATCATACATGTTTTTATCATATATATATATATATATATATATATATATATATATATATATATATATATATATATATATATTATATATATATATATATATATATATATATATATATATAGAATCATAGTATTCATTCTTATGGGAATGGGAATGAAAAACAAGAGATACTCTTTCTAGAAATATGGACGAATGGAAGTTTAACTCTATAGGATAACTTCCATCGTGAGAGTCATTTGTGGATTTCATACGATATCCGCGATCTCTCTTGATTTGTAATTCAATACACAAATCAATTGGTTATGTCAGGTTAGCTATATGTTGTGTCGTGTCAACTATTTCTACATAAGGTGGTGAGATGATATCTTGAGCTGTTATGTATTTGGGACCCCTGACGCAAATGGATGCATCCCTAACTCCATAGAGATTACTTCTCAATACAATCTCTTTCAAATTTATTAAAATCTCATGTACTGATTCTTCAATACCCGCTATCGTAGAATATTCATGCAGCACATTTTCAGATTTTGCACGTGTGATATATGTTCCTTCTATTTCTCCAAGTAAAGCCCTTCGCATAGCAATACCTATAGTATAGGCTTGGCCTTTCATAAGCGGGGACAGAACAAAACGACCATAATAAAGACGCTTGCTGTCTACTCTTGATTCAACACATTTCCACTGTAGTGTTCGAGTGGATCCTGCTACTTCTTCTCGAACCATACTATTATTTTTCTTTTCTTTATGATTATTGGATCAGATCATTGAATCATTTATTTCTCTTGGAATCTCTTGAATTCTTATTTCTACACACGTCTTTTTTTAGGGGGGCGACATCCATTATGCGGCATGGGTGTTACATCACGTACGAAACTTAATAGCATCCCATTTCTACGAATGGCTCGTAATGCCGCATCTCTTCCGAGACCTGGACCTTTTATCATAACTTCTGCTCGTTGCATACCCTGATCAACTAATGTACGAATCGCGTTA
Organism: Dendrobium nobile; assembly: GCA_022539455.1. Lineage (NCBI taxonomy): Eukaryota > Viridiplantae > Streptophyta > Magnoliopsida > Asparagales > Orchidaceae > Dendrobium > Dendrobium nobile. Next base: position 45,307,075 of record CM039719.1, on the reverse strand, counting down.
AATGCCGCGGCTTGAGCAGCATAGGGTGTTCCTTTTCTTGTGCCTCTGAATCCAGAAGTACCTGCGGAAGCCCAAGAAACCACCCGACCTCGTACGTCTGTAACAGTTACAATAGTATTGTTGAAACTCGCTTGAACATGAATAACTCCTTTTGGTATTCTACGTTCATTCTTATTTGAACCAATACGTGCATTCTTACGTAAACCAATTTTTGCTATAGGTTTTGTCATATTTTATTAGATCATATTCATAAGAATAAAAGAAAAAGAAAGAAGAATCAGAAATCTACAGAAAGATACGGGGATATCCATTTCATATGAAAACGAATCCTTTCTTCTTTCTTTTTACATGTACATGGGTTTGAAAAAGTACTTGATTTAGAACTTGAGAAGGATTACCCCTGTCTCTGTTTATGTCTCGGATTGGAACAAATGACTATAATTCGCCCCCGCCTACGAATCAAGCGACATTTTTCACAAATTTTACGAACAGAAGCCCTTATTTTCATATTTATCATTCCTTACTTTCATTCTGAATCTATTTTTTTTTGGAAACAAGAATCAGTTTATTGCATTTTTGAACTTCGAATTATATCCCTACAAAAAGGATGTTTAAAAGAATGATCTAATCGTTCGAATCTTTTTTGCGAAGTCTATAAATTATACGTCCCCTGGTTGAATCATAACGACTCATTTCGATTTTGACTCTATCTCCGGGTAGTATACGTATAAAACTGCGCCGGATTCTCCCTGAAATATAACCTAGAATTAGATCTTCATTATCTAACCGAACTCGGAACATACCGTTGGGAAGTGATTCAGTAATTAAACCCTCATGAATCAATTTTTGTTCTTTCATTCCAGGGAACCCCCCTTTAAGTATCAACTAATAGAGGAAGAGTTCTATAATTCACTTCTCCTCTCTATTTTACAAATAGTAAGTTCGAGAGAAAATTAGGGTACCCCGGGAGAATCACCATATATAACACAAAATTTCTCCTCCAATTTTTTCTAGTCGAGCTTCTCGATCTGTCATTATACCTCGAGAAGTAGAAAGAATTACAATTCCCATTCCACCTAAAATCTTAGGAATTCGTTGATAGTTGGAATAGATTCGTAGACCGGGTCGGCTTATACGCTTTAAAATCATTTTATTACCTTTCCTAGTCTTTTTATGTCGTAAGGTTAAAACCAAGAAATCTTTTTTACTTTCTTGATGTTTTCGAACGTTCTCAATAAAACCTTCTCGTAAAAGTATTTTCACAATGTTTTTAGTGATATTAGTAGATACTATTTGAACTCTTCCCTTTTGACCTATGTCAGCATTTCTTATAGAAGTTATTATATCGGCAATAATGTCCCTACCCATGACGAACTATAGTTATTGGTGCCTCCTCATTTTGATATAATCAACATGCTTCTTTTTTGTTTTCTTTTTTATTGAAATTCTTAAATTCTAAAAAATTATTCTAAATCTCAAATATATGCATGAGACAACTAGAATCCCTCTTTTTTTCGATCCGGTTCCTCCACCACCGCGAACCCCGGTTAGATTCAGGCATGATACGCTTTTTCTTTCTTGGGAGAACCCAAGTACTCTCTTGCGGATCCATGAAACAACTCTCAGAAATCTTTTTCCTTTTTGGAAGATACAGGAGCGAAACAATCAACCTATTTCTATTGGAAGACCAAAAAGATTCTTCCAATGTCTCCTTTCTGGGTCCAATGGAATTCATAGGTATAGGAAGAAGCCCCATCAAATAGAGATCTTTTCTTTCAACCATCTCTCGATTGTTAATACGAGATATAAGGACCACTACTACAAGCAGTACTACACCTTTGATCGTGAAATATCGATTACTTGTTGCACCCTGTGAATCACGTGAAAGTAGGATACTCCAAATTTGGGGGTCAAAGAGTTTCATAAAACGTTCTTGGTGGAAAAAAATGTGAGTGAAAGATCCCACTGAATCGAATTTGATCCATGAATCTAAGAAATAGTGAGAATTCTTGATCTCTCTCAATATCTCTCTCAATTCGAATATCCAGGATTTGAATTGATGTCGTTTCATTGATTCCTCCTAAAGATTTCATTTCAATTGGAATTTGGTTATTCACGATGTACGATGATCCCTGTTAAGCATCCATGGCTGAATGGTTAAAGCGCCCAACTCATAATTGGCAAATTCGTAGGTTCAATTCCTGCTGGATGCACGCCAATGGGAACATTCAATAAGTCTATTGGAATTGGCTCTGTATCAATGGAATCTCATCATCCATACATAGCGAATTGGTATGGTATATTCATACCATAACATATGAACAGTAAGAACTAGAATTCTTATCGATACTGGAACTCATAGGGAAGAAAATGGATTTATGGATGGAATCAAATATGCAGTATTTACAGAAAAAACTATTCGGTTATTGGGGAACAATCAATATACTTCTAATGTCGAATCAGGATCAACTAGGACAGAAATAAAGCATTGGGTCGAACTCTTCTTTGGTGTCAAGGTAATAGCTATGAATAGTCATCGACTCCCGGGAAAGGGTAGAAGGATTGGACATACAATGCATTACAGATGTATGATCATTACGCTTCAACCGGGTTATTCTATCCCACCTCTTATAGAGAAAAGAACTTAAAGCAAAAGACTTAATAACACGGCAATACATTTATACAAAACTTCTACCCCGAGCACACGTAATGGAGCCGTAGACAGTCAAGTGAAATCCAATCCACGAAATAATTTGATCTATGGACAGCATCGTTGTGGTAAAGGTCGTAATGCCAGAGGGATCATTACCGCAGGGCATAGAGGGGGAGGTCATAAGCGTCTATACCGTAAAATCGACTTTTGACGGAATGAAAAAGAGATATCTGGTAGAATCGTAACCATAGAATATGACCCTAATCGAAATGCATACATTTGTCTCATACACTATGGGGATGGTGAGAAGAGATATATTTTACATCCCAGAGGGGCTATATATATATAGAATCATAGTATTCATTCTTATGGGAATGGGAATGAAAAACAAGAGATACTCTTTCTAGAAATATGGACGAATGGAAGTTTAACTCCTAAAGAAGCACTTTATGAAGCTTCTCGTAATTTGATTGATTTATTGATTCCTTTTCTACATGCAGAGGAAGAGGACATGAATTTCAAGGAAAATGAAAACAGATGGAATCTACCCCTTTTTTCCTTTCAAGACAGATTCACTAATCTTAAGAAAAACAAAAAAGGAATTCCATTGACATGTATTTTTATTGACCAATCAGAATTGTCTTCCAGGACCTATAATTGTCTCAAAAGGTCCAATATACATACATTATTGGACCTTTTGAGTCACAGTCAAGAAGATCTTATGAAAATGGAAGATTTTCGCATAGAAGATGTAAAACAGATATTGGGCACTCTACAGAAGCATTTTGCAATCAATTTACCTAAGAAAAAGTTTTCATTTTAAATCCATTGGACTTTTTTTTTTCATTTTTTAGTTTTTAGAAATAAAAAAGAATAGAATGAGTTTTGAATCTTCGACACGGTCCATATATTTGCAGAATAGATCATAATAAGATAGATGTATCTAGGGAAGATCCAGAAGGGGATCTTCCTTAGATACCTATGTCGTGTTATTTAACGGTTTCATCAATTTGAAAAAGACCTAAAGTTAGGGATTTCTCAATAGGTAAAGTTGCTCCAATACCTAACCAAAGAGCTACTGCGGTACCGATCAAAAAGACTGTTGTAGCTACTGGACGACGAAATGGATTTTGGAATTTATTGACATTCTCCAAAAAAGGTACTGTCAATAATCCTATTGGTACTGAAACCATTAAAAGAACACCCAATAACTTATTGGGTACTGTGCGAAGTATTTGAAATACGGGAAAAAAGTACCATTCGGGTAATATTTCCAACGGAGTTGCAAACGGATCCGCCGGTTCACCGATCATTGACGGCTCTAGAACTGCTAAGCCCACAGTACATGCAATAGTGCCTAAAATTACTACTGGAAAAATATATAAAAGATCATTGGGCCATGCAGGTTCTCCATAATAATTATGTCCCATCCCTTTAGCCAATTTAGCTCTTAATACAGGATCATTCAAATCAGGTTTCTTTGTTATTTGGATAGGTGAATTATTGTAGATCCATCCCCCAAAGGAACCGGACATGATAATTTTTTATCATCCGGCTCGAGCAAGAATCAAAAGAATTACAGAAATAGATCCATAGAACATAAATAGGTCCTAGGTCCATAGAATATCTATATTTCTATATTTCATACATATCTACATATATAATGTAGAATGACTCTATGTAAGAAAAGATTTATCAAATTCCATTTCCCCGAGTTGCAACGATTCATTGTAAAGAATTCAGTTCTGGCAACAAGGAAATGCTCAATATCCAAGTAGGCTTACAAATTCGATCATGATCAAGTGCTTTTTGGATTGTCTCATTCATGTCTTTTGGTTGGTTTTTATCCCCACAACATCTCGATTGTGTTACATACAAAAATACAAAGTTTTTACTTGTTACTAATAAAGTATAGCCCCTGTGCTTCCTTAGATCCCTTATTTAACTCCGATAGTATAATAGATCAGGGTCGATGCAGAGGAAATGAATGCATCTACATACTATAAAAAACTTACTAAGATTACTATCAAATTCATACGAAATACTAATACTAGCAATTAATTATAAGAAAATTACTAAAAAAAAAAAAGAAAAATTAAACAAAGTGGAATAAATAGAACATTGGATTCCACATCACTTATTCTAGGGATCTTACGGAGCCTGTTCATGCATGACATGATTCGGGTATGATCATAGAAAATATTCTCCTCAAGCGAACCGGCCTATCCTATGCTACATAAAGGGACTTGCGTGATGGTTGGATGCGGAGACACATTGGGTTGTGAATTCCAACGTGGCGGATAAAATCATATATATATATATATATATGCGCGCATGTGTGTGCATGTGTGTGAATGATTTATAAAAATATCACAATATATTAGCATTTACTTATTTCACACAAATTTTACTATTTATATCCACAAAGCATATAAATAAAATAAAAATTAACTTGCCCTATCTCCCACCAGAAATACTTTACCCATCATCATGACGGCAAGACCCTTCTCTCGTGCCACCAAATTCAATGATGCCTTCATTAGGGAACTCGCTACATCTGAACCAATCGACACCCCCGTCATAAGCTCTTATACTATTTCTCAACTAGTATGTTGATGCCTTCACCTAGGAACTCCCATCAATATTGGTTTTTCTATCAAAATTTCTACAAACCTCAGCGACAAAACAGCAAGGAAATCACATGAGTGCAGGTGTTGATGGCATACAAAGCGGTGGCGGGCCCAACGGCCATGGTTGGAGGCAGTCGATAGTGGTTCGTAGTAACTGACAATGGTGGTGGCGGTTCTGATCGTGATAGTGATGAGGACATCGACAGACGCTACCGACATGTTTATCGCCGACGAAACCGCAGATCGACGGCCACGATTCAGCGTCTCTACTTTTGATTTAGATGACATGATGTATTTTTATTATTGTATTGTTTGATTTACTGTTTTCCCATTTTACCCCTGTGGGGAGTTATGTTTCTTTGTAGCCCAGAGGGCAATTTAGTCTTTGTCACTTTTATGAGTCAAGACCTATATATAGTGGTCTCTTGTATCATTTTAATTTTTAATGAACATTTGAATGAAATTTGTGTTTTATTTCTACTTCGTCTTGCATGAGTGCTTGAGAAGGAGGAGAAGCTCAAGGTGAGCAAATCGCAAGGCCCGCCAGTCGTTGGAAGAGTCCGCGGCTCGTGGTTACGTTTTCATCTTCTCGTTGTGCTTCATTCATCTCCTTCCCCGTCCCACTGAGATCCAACCGGCCGAACCCGTACGTGGCCACCTCCCCTCCTTGGAGCCCGCCGCCCACCACGTCACATTCCCGTCCGACCTCCTTGCCGGCGACCCCCTCTCTCCACCCATCATCCCACCCACCCATCCTAAGTTTCAAATTTGAAATTTGAATTTTCAAATTTCAAAATCTTTCCTAATTTGGAATTCCAAATTTGGAAAGTTTTTTATGACGAATCTAATTTCAATTTAAATCAAATTGAAATCTTCATTCCATCGCCACATCATCACCTCCAATTGGAAACCTAGCTCTCTACTAAATTCCCTCTCCTCCTCCTCATCTTGCCACCGGCCCTAGCATTGGCTCCCCCATTGATTGCCCCATTTAATGCTACCTCTTATTTGAAATTCAAATTGATTTCAAATAAATTTCCCCTCCAAATTTACTTAATCCTGAATTTAATTTCAGGATTGGAATTAATCCCTTTCTTCCCCTATTGGCCGCCGGCCTTGCTTGGGATTAATGCCCATTAATTGCCACTTTATGGCATTGATCATATGAGGTTTGAAATTCAAATTCTAAGTAACCTCCCTCCCAAATTAATCAAAATCTGAAATAATTTCAGATTTGGTTAGATCCCTCCCTCTCCCCTCATCTAACCCAACTCCTCTCCCCATAACCCGCCGCCCCACCCCTTCTCCCACCTTGGCCGAGCCTCTCCCCCCATCCTCCTTGGGGTAGCATTGGATGTTCATAACTTGTGGGATCAAGAGAAGACGACGATACTCTTCAACATCCACTTCAATGTTGAATGGCGGATCCGGAGCTTGAGTGGGGTCTTGTGTTCAACGCCGACGGGAGCATCAACATTCTACGTTCACCTTGTTTCGACGTATGATTTGAAGACGAGACAACCGTGGAAGAGTACTTGGAGAGAGTCGTCCCGATCCTTGCAAGCATCTACGACCGACAATTTTCAAAGCACAAGTGGAGCCTTGACGGTCACCTACGACTTCCATCCCCGCCGGCTACTTTTTCTCCGACGAAGTTCCTTGGCGCCCTTTCTCTAGTGGTAACTTCCGTCATCGCTTGGGTCTTCTATCTCCGCCAAAAGTCCACCAATCTTTGAGTGACACGGCCCCAAGGTGAAATTCTCGTTGTTAAACGCTGGGTTTTGTTATTGTACTTTGCATATGAAATTCGCCTAGAACTTTGAAAGATTCGTTTTGGTTAATCTTGTTTGCAACTCTTTTTGCCTAAGCAAAGTTAACGTTTCTAAATCTTAAACTCTATCTTGCATGATCCCATAAAATTATAAAAGCAAACTTTAACAACTCTCTTTTTAATTTTGATCGTAACTCCTAGTAGTTTCACATCAGATAGGCACTTGCAAACGGCTATGAAAATGAATTTACACTGTATTTAGAAACTGATCAAATTTAACGGTTTCCAAATACATCAAATTTGTATGAGATGGTGTATTTCAAATGCATCAAAATTTTACTTCACATTCTTTTGCTTCAAACCAAGTATCAATATTTTCAAAACCTTCTATTTGAAATAATTTACACCTCTTTTACTTCAAACCAAACAATCCCTAAATATATTCAATTAAAGGTGACCACTCTTTAATTAGATCCAATAAGATATCTTATAATTTTGCTAAAGATGTATATGGGGTCAATCAAACTTCTTAAGTTCAATTAGCCTTGTTAATTGCATCCCTAGTCTTCTTCCTCATATTGTCATTGCCATCATTTTCAACAACAACAAAAACCCTATTCTCAAATTTAAGTCACTCTTCTGAATGGAAATGATCTTAATGTATACATTAATGTATGGAGTTATTAACTAAGAGAATTAAAGGTTAGCTAAAAAACATGGAAATTTAGAAGGTTTGAGACAAGGAATAAACTTAAAAATGGGAGATTTTTTTTTTATGTTGTGCAATTTAATTGTGGATGTTTGTGCACCTAAGATCTATCATAATTCACCCTTGAAGGTTTTAAGTCATATTTGCCTTATTTCACACTGATTTTTTTTCTTTCAAGTAAGATTATGAGATAATTGGTTCGATCTTCGATCACCTGTTTGAACTATCACCTCAGAGGTTATTTAAGGGATGTTCGCAGCACCCACCATAACTAATGAGGCTAGTTATCATATATATGGCACATGTCACCGCTTTAGTACATGCTAAAGATACTTTTTGTTCTCTTATGGGTCAGTCGCACACCCATAAGTAACCATTTTTATATCTGACTTTCTTTATTTATGTTTTGTTTGGGATGAATTTTTTATTGTTTCTTATAGCAACTTTCTATTACAAAAATTTTAATTTTTTGTACTTAAAAGTTGCTTTAAAAAGTAATAAGAAAACTATCACAAACAAAGCCTTAGCTTCTAATATTTATTTTAAGTTGAGATGAGCATTATTAGTTATGCAAGGAGGTTAGTCTTATTGTTGTGTTGTCTAAGTTTTTATGATGAGAAGTCACGTACATCAATGCATAGTCAAAATTTATCCATAAGAATAAAATTTTAAGTAGTTTTATTTAAGATCATTGTTGGGAACCTCTGGGGGAATCACACCTTATGTTCCATATGTGTCAAATTTTCTAAATGAAATTTGCTAAATTTTAAATATTTTTCTGTAAATTTTGAATTTTTGGATTTCATGATTTGAAATAATGTGCATGAAATTAATATTTTAATATTAAATAATTAGGAAAAAATAATTTATTAAAAAAATCCTAATCCATTAACTATCTCATAATAAAGCCTTGTTATTTCATTTTATCCCCAAAACAGAGAATCGGCTTAAGGGTATTAGGGAAAAAGAGAAGGAGAGAGAAAGAGAAATTCGGATTTTGGGCGACTTCGAATCATTTTCGTCCGTCGACGTAGTTTTTTTTTTTTTTTTTGAGAAAAATGCTAAGTAGCATAATATATAAAAAAGGAACAAAAAACAACCTAGATACAAGCTAATGAGGAATCAACCATCTTTCACTATCTTCCTTTTCTAAAGTAACTGTGATGCCCCAAGATCTAACTTGGAAAGAATGTCAATCAATTACTCAAACAATTTATCAGAGTTATCTAAAACCTTCAATTAACAGTCTATCAAACATCTATGAAATTTAAAACATCAATACACAAGTCGATCCAAACTCAAAAGTTCATGTACAATACTCAGGAACTACACTACAATCACCAGTTCTGAAATCTATCATGAGTACAAAAGAATCACTATCAATCAAAAGACAAAAACCTGAAGATCTGGATCAATTCCTATCTTCTGCTCCCTTGCCCTAACCTGAAAATTCAACCACATATAATGAGCTTTACAAAGCCCAGCACGTCACCTAATACCTATAACTGAAATCAAAGCACGGCTATGCTATCAATATGCATGTCAGTCAATCACAGTCAATCAAATCTATTTCAGTCAATGGTCAATGAATCGGTGCAATACGGAAATCCATAGTCAATAAAACCAGTTAATGCAGCAGCAAGCAAATCCATAAATCAAGCTAGATCAATTCAAATCAATCTCGAAGAAATCCGTACACATAAGAAAATCAGTCATTCCGTCAAACCAATCAAGTCGTTGAATCAATCAATCCGATAAATCAATCGCTATCAAATCAAATCAATACGGTCTAATCAGTAATATCTATAAGCGAGATCAATAAATCCACAGGTAGTAGTAACAACGAATCTATAAGCAGAAATCAATGAATCTATAAACAACAGTGTCAATGATTCTATACTATTCATGTCCATGCTATCAATGCAATATCTATATCAATCCATTTCTATATCAATGCTCAATGTCGATGCACGTCAATCAATCAGTGAAATCAATAAAATCGTACGATCTAATAAATCCAGTCAAAGTCGATAAAACAGGAATCTATAAAACAATGAATCCATAAATCAATACAGTAAACATGCAATTCAATACTATATACTGGACAAGTAAAATCAACTGGTCATGTTGCTGTTGTAGAATCCGTTGCTGTTGTAGTACGTTGGTCTATCAATAAGAGTCGTCACTCTTTTTTGCCCGTCGGCCGCCCGTCGGCATATAAAACTCCTTATAACTCCCAATCGTTATATCAATGATCAATGATTTAAAGGAAAGCCCGTCGGCCCACCATCCTGTACAGGTCAATATCAATCTTCACCAACGTTCAACCAGGTTCCACTTAGGTTCCAGTATCAATAGTCAATCAATAATCAGTTCAATAATCAATTCATAATCGATGCAATAATCAATATTAAATCAATTCAATACAATCATATCAATAGTCATACACATTCCAATTCAATCTATCAATTCCAGAAAATTCGGAAATCATACGAAAATCGGGCAGCGTAACGGCAGTCGGTCAAATTTACACAAAAATCCTGCAAAAAGACACAATTTCCAAATTCTACCAAATTACAACAGAATATTCACAACATCAATGCAAGACTATTATTCTATAGAAATCAAATCAAATCAAGTCCTGATTATTTTCTATTCGATTAAAATCGCGTAGAATCAATTCCGACCGGTAAAATCGTCGCAGAAAATACTCAAATCGTGTGTCATAATCATATCTATAACATATCAAAAGTTGTGCGGTGAAAGTCGTGTCAAATCAAAATCACGTCGAAAAGTCGACTACGAAAACACAAAACGGATCATAACTCAGTCAAAACTCAATATCTTTGAAAACAGAAATAGGGTTTGGAGTCCTTACCACGAGATCTTCACTTTTCCCAACAACGACGTCGGACGAAAAGCTCTCCGCGGCCTCCAAAACCAAGTTTCCTCTTTTTCCTTTTCTCTTTCTCTCTCCTCAAAACAGATATTTTTGAGTCTAAAATGATTTTCTCTCTCCTCAAAACGAGCTGATTTTCATATATCATTAAGCTGATCGGCCCGGCCGATCGCCAAATCGTCCCGGGACGATCAGACCAAAAAAATCGTCCTGGACGGTTCCCAGGACTATTTTCAGGCCGATATTTTCTACAGTGCAGATCGGCCTGGACGATCCCACTATCGTCCCGGACGATTCTGAGAGGAAAATCCAAATTAGAGAGGAACAGTAAGGGAACGAGGTCTCACAATCTCCCCACCTTAGAAAAATGTCGTCCCGACATTTCCCTACAGGTACGAGACAAAAACAACGCAAAACAAATCGATCCAATCCAAATCAAAACTCGTTGAAATCCATACAAACACACAATGCAATCAATCACATGTCAATATGCATGATCAAATGTCAATATCAATCGGTTAGTCAAATCAATCTTACTAGTAGAACTTTCTGTACGTTGTTGATCTGCATGATGCTGTAGACTGTAAACACGTGGCACCACTGGAGGAAGTGTAGGAGGTCGTGGCGCAACTGTCTCTCTCTGATCTCTGACAGCTCTATCATCTATCCGGTTCCCTGATCTCTCACTGTAAGTCCTCGGGCCAACAGTCCTCTGCTGTCCTGAACCCGTGCCAGAATCAGTCCGTCCACCCAGTCCTTTCTGAGGACAATCTGCTGCTCTGTGCCCTTGCTGTCCACAGTGAAAGCACTGCCCCGTCAATAGGTAGCATCGACCTGCATGTCGTTTACCACAATGAATATGTCATGCCCCAAGATCTAACTTGGAAAGAATGTCAATCAATTACTCAGACAATTTACCAGAGTTATCTAAAATCTTCAATAAGCAATCTATCACACATCTAAAAAATTTAAACATCAATATTCAAGTCGATTCACATCTCAAAACATCATATACAATACTCAGGAACTAAACTATCAATACAAGTAGAGAAATCTATCCTGTCCTGAGTACAAAAGAATCATCTATCGATTAAAAGAAACTAAAACCTGAAGATCTGGATCAATTCCTATCTCCTGCTCCCGAGCCCTGACCTGAAAATATCAACCACATATAATGAGCTTTACAAAGCCCAGCAGGTCACCTAATACCTATAACTGAAATCAAAGCACGGCGATGCTATCAATATGCATGTCAATCTATCAATCTGAATCAGTCAATGGTCAATGAATCTATGCAATCCGGAAATCCATGAATCAATGATCGTCAATTCTATGCAGTGGAAATCCATAGTCAATAAAACCAGTCAATGCAGCGGCAGGCAATTCGATAAATCAATGCAATCAATCAATATCCGTCAATCAAATCAATACGGTCAAATCAATACGATCTATTTAATGAAATCAATCGAGGAAAGCAATACGATAAATTTCAATCCATTCTGACAAGAAATCTATACAACAGTCAATACGGTGTAGAACAGTAGCAACAGCGAGTCTATAAAATCTAGGCGGCAATACAATGAATCTATACGATGTCCATGTCCATGCTATCAATGCAGTATCTATATCTATCAATATCCATATCAATGCTCAGTAATCAATGCTCGGTAATCAATCAATGAAATCAATAAAATCGTACGATACAGTAAATCCGATCAATCAATAAGGCAGAAATCGATAAAGCAATAAATTCGTAAATCAATACAGTAAACATGCAATTCAATACTATATACTGGACAAGTAAAATCAACTGGTCATGTTGCTGTTGTAGAATCCGTTGCTGTTGTAGTCCGTACGTTGGTCTATCAATAAGAGTCGTCACTCTTTTTGCCCGTCGGCCGCCCGTCGGCATATAAACTCCTTATAACTCCCAATCGTTATATCAATGATCAATGGTTTAAAGGAAAGCCCGTCGGCCCACCATCCTATACAGGTCAATATCAATCTTCACCAACGTTCAACCAGGTTCCACTTGGGTTCCAGTATCAATAGTCAATTCAATCAATAAGCAATTCAATAGTCAATATTAAAGTAATCATATCAATAATCATATTCATATCAATTCAATCTATCAATCTCAGACAATTCGGAAATCATACGAAAATCGGGCAGCGTAACGGCAGTCGGTCAAATTTACACAAAAATCCTGCAAAAAGACACGATTTCCAAATTCTACCAAATTACAATAGAATATCTATAACATCAATGCAAGACTTTTATTCTACAGAAACCAAGTCAGAAAACATCCTGATAATTTTCTATTCGATTAAAATCACGTAGAACCAATTCCGACCGGAAGAAAATTCGTAGAATACAGTCAAATCGTGTAGAATAATCATATCTATAACACTCTAAAAGTTGTGCGGTGAAAGTTGTGTCAAATCAAAATCATGTCGAAAAGTCGACTACGAAAACACAAAACAGATCTCAACTCGGTCAAAACTCAACTTCTTTGAAAACAGAAATAGGATTCGGAGTCCTTACCACGAGATCTTCACTTTTCCCAACAGCAGCGTCGGACGAAAAGCGCTCCGCGGTCTCCGAAAACCAGCTTTTCTCTTTTTCCTTTTCTCTTTCTCTCTCCTCAGATATTTCTCTCTCTTCAAAATATCTCATTTCTATATATATCCAGACTGATCGTCCTGGACGATCGAGCTTCGTCCCGGACGATCCATGAAGAGAAGAATTTCGTCCAGACGAAAAATTACATATCGTCCCTGGCGAAGGGTTCACTGACTTATTTTCGTCCAGACGATCCTGATTTCGTCCAGACGAACCAGACGGCCAAACAGGATTTTTCTACACAACCTGTACCGATCGTCCCGGACGATCCAACTTCGTCCTGGACGATTCTGGGAGGAAAATCCAATTCAGAGAGGAACAGTAAGGGAACGAGATATTACAATCTCCCCACCTTAGAAAAATGTCGTCCCGACATTTCCCTAAAGGTACGAAGCAAAACACGAAGCAACCAAATCGATCGAAATCCAAATCCCAAAACAAAACTCGTCGAAATCCATACAAAACACACAATGCAATCAATCAAATGTCAATATGCAATGTTCATATGTCAATATCAATCGGTTAGTCAAATCAATCTTACCAGTAGAACCTTCTGGTCGCTGTTGATCCTGATGCTGTAAACTCTGTAGACTGTAGATGCGTGGCACCACTGGAGGAAGTGCAGGAGGTCGTGGCGCAACTGTCTCTCTCTGATCTCTGACAGTCCTATCATCCATCCGGTTTCCTGATCTTTCACTGTAGACCCTCGAGCCAACAGTCCTCTGCTGTCCTGTACCTGTGCCAGAATCAGTCCTTCCACCCAGTCCTTTCTGAGGACAATCTGCTGCTCTGTGTCCTTGCTGTCCACAGTGAAAACACTGTCCCGTCAATAGGTAGCACTGACCTGCATGTCGTCTACCACAGTGAATGCACGTGCCAGAACCACCAGGCGATACTATCGATGCTGATCGTGACGCAGATCCCGATGCAGATCCCTTCGAACCCTCATACCTGCTTCTCTTCTCTCTATCTCTGTCTCTATAAGAATCATCTCGTCGTACCTCATCTCTCCTCCTTCTGGTATCCTCGTACCTCGGTACCGGTGTCGCCAGATCAATCTCTATCAATCGAGCTCGCTCCACTAGCTCAGAAAACTCATGGATCCGGAAAGGTACTAGTGGATGCCTCAGCTCTCTATTCAATCCATGTAGAAATCTATAGCACTTTTCTTCGGGAGTAGGAATCAGATGAGCAGCGTACCTCGAAAGTGCAGTAAACTCGGCCTCGTACTGCATCACTGACTTACGGCCTTGCTCCAATCTCATGAAAGCTTCCTGCATCTGTCGCTGAGCTGACGGTGGTACAAACCACATCCTGAACACTGCAGTGAACTCATCCCAGGTGATCTCAGCATTGGTTTTCCCCTGGAATTTCTCTCTCTGCTGTCCGATCCACCATCTCTCTGCCTCACTCTCCAACATGAATACTGCCAATGGTACTTTTCTATTCCCCGGACACTGCATGCTATCAAAAATCTTTTCCACCCTCATGATCCAATCCTCAGCAGCCTGTGGTCCTACAGCCCCTTTGAACAACGGAGGCTTCAGCTTGTGGAACATCTGCAAATGTCTGTCTACCTCTTCTTCCTTGCTTCCACTCATCTTGCTCTGGGCATCCCCCATAACATATGCAATCGCAGTAGCCAACTGCATCATACTCTCTGAAGGCATTGGAGCTGCACTGTGTTGCTCATTTGGTACATTGGATTCTGCTGGAGGATCCATATCTTTTTCACCTGCACAATTCAAAACAAATGATACACACATGCAACGATGTATGCCAATGAAGCTCTTAAAGCTACCCAATCTACCCAATCTCTCAATCCAAACCTACAACTCTGGTAACAATCCATTCTTCCAATAACACTGCTCTGATACCAAAACTTGTCATGCCCCAAGATCTAACTTGGAAAGAATGTCAATCAATTACTCAGACAATTTACCAGAGTTATCTAAAATCTTCAATAAGCAATCTATCACACATCTAAAAAATTTAAACATCAATATTCAAGTCGATTCACATCTCAAAACATCATATACAATACTCAGGAACTAAACTATCAATACAAGTAGATAAATCTATCCTGTCCTGAGTACAAAAGAATCATCTATCGATTAAAAGAAACTAAAACCTGAAGATCTGGATCAATTCCTATCTCCTGCTCCCGAGCCCTGACCTGAAAATATCAACCACATATAATGAGCTTTACAAAGCCCAGCAGGTCACCTAATACCTATAACTGAAATCAAAGCACGGCGATGCTATCAATATGCATGTCAATCTATCAATCTGAATCAGTCAATGGTCAATGAATCTATGCAATCCGGAAATCCATGAATTAATGATCGTCAATTCTATGCAGTGGAAATCCATAGTCAATAAAACCAGTCAATGCAGCGGCAGGCAATTCGATAAATCAATGCAATCAATCAATATCCGTCAATCAAATCAATACGGTCAAATCAATACGATCTATTTAATGAAATCAATCGAGGAAAGCAATACGATAAATTTCAATCCATTCTGACAAGAAATCTATACAACAGTCAATACGGTGTAGAACAGTAGCAACAGCGAGTCTATAAAATCTAGGCGGCAATACAATGAATCTATACGATGTCCATGTCCATGCTATCAATGCAGTATCTATATCTATCAATATCCATATCAATGCTCAGTAATCAATGCTCGGTAATCAATCAATGAAATCAATAAAATCGTACGATACAGTAAATCCGATCAATCAATAAGGCAGAAATCGATAAAGCAATAAATTCGTAAATCAATACAGTAAACATGCAATTCAATACTATATACTGGACAAGTAAAATCAACTGGTCATGTTGCTGTTGTAGAATCCGTTGCTGTTGTAGTCCGTACGTTGGTCTATCAATAAGAGTCGTCACTCTTTTTGCCCGTCGGCCGCCCGTCGGCATATAAACTCCTTATAACTCCCAATCGTTATATCAATGATCAATGGTTTAAAGGAAAGCCCGTCGGCCCACCATCCTATACAGGTCAATATCAATCTTCACCAACGTTCAACCAGGTTCCACTTGGGTTCCAGTATCAATAGTCAATTCAATCAATAAGCAATTCAATAGTCAATATTAAAGTAATCATATCAATAATCATATTCATATCAATTCAATCTATCAATCTCAGACAATTCGGAAATCATACGAAAATCGGGCAGCGTAACGGCAGTCGGTCAAATTTACACAAAAATCCTGCAAAAAGACACGATTTCCAAATTCTACCAAATTACAATAGAATATCTATAACATCAATGCAAGACTTTTATTCTACAGAAACCAAGTCAGAAAACATCCTGATAATTTTCTATTCGATTAAAATCACGTAGAACCAATTCCGACCGGAAGAAAATTCGTAGAATACAGTCAAATCGTGTAGAATAATCATATCTATAACACTCTAAAAGTTGTGCGGTGAAAGTTGTGTCAAATCAAAATCATGTCGAAAAGTCGACTACGAAAACACAAAACAGATCTCAACTCGGTCAAAACTCAACTTCTTTGAAAACAGAAATAGGATTCGGAGTCCTTACCACGAGATCTTCACTTTTCCCAACAGCAGCGTCGGACGAAAAGCGCTCCGCGGTCTCCGAAAACCAGCTTTTCTCTTTTTCCTTTTCTCTTTCTCTCTCCTCAGATATTTCTCTCTCTTCAAAATATCTCATTTCTATATATATCCAGACTGATCGTCCTGGACGATCGAGCTTCGTCCCGGACGATCCATGAAGAGAAGAATTTCGTCCAGACGAAAAATTACATATCGTCCCTGGCGAAGGGTTCACTGACTTATTTTCGTCCAGACGATCCTGATTTCGTCCAGACGAACCAGACGGCCAAACAGGATTTTTCTACACAACCTGTACCGATCGTCCCGGACGATCCAACTTCGTCCTGGACGATTCTGGGAGGAAAATCCAATTCAGAGAGGAACAGTAAGAGAACGAGATATTACAGAATACATGCTCCAGAACTACCAGACGATACTACCGATGCGGATCGCGGTACAGATCCCGATGCAGATCCTCTCGAACTATCATATCTGCTTTTATTCTCTCTATCTCTATCAGAATCATCCCTTCGTACTTCATCTCTCCTCCTCCTGGTATCCTCGTACCTCGATATCGGTGTCGCCAAGTCAATCTCTATCAATCGGGCCCGCTCCACTAGCTCAGAAAACTCATGTATCCGGAAGGGTACTAGTGGATGCCTCAGCTCTCTGTTCAATCCATGTAGAAATCTATAGCACTTTTCCTCGGGAGTAGGAATCAGATGAGCAGCGTACCTCGAAAGTGCAGTAAACTCGGCCTCGTACTGCATCACTGACTTACGGCCTTGCTCCAATCTCATGAAAGCTTCCTGCATCTGTCGCTGAGCTGACGGCGGTACAAACCACATTCTGAACACTGCAGTGAACTCATCCTAGGTGATCTCAGCATTGGTCTTCCCCTGGAATTTCTCTCTTTGCTGTCCAATCCACCATCTCTCCGCTTCACCCTCAAACAGGAACACAGCTAATGGTACTTTTCTATTTCCCGGACACTGCATACTATCAAAAATCTTTTCCACCCTCAGGATCCAATCCTCAGCAGCCTGGGGTCCCACACCTCCCTTAAACAACGGAGGCTTCAGCTTATGAAACATCTGTAAATGTCTATCCACTTCTTCCTCTTTGCTCCCACTCATCTTGCTCTGCGCATCACCCATAACATGTGCAATCGCAGTGGCCAACTGCATCATACTCTCTAAAGGTACTGGGGCTACACTGTGTTGCTCATTCGGTACACTTGATTTCCGCCGGATGATCCATAGCTTTTCACCTGCACAATTCAGAACAGATAATACAAACATGCAATGATGTATGCCAATGAAGCTCTTACAACTACCCAATCTACCCACTTATCAATCCAATCCTACAACTCTGGTAACAATCCATTCTTCCAATAACACTGCTCTGATACCAAACTTGTGATGCCCCAAGATCTAACTTGGAAAGAATGTCAATCAATTACTCAAACAATTTACCAGAGTTATCTAAAACCTTCAATTAACAGTCTATCAAACATCTATGAAATTTAAAACATCAATACACAAGTCGATCCAAACTCAAAAGTTCATGTACAATACTCAGGAACTACACTACAATCACCAGTTCTGAAATCTATCCTGAGTACAAAAGAATCACTATCAATCAAAAGACAAAAACCTGAAGATCTGGATCAATTCCTATCTTCTGCTCCCTTGCCCTAACCTGAAAATTCAACCACATATAATGAGCTTTACAAAGCCCAGCACGTCACCTAATACCTATAACTGAAATCAAAGCACGGCTATGCTATCAATATGCATGTCAGTCAATCACAGTCAATCAAATCTATTTCAGTCAATGGTCAATGAATCGGTGCAATACGGAAATCCATAGTCAATAAAACCAGTTAATGCAGCAGCAAGCAAATCCATAAATCAAGCTAGATCAATTCAAATCAATCTCGAAGAAATCCGTACACATAAGAAAATCAGTCATTCCGTCAAACCAATCAAGTCGTTGAATCAATCAATCCGATAAATCAATCGCTATCAAATCAAATCAATACGGTCTAATCAGTAATATCTATAAGCGAGATCAATAAATCCACAGGTAGTAGTAACAACGAATCTATAAGCAGAAATCAATGAATCTATAAACAACAGTGTCAATGATTCTATACTATTCATGTCCATGCTATCAATGCAATATCTATATCAATCCATTTCTATATCAATGCTCAATGTCGATGCAAGTCAATCAATCAGTGAAATCAATAAAATCGTACGATCTAATAAATCCAGTCAAAGTCGATAAAACAGGAATCTATAAAACAATGAATCCATAAATCAATACAGTAAACATGCAATTCAATACTATATACTGGACAAGTAAAATCAAATGGTCATGTTGCTGTTGTAGAATCCGTTGCTGTTGTAGTACGTTGGTCTATCAATAAGAGTCGTCAATCTTTTTTGCCCGTCGGCCGCCTGTCGGCATATAAAACTCCTTATAACTCCCAATCGTTATATCAATGATCAATGATTTAAAGGAAAGCCCGTCGGCCCACCATCCTGTACAGGTCAATATCAATCTTCACCAACGTTCAACCAGGTTCCACTTAGGTTCCAGTATCAATAGTCAATCAATAATCAGTTCAATAATCAATCCATAATCGATGCAATAATCAATATTAAATCAATCCAATACAATCATATCAATAGTCATACACATTCCAATTCAATCTATCAATTCCAGAAAATTCGGAAATCATTCGAAAATCGGGCAGCGTAACGGCAGTCGGTCAAATTTACACAAAAATCCTGCAAAAAGACACAATTTCCAAATTCTACCAAATTACAACAGAATATTCACGACATCAATGCAAGACTATTATTCTATAGAAATCAAATCAAATCAAGTCCTGATTATTTTCTATTCGATTAAAATCGCGTAGAATCAATTCCGACCGGTAAAATCGTCGCAGAAAATACTCAAATCGTGTGTCAAAATCATATCTATAACATATCAAAAGTTGTGCGGTGAAAGTCGTGTCAAATCAAAATCACGTCGAAAAGTCGACTACGAAAACACAAAACGGATCATAACTCAGTCAAAACTCAATATCTTTGAAAACAGAAATAGGGTTCGGAGTCCTTACCACGAGATCTTCACTTTTCCCAACAGCGACGTCGGACGAAAAGCGCTCCGCGGCCTCCAAAACCAAGTTTCCTCTTTTTCATTTTCTCTTTCTCTCTCCTCAAAACAGATATTTTGAGTTTAAAATGATTTTCTCTCTCCTCAAAACGAGCTGATTTTCATATATCATTAAGCTGATCGGCCCGGCCGATCGCCAAATCGTCCCGGGACGATCAGACCAAAAAAATCGTCCTGGACGGTTCCCAGGACTATTTTCAGGCCGATATTTTCTACAGTGCAGATCGGCCTGGACGATCCCACTATCGTCCCGGACGATTCTGAGAGGAAAATCCAAATTAGAGAGGAACAGTAAGGGAACGAGGTCTCACAATCTCCCCACCTTAGAAAAATGTCGTCCCGACATTTCCCTACAGGTACGAGACAAAAACAACGCAAAACAAATCGATCCAATCCAAATCAAAACTCGTCGAAATCCATACAAACACACAATGCAATCAATCACATGTCAATATGCATGATCAAATGTCAATATCAATCGGTTAGTCAAATCAATCTTACCAGTAGAACTTTCTGTACGTTGTTGATCTGCATGATGCTGTAGACTGTAAACACGTGGCACCACTGGAGGAAGTGTAGGAGGTCGTGGCGCAACTGTCTCTCTCTGATCTCTGACAGCTCTATCATCTATCCGGTTCCCTGATCTCTCACTGTAAGTCCTCGGGCCAACAGTCCTCTGCTGTCCTGAACCCGTGCCAGAATCAGTCCGTCCACCCAGTCCTTTCTGAGGACAATCTGCTGCTCTGTGCCCTTGCTGTCCACAGTGAAAGCACTGCCCCGTCAATAGGTAGCATCGACCTGCATGTCGTTTACCACAATGAATACATGCTCCAGAACTACCAGACGATACTACCGATGCGGATCGCGGTACAGATCCCGATGCAGATCCTCTCGAACTATCATATCTGCTTTTATTCTCTCTATCTCTATCAGAATCATCCCTTCGTACTTCATCTCTCCTCCTCCTGGTATCCTCGTACCTCGATACCGGTGTCGCCAAGTCAATCTCTATCAATCGGGCCCGCTCCACTAGCTCATAAAACTCATGTATCCGGAAGGGTACTAGTGGATGCCTCAGCTCTCTGTTCAATCCATGTAGAAATCTATAGCACTTTTCCTCGGGAGTAGGAATCAGATGAGCAGCGTACCTCGAAAGTGCAGTAAACTCGACCTCGTACTGCATCACTGACTTACGGCCTTGCTCCAATCTCATGAAAGCTTCCTGCATCTGTCGCTGAGCTGACGGCGGTACAAACCACATTCTGAACACTGTAGTGAACTCATCCCAGGTGATCTCAGCATTGGTCTTCCCCTGGAATTTCTCTCTTTGCTGTCCAATCCACCATCTCTCTGCTTCACCCTCAAATAGGAACACAGCTAATGGTACTTTTCTGTTTCCCGGACACTGCATACTATAAAAAATCTTTTCCACCCTCAGGATCCAATCCTCAGCAGCCTGGGGTCCCACACCTCCCTTAAACAACGGAGGCTTCAGCTTATGAAACATCTGTAAATGTCTATCCACTTCTTCCTCTTTGCTCCCACTCATATTGCTCTGCGCATCACCCATAACATGTGCAATCGCAGTGGCCAACTGCATCATACTCTCTCAAGGTACTGGGCTGCACTGTGTTGCTCATTCGGTACACTTGATTTCCGCCGGATGATCCATAGCTTTTCACCTGCACAATTCAGAACATATAATACAAACATGCAATGATGTATGCCAATGAAGCTCTTACAACTACCCAATCTACCCACTTATCAATCCAATCCTACAACTCTGGTAACAATCCATTCTTCCAATAACAATGCTCTGATACCAAACTTGTGATGCCCCAAGATCTAACTTGGAAAGAATGTCAATCAATTACTCAAACAATTTACCAGAGTTATCTAAAACCTTCAATTAACAGTCTATCAAACATCTATGAAATTTAAAACATCAATATACAAGTCGATCCAAACTCAAAAGTTCATGTACAATACTCAGGAACTACACTACAATCACCAGTTCTGAAATCTATCCTGAGTATAAAAGAATCACTATCAATCAAAAGACAAAAACCTGAAGATTTGGATCAATTCCTATCTTCTGCTCCCTTGCCCTGACCTGAAAATTCAACCACATATTATGAGCTTTACAAAGCCCAGCAGGTCACCTAATACCTATAACTGAAATCAAAGCACGGCTATGCTATCAATATGCATGTCAGTCAATCACAGTCAATCAAATCTATTTCAGTCAATGGTCAATGAATCGGTGCAATACGGAAATCCATAGTCAATAAAACCAGTTAATGCAGCAGCAAGCAAATCCATAAATCAAGCTCGATCAATTCAAATCAATCTCGAAGAAATCCGTACACAGAAGAAAATCAGTCATTCCGTCAAACCAATCAAGTCCTCGAATCAATCAATCCGATAAATCAATCGCTATCAAATCAAATCAATACGGTCTAATCAGTAATATCTATAAGCGAGATCAATAAATCCACAGGTAGTAGTAACAACGAATCTATAAGCAGAAATCAATGAATCTATAAACAACAGTGTCAATGATTCTATACTATTCATATCCATGCTATCAATGCAATATCTATATCAATCCATTTCTATATCAATGCTCAATGTCGATGCACGTCAATCAATCAGTGAAATCAATAAAATCGTACGATCTAATAAATCCAGTCAAAGTCGATAAAACAGGAATCTATAAAACAATGAATCCATAAATCAATACAGTAAACATGCAATTCAATACTACATACTGGACAAGTAAAATCAACTGGTCATGTTGCTGTTGTAGAATCCGTTGCTGTTGTAGTACGTTGGTCTATCAATAAGAGTCGTCACTCTTTTTTGCCCGTCGGCCGCCCGTCGGCATATAAAACTCCTTATAACTCCCAATCGTTATATCAATGATCAATGGTTTAAAGGAAAGCCCGTCGGCCCACCATCCTGTACAGGTCAATATCAATCTTCACCAACGTTCAACCAGGTTCCACTTAGGTTCCAGTATCAATAGTCAATCAATAATCAGTTCAATAATCAATCCATAATCGATGCAATAATCAATATTAAATCAATCCAATACAATCATATCAATAGTCATACACATTCCAATTCAATCTATCAATTCCAGAAAATTCGGAAATCATACGAAAATCGGGCAGCGTAACGGCAGTCGGTCAAATTTACACAAAAATCCTGCAAAAAGACACAATTTCCAAATTCTACCAAATTACAACAAAATATTCACGACATCAATGCAAGACTATTATTCTATAGAAATCAAATCAAATCAAGTCCTGATTATTTTCTATTCGATTAAAATCGCGTAGAATCAATTCCGACCGGCAAAATCGTCGCAGAAAATACTCAAATCGTGTGTCATAATCATATCTATAACATATCAAAAGTTGTGCGGTGAAAGTCGTGTCAAATCAAAATCACGTCGAAAAGTCGACTACGAAAACACAAAACGGATCATAACTCAGTCAAAACTCAATATCTTTGAAAACAGAAATAGGGTTCAGAGTCCTTACCACGAGATCTTCACTTTTCCCAACAGCGACGTCGGACGAAAAGTGCTCCGCGGCCTCCAAAACCAAGTTTCCTCTTTTTCCTTTTCTCTTTCTCTCTCCTCAAAACAGATATTTTGAGTTTAAAATGATTTTCTCTCTCCTCAAAACGAGCTGATTTTCATATATCATTAAGCTGATCGGCCCGGCCGATCGCCAAATCGTCCCGGGACGATCAGACCAAAAAAATCGTCCTGGACGGTTCCCAGGACTATTTTCAGGCCGATATTTTCGACAGTGCAGATCGGCCTGGACGATCCCACTATCGTCCCGGACGATTCTGAGAGGAAAATCCAAATTAGAGAGGAACAGTAAAGGAACGAGGTCTCACAGTAACTAAGGAACAAGGAAGGTTATTCTCAATGAACATATCCCAATCAAAATCAAAAGATAAAGCTAAGTTAGCACAATAATCAGCTAACTTATTACATTTACGTGCTACACTATTAAAAATAAAGTAATTGAACTTACTAAGGAATAAGAGCTCTTCTTTATCCAAGTTCTCTCTAGTGATTTTCGGTTTGCTGTACAGATTATGAAGATAATGGAGAAAATTATTGTTATCACCTTCCAATACTATCCCTTTAACTTCTTTGTTCCATTCATGAAATATTTCATCTAAAACTTTGAAAGCCAAAAGCTCCAATTGTGCACTATCCCAATGCTGCTTTTTCCTTCCAAAAGCATAAATCAATCTTCCTTTGTCATCTCTAACAACACCACTGATTCCAGCCATGTAATTTTCTTTAAGAGCGGCATATTAATTTTCAGCCATCCAGGTGGAGGGGGATGCCAATAATTAAGGAGCAGTCCATTGGACTGATAAGCATCCCAGTGATCTGAATGGAAAAAATTCTGTTTTGCAAAAATAAGAAAGCTAAGGGCTGAGGAAGATATAAATACCTTGCTGTTCCCTGTTTTTCGATGCTTAAATTTGCATATGTTATTCCAAACCATCCACACAATGATTATATAAAGCTTTGCAGCCATTAAATCCTCCTTAGACCAATGTTGAATTCATTCCAATTGCATAATTGAGGAAGATTGAATCCCCAATATTTTATAACCTTGCAAACCTTTAGCAGTTTAGAACAATTAGAAGTAACATGATCAAGGTCTTCAATCATTCCACACCCCATAGGACAAAGGATGTTAGTAGTGAGTTTTCTTTTAAAAAGAAAAGCTTCCATCAGGATGGCATCATTAAATAATCTCCATAAAAATAAATCAACCTCAGCATTGATTTTCAGTTTATGGCATCATTAAATGTCCGTCAACATAGAAAAGTTGTTCGTCTCAAGGTAAGACATGTACATTATGCCCATATCAATTTTTAAAAGGGATTTTTACATACATAACACTTAAAACAAGTCTATTTACCTATTAAACACCTAAACTTTTCTATTTACCTATATACCACCTGAAAACACTTATCTCATCAAAAATAATACCCCGTCACTTCCCCCGTCAACTCCAAATCGCTAAAGCGCTAAAGAGCGCGGGAATCACACAGTTCGCCATTTCCGATCGTCTTCTCCAAAAAATGGCGACACAGACATTCCTTCTACCCTTCTCGTTTTGAATCCGATCGTCTTCTCCAGTCAATCGCACAGCTTGCTAATCCCGATCATCTTCTCCAACAAACCTAGTAGATTGCGTCTTCTTTGGCCAGTTCGGACAAAGAATCGCTGTTTGATAGAAAATTTGATTTTTGGTAATATATCCTCATATTTGCATCTCTTCTCTTCTCATTTTTTATTCTCCGACTTCGCACTCATTTTATATTCTCCGACATTGCTCTCATACAGAATCGCAAGAAAATCGGATCCTGCTCTCAGTTTTTAACAAGAAAATCGGAAGACTGCAACGTAGAACTGCAACTATCAGGTTTATATTGTTGTGCCCTATATTGTTTACAAAATGCAATTTAATTCTACATATTTAATTACAAATTGTGATAACTTTGAGGAAGGAGAGATTACTAATTAGCCTAGAGAATTTAATTCTGTTTTTGTAAAATAAATTTGAATTAACATGTTTTATTTTTCATTCCACATATTTAATTACAGATGGATTGCAACAATGTGTGCACTATAGTGTTGAAATATGGAGGATATTGGAGTGAGGTGAAAAATGAAAGTAGGATGAAATATGTCGGAGGAAGTCAAAAAACTATAAAGGTTGATAGAGGTCACATTAATTTGCTATTCTTGAAAGAACGTACCGAAGCAATTTGTCAGTGGATTAGGGGTCATGAGTACGACTTACATTATCATATTAGTGGAACATCACCTAAAATTTATATGCCAATTATAAGTGATACAGATGTGATGGACATGCTTATAGGTTCCTGCAATGGCAACAAAGTGGAGGTGGTGGTTGTAGTGAGAGATCATCAAGAAGATATGACTTGTACGGACGAAACTCAAGATAGCGATGTGCAAGATTTCAGTGCCAAGAACACGGCAAACAATAACATATTAGTAGATGGTTTGTGTGATGGTTCATTTGCGGCTGAAGATGAAGAAAATAATTCATTATGTGTTGGTACTCGTTATGAGAATTCATCCAGTTTCAAGCAAGCTATTCGTTCTAATGCAATATTACAGAACTTTGCTATCAAGATTAAGGCAAGTGACAAATCAAGGGTTATTGCTATATGCACATTTCGTGGTTGTCCTTGGAGAATACGTGCCTCGATATGTTCTGATGGTCATTCATTCGAAGTTAGAAAATTAATTTCGACACATTTATGCCCTGGAGTTAACAGAGTTGGGAATAAACAAGCTACCTCAAGCTGGATTGCACATGAAATTAAGGACATTGTGAAAAAGAATCCTGATGTTACTCCAAAGGATATTGGCAATAACTTAGAGACCGTTTTTGGTTTATCTTTACCATATATGAAAATATGGCGTTCAAGGCAAATTGCTAGAGATCAAATGTTTGATTCAGTTGATGATAACTACATGTGGGTGCCCAGTATGAGGTCTGAGTTAATTAATAGGAATCCTGGCTCACATATAACGTACCAATGTGATGAAAAAAATGGCTCATTTAAGAGGTTTTTTGTCAGTTTCAAGGTATGCATAGATGGCTTCCTTGCCGGTTGTAGATATTTAATTGGTATTGATGCTTGTCATCTTAAATCAAAACATTTAGGTGTGCTCCTTTCTGCTAATACCTTAGATGGGAACAATGGTCTCTTTAATATTGCTTTTGCCGTTGCTGAATCTGAATCAAAGAAAAGTTGGGAGTGGTTTTTAATGAACTTGGCCGAAGCTTTTAATGTTGACATAGAACATTTATCATTCATATCAGATATGGAGAAAGGGCTTGGTGAAGCAATTAAGACTGTCTTCCCTAATGCCGAGCACAGAGTTTGTATGCGACACCTTTGGAAAAATATTAAGAAACTTTTTCGATGTGATGATAGCCATGGTTTGCAAAAAATGGTTTGGACTGCCGCAAATTGTTATAGCTTACATGAGTTTAATTCCAAGCTCCAACAAATATTTTACATTAGTCCACAAGTTCATTGCTACCTATCATCATTAACCTGTAAGTGGTCGAAAGCAACCTTTTCAAACCATATTAAGAACCACTACAACACTAATAATATGGCAGAATCCTTCAATTCTTGGGTTGAGGAGGCAAGGAATAAGCCAGTTGTTGATCTGATCGACATAATTAGAGGTATGTTGATGGAACAACGTTCTAATCATAAGTCAAATTCAAATTCTTGGAGAGGCCCTCTTGTTCCGTGTGTGGAGGAGTACATTAGAGATGTTACTACTCGAAAAGTACATTTCATTATACGACAGTCGACCACAACCAAAGCTGAGGTTGAAGGACTTTCTGATCGGCATGAAGTTGACATAGATACCCGTACTTGCACATGTGGTTTTTGGCAAATTTCAGGATTACCATGTGTACATGTGGCAGCTTTTGTTGGAACAAAACATCACACTTTGTGGCACTCTTATGTGGATGACCAATATTATTGTTACAGGTTTGTAAGCTTACTTAATTAAATATTATGTTTTATATGCAGATATAGAATGGAACTATAATATTGGCACTCGTATGTGGATTTCCATTTCAAAATCATAGGTTCTAAACCTCAGTTTTATATGCAGATATAGAATGGCATATGAAGGAGCCATTTCAACATTACCAGGGAAAGACCAGTGGACCTTGCTAAGTGATAATCAGTTAGTTTTCCCACATGTTACAATCAGGCCACGTGGTAGACCCAAGAAAAGACGCATTAAAAACTTCTTGGAAGGTGCGCATAAATCAAAAAGAACTCATAAATGTGGTCGATGCAATTCTTGGGGTCACCATAGAAGTACTTGCAAGGAACCTTTAAGTTTTGAGGGGGAAGATATTCAGGCTAATGTTTCATCAAAATTACCCATTCGGCGAGGGCAATTATAATTCTGGACCTGTTTGAGCTGCTTGCTGTTTTGAGCCATTAAATATTTCTTGGAACTGCTTGCTGTTTTGAGCCAAATATTCCTTTTGAGCCATTTAAATCATTAATCTGAGACAAAGTTTTTGTAATTCTTGTTGTTGTTTCGAGCTTGACCCTTATGAAAGCATTATAATTCAACTTCTATACAAATGATAATTCTGCTTCTATACAACTGGATTTTCTTAACAACTATTTGTTATAAAAACTTCCGCAAATGATAATTCTGCTTCTATAGTCAATGGATTGCTATAACAACTGTTTGTTATAAAAACTTCCACAAATCTAACAACTAAAACTGCTTCCCTTTATGCGAATTAAATGCTCTGTATGATGAAAACATCAACTTTCTCCTCTTGGCTGTATGATGAATTCTCTTACCCAATGCAAGCAAGTCCGACTGTGCGCATGCACTGAGAATGCTAACAGCAACACCAGAATCAAGTTCCATTCCAGCACTATATTGGGTAAGATAATTCATCATAGCGAATGGCATATCGATTAGTGGTAGACCAATATCAAATATTCTAAATATTAAATCGATAATAGAACAATATCAAATATTCTACAATAGAACTCAAGGTTGCATTGAATAACAAAAAAAGTACATTGACTCAAAGTTACGCATAGGGATATTTAGTTACAGTGAAAGCTATAATAACATTAAGGCAAATCACTATGATCAACAAGATTTTCATTTGTAACAGCTCGGCTCTAATTGAAGCAATATGCGTTGTATTGCTTTCAGAAATATTTGAACTTCGGACATTGCTATCATATGGAATTTCACTAATTTCATCACACCATCGAAAATAATGGCAATCTTCATCGGTTCTATTCCGGGAGCATCTGTAGAATTTTCTTCCTCTACTACGAGATTGGTAAGATGTAAATATCGCACATTGTAAGTTGCAATGGCAATGTATTTGATTACTAAAGTTGCGGAATGTCGTTGCCGAGGAACTCGAACTCATTTTTAGATTGCCTTGTATATGCCTTCATACAATACACCTTCAAAAAAAACAAAAGAAAAAACAGATATAAGAAGTAAATGATTGCATTTACAGTCCATTCAATCAGAAAATATTTAGAAAATACATATTGGCATTTCATCAAACACCTATTGTGCATCTCTAAATTTACAAACACAAAATAGTTAAAGAAGCTTGAGAAGTTTACCCTACACAACTAATGGAGAAGATCACCATAAACATTAAAAACTTAAATGATTATAAATCTATTAAAAAAAACTGGACTGAAGAAGAATAGATTTGTTTTGGTTACAGGGCATAGGCGGAAAAACAAACTTGTTTTAAGTGTTAACACTGGAGAAGATGAGTGGGTAACTCACTAGATTTTCATTTGTTAGCGCTGTCACCTAAGTTGGGATAAGGTGGCGGACGGAAGCGTCGATGGCGTTGGGGTTAGCACCGGCAATAAGGAGGAGGATGGCAGTGACAGCGTCGGGACGGTAATGGAGAAGAACACCGGTTCGAACGGGCATGCGAAATTGTAGAACAATGTTAAAGGCCAACTCACTGGATTAGTCGCCGCGAAAAAGCCGTGACTTCGGACTGGAGAAAGTGGCGAACGACCGGAGCGAAGGGAAGATGACGAGCCGAACGTAGCAAACGTCTTGAAGACGGAGTTGTATACGGAGTGGTATAATTGATTTAAAATGACTAATTTAAGTGGTATATTAGTAAATAGAAAAGTTTAGGTGTTTAATAGGTAAATAGACTTGTTTTAAATGTTATGTATGTAAAAATATAAGGAAGTTTTAGTGAATATTTCGATCAAAATTTTATATATGTTAGCGAAATTGGGGATAACTTTGCACCGATAAAACTTTCACCACGTAACTTTTTGTATGTTGTACATATTATGATTATACACATTTTAAATATTTTTTTGGAAATTTTTAACCGGGGGTTTCTAAATTTGTGGGTTTTTTATTGAATGAAAAATTATCGGGATGTTGAAAAATAGTGTTGTAATATAATAAAAGTCTTAAAACATTCTTTTACACAATCCTTGATAATTTGATAAATTTTTGAAAATGCACATTTTTGTCTAATTGAAATTTCTGTTGTCTACCGTTATACAATACTGTGACATTTTGATACATATTCAATTGCTCTTTAATTATTATAATGTGATGATATATGTGCATATGTGATTAAATTATATATGTTGGGAGCCATAAGGGATCAGAATCATTTGAGCTTCTATCTGTGTCAGAAAATTTATGGGAGTTATAAGGGGTTAGAATTTTTTGAGATTATATTTGAGACATGTATGTCTAATATGTTTTGGTGCTATAAGTACAAATAAAAAGAGTAATCATAAGGGGTCAGAATCCTTTCAGATTATGCCTCGGTCAGAAAAATGTGATTTGAACTATTCTGTGATATAAATTTTAATTTATTCATTTATTTTGTACTATTATTTGAATCATAAAATAACTGCTATTCATTTATTACATTTTCTAGTTTTATTATTCTCAGTTCAGTGATATATTTAAACTGCAATTAAATATTTTTAAATATTCAACAAAATATTTGACAAAAGAATATTTAAAAATTTAGATTAGTTTGTGTGGCTTGTTGAGCTATTGTAGCTTACTGTGATTTTACTTTAGGTTTTTAGGATCTAGAAAGGGTAAATAGATAATGGACTAACAGTTTGTTGATGTGGTCCCTTCTACAAATAAGATCTCTTAACTTTGACCCTCTTATCAACTTCGTGACTCTAGATTGATCATCGAAGCCCATGGTCAGTAGAGAGATTGTTGTTATCAACCTAGTCACATTCTTTTGTATTCAAAAATCAATCCATTTATAAAATATTTGACAATTACCTTTTAAGTTGGCTAAACTAACATGGAAAGAACAAAATAATAATAATAATAATAATCAATACAGGCATTTAATATGATCTTAAGAAAATATCAAAATATGATGGTCTAGTTAAAACAGAGCGGCAACTCATGATGCATGGTGGTCATATTAGTCTTAGTAAATATTGCTTTCTTAAATTTTACATTTGATCAAAGAATTGTAAGAATTAGTTTAAAGTTTTGTTTGGGACGACTTTTTGGTTTCTTCTTAAGGCAGCTTTCTAGTATAAATTTTTTAATGTTTATAATAAAAATATGCGTTAAGAAGCAATAAATAAGTCGTCCAAAACGAAGCCTAAATGTAATCTCCAAAAGTATTTGGGCTTTATTGCTTAGCAAGAGTGTTTAAAAGGGTTTAATCTTAGTTCTAAGATTAAGATTTAGCATTTGTTAAATAGAAATTTATATGATATGAAGTGGATTACAATGTGTTTCTAATTTTGAACTTTCATAGAGGTGATAAGTGTGTTCCAATTGTGATGGTGTAGAACAAATCTTCAATTTTGCTTTGTTTGACACAAACTAATGTTAATAAATAATATAAAATGAGGAGGAGGATGTCTTATAGTTTTACTGTACTTATCTTAATAAGAAATTATTTATTTTAATTTGAGGATGGATAAAAAATAAAATTCATTACAATCTAAACAAAGATAAGGGTAGAATTCCAAAAAAAAGTAAACAAATGCAAAGCAAACATTAGTGAAATTCACCTCAATAAAATTGACTATCTTAGAACTCTGTCCCAACCAATTTTATTTGATTAAGATGCAATTTGGCCTCTAGTCTAGTTTTCATGCTTGAACCAAACTAGTAAAAAAAAGCCCTTACTCTCAAGTTATATCAATTTCAGGTTGAATGAAGCTATACATGGAAGCAAATATATGTTAAGAAAGTAGAAATCAGAGAAATTATTTAGTGCAACTAAGGGAGCCAACTTGCTAAAACATCAAAATTTTCCTTGCCTTCAATCCGAGAATGGTGACGTTGTGACTCGTGCAACAAGGGGCAGGACCGTAGGCATGGTCGTGCAGCGATTATGAGGATGGCGACGATTGGCAGGATCATGCATAGAGCAGGATTTATGAAAGACAAGCAACGTCTATGAATCTCGATGTGAATGAGAGAAAAAAAAAAAAAAAAAATCTTGAAGAGTGAAGTGGTGCACGCTCAGAACAAAGGAAGATTAGGATAATTTTTTTTGGGAGCATAGTATCAAAATTACGAGTAATTATTAGGTACGTTCACTGGACGTAGAGGAAGGTTCGGTTTTAGGCAAAAAAGGGCCTGTACCGAGTTTTTTCAAAAAACTAGGTATTTTTTTAAAAAACTCGGTACAAGGCACTTTTTTGCCTAAAACCGAACCTTCCTCTACATCCAGTGAACGTACCAAATAAAAGTTCCAAAATTACACTGCATATAAACTAAACTTTAATTTGCCAACCCTCAAATGTACGAGGATCCAACCATGACCAACATGTGCTTAGCCATATTTGAGTAGTATCGAAGCGAAGCTATTTGTAATTATATTCATTAAGAGAGTATTCATCAAGACAGTGCAAAATTATTCTTAATCAATGGATTGTTTATTTGGATGAAAAAAGAATGCATGATTAAAATATAACGTAATACAAAAGAAATGCAATGTGTTTAAACTATTTAGAGTTATTTGGCTTGATATAAATTGAATCTAATGTAAAATTCAATGATGACAATAATAAATGGCTCACAGGGAAGAATGACGGTAGCCTGCGATAGTAATATGAGATAATTTATAATGTATTTGGTAATTGATCAAATCCAATAATTATTAAAATAAATAAAAAATGATCTAGATGATAAATTTTATATACTTTAAAATTTTATTCACCATTTTTTTTTACTTCATTTCAAACACCAATTTTTTGATTTTTTTCAGAACAATCAAAATCAAACCGGGTTAATAAAGAAAATAGGGCTTCGAACGCGTGGTATAATATTTTCTCATCGGACGGTTGTGATTCCGTGTCATTGCTGCCCGCGTTAGGGTTTTTCGGACCTCTTATAATTTTGAAGGGGGAGATGCGGCTGGTTAAATCTTTCACGGTTTGAGTCCTTGCTGCTTGTTCGACTTGCAAGTCTCGGATCCCCTTGGCTAAGCAAGATGGTAAGCCTTCGGCTAGATCTCTCCTCTTCGTACACATATTTTTTAGGTTTTCTACGTTTTGATTCATCATTTCTTTCCTGCTATTATGCGTTTTCTATTCTAATCAGCTTCTACTTCGTGATAGTATGACTAGTTGGTTGGGTGTTTTAAAGATTTTCTTTTCGTAGCTAATTTTCGTGTGAAATTTGTCTATTTACATGGAATGAGATCTGGTTATTTTTGCAACATCAATGATTGAATATCAAACATTCAACTGCAAGAGCGCTGCTTCAGTCTCATCCACTGGGAATATGGGATTGTGATGATATTGCTTGATGCAATACCTAATTGTATTACTCGTGGAATTTCTAAAATTTTCAAGCTTAAATGCAGTATTTGTTTTTTTTTTAATGCCAGTAAAATTATTTGCTTTACTTTCTTGCTTCATTTTTTGTTTTTTTTTTATATAAATTTGTCTGTTTGGAGAGTTTTGTAACATCAATTACTTGGATATCAGCCGTTCTACACCTCTTCAGCATGAGAGGTGGCTTCAAACTCTTTTCTGGGATTTGGGGATGGACTTTATTGGTTAATTTTCTAAAACAGGACCACCCATGAAACTTCTAAAAATGTATAAGCTTGTATGCAGTATTTGTCCATCAATGGCAATAATTCTACTTGCTTAACTTTCATTAATACAGAACTATCCTATATGTTCATATGATCAATTCTAATGGACAATTTTTTTTCCTATCCAAACAGACAAAGAGAACCAAGAAGGCTGGAATTGTTGGAAAATATGGTATATCATACTTAAATCCGGCCTGCATTATTGTGTCTATTTTTAATTGTTATGTGTTATCTACTGTTTGTAACCAAAACTTATTAAGAGCTCATGATGTAGGCACAAGATACGGTGCTAGTTTGCGGAAGCAAATCAAGAAAATGGAGGTTTCACAACATGCTAAGTACTTCTGTGAATTCTGTGGAAAGGTATTTATTGCCTATAATGTTAATAAATCCGTCGTCATATTGTAATGCTTTTCTTGTGATAGTTGTTTTCATGCGTTGAGGAGCACTTTTGCACCATAATGCAATATAGGTATTGAGTATGGGATGTTTGGTAAAATGATATTATTTCCTTTAAATTTTATTGAAAAAAAATTGCATTCGTGCAGTTTGATGATTGGCATTTTTTTCTTTGAATTTATTACAAAAATTGGTTGAAGCAATATGCCAGATAAGGAGTTATTTCTTAATAATGGAAATGGTCATTGTGTGTCTGCCTTTATTCAATGGTGCAGTATTTACAGTAGAGGTGGATGGGACTGGGGGAATGCCAATGCCCTAACTGTGTAGTTCCTATTTAGATTTCTAACCTACTAATGAAACACAGTCCGTGTTACACAATTTTACATAAAATGAATATAAGTATGCCAATATGTCTTTGTCGGAATGGGGAGGTAAATGGAGAATGCAAATGAGTATGAGAAAGAAACTAGTGCTATACAAATGAGGGAGAAAGATGAGAGGTAAGACTTTGCTCATGCTTTGATCTAGCTAAAAATTATAGTAGAAGATGTTTATGTAGAAGAGGATGTTAGAGTCTACCAAGGAAGAAGTTTGTGAAGGAGTCATATTGATGTAAGAATTTATTTGATGAGTATTTTCAAATTGGTCTGATAGATGTCACAAGCTAGGGACATCCAATTTACATTTTTAGAATCTTTGAGAACATTCCTATAATAATCTTCAAATTGAAGACTTAGAAAGAGGGGTGAAACAAAAAAAAATGCTTAATTGTAACAACCTTAAATGAATTGGGAGAGAAATATTCACAGATTAAGAACTCCCGCATCCCTCGATGCCAATTGCCTAATATATATTACATGACGTGTAGGAAGGGCATAAAACAGATGAAAGAGTTCTTATTGGTCGAGCTCAAGCAAAGTCTTTTGATTTTCTTTTGCTTGCATGAAGTTGGTGACTGCACCTCTATTTGTACTACTACTCATGGATCATTCTTGATTTAGTAGAATACTGAGAAGTGCTTAAAAATATGAAAAGGCGCACAAAATTTTTAGATTCACATTTATTTCTGGGAGACACAGAGAACCTAAATATTACGTCGAGAAATTTCATAAAGTGGATCAATTCTAACACTACCTTGATGCATTTGCTTAGCAAATCCAACAAGCTCTTAAAGATAAAATCTCTCTTGGAAGTGTTGCTGTGAAAATCTCTGTAAGTTGTTCCTCTATCTTCCAATTTTTTAACTGGATTTCTCCCTGCGCAATAGCTACTTGAATAAAATGATACTTGATTGAAAGGTGTCTGGGTCTTTCATGGATGATTGTATTTTTAATGACAACATTGATTTTTTTGTCAAATAATAAGCTGGCGCCTTCAATTTGTCTTTCTCTACTGTCTTTAAGTGTTTTCCTTGGCCCAATAGCTTGTGATGTTGCTTTTACCATTGTAGTGTACTCAGTTTTGTTGCAGATTTTGCCACCGCATTTTGGATCTTTAGCATCTTTGAACTTTTCTCTGAACTAGTTGAAAAGCATATCCCATAGTACTATTCATTTTATCAACACATCTAGCCTAATTATTA
This sequence comes from Dendrobium nobile, assembly GCA_022539455.1. Taxonomy (NCBI): domain Eukaryota; kingdom Viridiplantae; phylum Streptophyta; class Magnoliopsida; order Asparagales; family Orchidaceae; genus Dendrobium; species Dendrobium nobile. The sequence continues at coordinate 45,271,321 of CM039719.1, read as the reverse complement.
TCAGTATAACCAACCAAATTTGGAATTTTGTTTTGCGGGTACATGATTTCATTGTCAATTATGCCATGAACATATCTTGGTACACTTTTGGCATCGCCATATTGAGTTTGACTTGGCTTAATCTTGAGAGCAGGCTTGTTGCTAACATTAGATCAATTTTCATTAGCCATAAACTAAGCTTCCAATCAATTTTCATTACGGTGAACAATTCCTTTTTTTAAGCCATGATTTTTTTCCTCAACCTGTCATTTGTAGCCAATGGTGCAGCAACAAACCTGCAATTTGACATACTAAATTAGCATTCAGATAAAGATGCCTAGTTCTATATCTCTCAATTAAATTATCACTCTCCTTTTATTTTGGGGGGGGGGGGACTTCTTATATTCTGCGGAATCTAAAATTAGAAATTTTCTATCTTGGAATGAACTTTTCTGTCTTCATTGTTTTAAATTCTTGAGATTTACTTGTATGAGAAGCACTTCTTCTCTCTGTTTTTCTTGTCAATCATAAGCTGCATTTTTTCATTAAAAATAACACTTGACTAACTATTAATTTGTTATATTCACGGTTGTATACTCTGTATCACTTGTTATCAAGACTATGCCTAATAAAGATGCATTTTTCACCTTTCTCATCAAATTTAAGGGATATGAAAATAGCAAAGGGAATAAAAAATTTAAAATGACTTGTGCTGATTTTGATTTCTCTTCATGCTTCAAATGACGTCACATTCTTTACTGCATTTGTCAAACATCTGTTGTGAATGCAGACAGCTGCATTTACAACTTCCCGAAAGCTTTTTGGCAATCAATTATTGATACCTTGAATTTCAATAATGGTTATATTTTTAGTTTCGGAGATTCTAATATGTTGCAAAATGTATCCCATCGTTAGCTTCTTCCAAATACCCTCATCTTTGCTCAAGTTTCAAATTCTGAAGAAGTGTATTCCGAATCTCAATAACTTTGTATGATTTTGACGCATCAATTTTTCTGCTTCTCAAATTTTTTGAAGTAAACCCAAGTCGTCTAGAAAAAGCATCAATAAAGTTTAGAAAGTAACTTTGTTGACCCAATGGTTGAGTTTTCATTGGTCCACCAATGTTAATATGAATAATTTGTGGGGTTGAGCTTGCTGTCCTTGAATCTTTCTGGAAATGGCCGCTGTGTTTCTTGCCTAGCCTGGAGCTTTCACATGGATCATCGTTTACTCAAATATCTTGTAAGAATTTCACTATACGATTTTGGTTTAGTAGCTTGAATCCATGAAAATTCATGTGAGAATTCCTCTTTTGCCAAAGCTAAAAAGAATCAGAAAAAACTTTACCCGTCAAAGCATTAAGCATTATAGTAAACGTTGTTCGGAAAATTCTATTTCTCTCCATCTTCACTCAGTAATGAATTGATTTTGATTCATCTTACCATATATTTTGGAAGATTTTTTTGGTGAAAAAAATACTGCATTCATGCTCCACAAGCTGAATACTAGGCAACTTCTGATTCAAGCCCGGTACCTTAAATACTAAAATACATAAAGAAAAATTTTCACCTCTTTGTATTGATGTTAATAATACGTATTTCTTTTTATTCTATAATAGTTATTTCCCCCATTTTCAGTTTAGAAGTAGTTGTAGTAACTATGTCGAGAAAAAGCTCCCATTTTGACACTTGATTTCTACAGCCACTATAGAAATACCAAATATCATCTTTCATCTAGGTAGCAACTTGTCCTGCCTAAGAGAGATTCTCTTTTTCTTTAAAAAAATTGCATGTTCTTAGTCTTTAAATTTAGAATTTTCTCAATATGCTCAAACTTCTTCCGTAAGTAACAATGTGACTTCCTTTATGCTAGCAATCATCAGTAGAATGGTTTGTTTTCTTGTAAACTATGCTTGATGGGTTGGAACCATGAGTACATTTTTTCATATTTTTCTTCAGGTTTTCTTGAATATGCTTATTGTTCATTTGTCAATCAAACTTTGCAATGCTTTTAGAATATTTTTTAAACATTTCACTGGTGCGTCTCCGACCCCACATAGTAGGATAAAGGCTTGATGTTGTTATTGTATTTCACCGGTGTGTCTCTCCATTTGCTCTAATTTTGAAGGCATTTCACCAATGGGATCAGCTTCCTTGAATCTTCTTTATTCACCATTGAAGGGATTAAGGACATGAAAAAAGATAATATGATATCATTGTAGAACTTAAACACAATCTATTGATTGATTTATTTATTGCTTAGTTGAAAGTGGAGATTACTTCTTTACTTAACAACTTCATGGGTTGTCCTAGATTTAGTAGAAAATTGTGGGATGTATCAAAATATAAAACTTTACATAGAATAGAACAATTATACTACCCTGCAGAAGCACTTGATTTGTTGGATAATTAAAGACTCTTCCCAAGCAAAGTTATATGACTCGCTTTTTCCAAATTTAATCGTTCCACCCATAGTAGTAGGATTTAGCATTACTCTACATATAATCTATCACGACTCGGCCCACCAGCTGGGGATATCAATGAGGGAAAAAGACTGTTAGATTGAAATATAAACATTCTCACATTGCTTTTAGAATGTAATCATCTGAAAACAGCCAAGTAAAACCATAAACTATTATCTAGAAACATCTCTTGATGTACCCTTATTTTTATTTTTCCTTATTATATGCATGTTTTCAAAAATGCAAAAGAGATTTATACTTAACGTTTTTTACAATACCTAAACTACCCTCTTTTAGCTTTTTGACGCACACAAATCTTTTTTATTTCACCCATTTACATTAAAGGAGATTTTCTTAAAAATTATTATCAATTAAATGATGAGTTAAATAACCTGGTGGTTAATTACATTTCTAAATCATAGTAATAAAAAAACTAGAAAAAATGTGCATGCAAATCCTTGTATATAAATCATAACATACAACTTTTTCATGTGCAATACATAAAGATGTATTTGCAACTTTCTCAATGGTAGTTCAAGAAGGCTTTTAGGTTTCTTTATTATTTTAATATATTATCTTATCTTATAATACACCCATCATAGGAGCATTGCTAAATTTTGTCATCAAATGTACATCATCTCATAATCTTTTGGACCATAGCCCCTAAGGATATGTAACTCTTTTCCCTTTTTTTTTGTGTAAGGGTGTATTGCATGTTTGTCTAATACCATGAGAGGGTTACTACATATACGTGTCTAAATAAGTCAAGTTGACTCGTGAGCTGACTTGAGTTTGGCTCGTGAGCCGAGCTCAATGAGCTAAGGAGTCGAGTTTGAGCTAGCTTTAACTCGACTTGTTAGCTCGAGAAATGGCTCATTTAAAACAAGATTAATATCAAATATATTTAAAATATATATTGAATTTAAGAGTTTTAAGTATAAATCTATTAAATATGTTTAAAAATTATATCTCACTTTTGTATATCAAGTTATTCTTTATTATTTTTTTTCTAATTTTTCTTTTTTATATAAAATTTTTTATATAAATTTTCAATAATGAATGTTTAAATCATAATTTTCTTTTCTTTGATAATAAAGTATTAGCTCGAGATCTAACTCGATTTTGTAGAATTAAGCTCAAGCGCGAGCTCAAACTTGATTAATTAATCTAACTCAAGCCCAAGTTAGGAGTGACTTGAGCTCGAGTGGACTTGTTTACACCACTAAGTCCATGCAACATGCACATGTATTCACTTATACATGACATTCTTTTGCATTGTTTTTGTCATGCATTTATTTTAAGCAGTTTATTTTCCTTATCATATCATAACTTGTCATTTGATATTCAAATATGAAATCTTCATGACATTCATATCAATATGAAATTTCATGTTAAAGGGAAAAATCACATTGGACATTTGCAATAGTAGTCGGGCACTAATAGGAATATTTTTTTATGCATATAAGTTGTCATAAACATGAATATCAATGCATTTGATATAGGAAAAAATCTGAATTAATTGCCATAAATAGATTTATAATCTTCTTTCGTAATTTTAGATGTCTTGTTTAATATTTGAAGGTTGCTTCCTTTATCGTCTTATCTGTATAACATAAGATTTTGGCGAATCTCTTCAATTAATTTAATACCCCGAACTCTCTTTTTAAATTAATTAAGTTTTTTTTCCTCATTTTGCTTTTTTAATTTCTATATGCTCATCAAATAAAAATGAGCTATTATTTTTATTTCATAATCTGTATATATTAATTAAATTTCCTTATTACTATATATGAAGTATGAAATTTACTTTAATCTATCTAAACTTATTTTCATAATTATTCAAAAATTGTATTTAATTAATTTATAATTTCTCTATTTTTATTAAAATATTCCCATTAAATCTAAGAAATTAGAAAAAAAAAATGTTTCCTTTTGATTATTCCTTTTGTTTTGATTTCATTAAATATCTTGAATGGAAAGAAGGTATATGGCCTTCATTGTAAACTTTAGTTTTGATATTGAGATAATTGATTTGATTGATATTTCATGTGCATGGATGTTCAACTCCTCTTCGTCCTTTGAATGAGTTCATTGCAGCTGGCCTTTTATATATGTTTTTGATTGCTGATTCTAGTTTTTTTTTACTTGTTTTCCAGTATGCAGTGAAAAGAAAAGCTGTGGGGATCTGGGGATGCAAGGACTGCGGGAAGGTGAAAGCAGGGGGTGCTTACACCTTAAAGTGAGTAATCTACTATTATGCTATCTTTTTCCCTTTGAAATTAGGTTCTTTCATGTTGAGCTCAAAGCCCAAAAAAATCTTCAAAATCATTGGATGGATGACCACTGGCACTCTTACACCACTTGGCATTCATCGAAGTGAGGTTTCGTTTGTGACAGCTTTCCTACTGCGTTCTACAACATCTTCTTAGTTAAAGAATTTGTTTAAAGTAACAAAAAATAGTGATAAAAAACTGCTCGAGGCTTTGTTTGGGACAGCTTTTTATACTCCTAAAAATAACTTTTTAGTACAAAAATTAAAACTTTTGTACTAAAAAGCTGCTTTAAGAAGCAGCAAAAAGCCATCCCAAACGAAACCTTAATCTCATGACCGCTTTTAAGCTATGATGGTGTAGACGAAGGCTAACTTGAGGTTTTATTTGGCAATGTTTATTAATTATCTAGTTGAACATAAGAAAGCTCAACTAAATGAGCCTAATTATCGAGTCGAACACGAGTTAGAAATGAACAAGCCAAGCAGGGATCATCAAATTCAAGCCAATTACTAAGCCAACCTAATCTCTTATTTTTTTTTATCTATTTATTTTGAGCATCTTTAGTTATAAATACTATTGCTGCATTCTTTTTGACACACTTACCAACTGCTTATGACCACTTTATGATAAACTATTGCAGTACTGCGAGCGCTGTGACTGTTAGGAGCACTATTCGCCGCTTAAGGGAGCAAACTGAAAGTTGAATAGTCAATTTGATTATCAATTGTCATTGTTAATGGCCTTTTGAACTCACCTGCAAGGATTGGCCTGTTAGATTTTAGACTTTTATGCTTCAATATTGGGATATCTTTTGATAGACAATTTACATTTTAATTTTGAAACATATTCGTTTGGTTATTCTTATGTAGTTTTCCCTACTAACTAAACTCATAGTTGCCATTGATTTCTATTTGATGATAAACCGTATCATTTAATGGTTTTAATAGGTTGATAGTTGATTGCTACATAATTATAGGAGTAATTTTGTTTCAGTCAGTTTAAGGTTTCATTTGAGACAATTTTTTTATAAAAATATATTGAAAACAGCACGAAAATAGTGATCAAAAGCTGTCTCAAAGAAAACCTAAGTTAAATTTGATGAGTGAAAATTTGCATCGTCATATTTATCAGATCTGCCTGGTCATAATTAACTTGTTTGGCAGTCAAAATTTTGGGATAAATATTTTATATTTGTCAGATTTGCTTTGTCATAATTATCTTGTTTGGAATTAGATGATCTGTAATATTTGGTTTGGAATTAAAAAAAAAAAGTGAAAGTGGAAGGAAACTAAAGCTTCGTTTGGGACGGCTTTCTTCGTGCTTCTTAAAGCGGCCTTCTAGTATAAAAATTTTAATTTTTGTATTAGAAAACCGTTTTAAAAAGTAATAAAAAAGTCGTCTCAAATGAAGCCTAAGTTTATATATATTTAAATTTTCGATGTTATGTTTGAAATTAGTATTTTATTTATATTTATGTTTTTCCCTATTTTAAGTTTATGAAACGTGTAATTTGTTTTGTTAATTTTGAAGATTTATTGTAATAAAACTCATTAGGTTTTGTTTTGATCATATGAAAATCTCTTATAAATATGTATGTATTGCATGTTAGAGTTAGATAATTTGTCTATGTGCTTATTGTGAAGCGGTTCATATTTAGGTTTTGTTTGGTATGATTTTCTTATCATTTTTAAATTATTATTTTTAATATAAATGTGCTTTAAAAAATAATAAGAAAGTTGTCCTAATGAATTCTTGATATATTTTTTATTAAGATTTTATTTGAGATAGTTTTTTTATTTCTTTTTAAAATAATTTTTTAGTATCAAAATTTTTAATTAAAAAATTTTATACTAAAAAGTTATTTTATAAAGCAGTAAAAAAATTTATCCCAATCGAAGTCTTAGACTTTGTTTTGGATGATTTTCTTATTGCTTTATAAAATTATTTTTTAGTATAAAAATTTTTAAAAGTAGAAAAATTATAGTGGTCTAAAATTATCTTAAAAAAAATTTGAGTGTTTATTGCTTAGTTTTCTATATGGTTCTTGTTGATTTTTATTAGCATTAAGACTTAGGCTTCGTTTGGGATGGTTTTTTTACTGCTTTCTAAAACGGAGTTTTAGTACAAAAATTTTTATTTTTTACTAAAATTCTGTTTTAGAAAGCAATAAAAAATCCATCCCAAATGAAGCCTTAATAAAAACTTTATTAAGATAATTAAATTCTAAAAATAATATTTAAAAAATTGAAATATATGCCACAATCCTTGCGCTTCACCCTTGTAAATTAATAACTATAGTAATAAAAAGTAAAATTCCAATAGAACCATTTGCAAAGTCAATGATTATCTTTTCAAATTAACTAATTAATATAATGGGATTTCAAATAATAAATCATGCAAACAAAATTTACAATATTAGCCTTAAATGTCATTTTTATTAAGGTAGAAAGAAAATCCTAAGTTCGAAAAAAAAAAAGATTTGAACTTAATATTTATTTTTCGAATATGGGATTCCCTAATCTTGATTTATTTCTTTTTTTAATTAATATTTTTGTTTTATGTAAATCATAATTGTTAAGGATTTTATTAAAAATATCAAAAATTTTAACTTCTCTTTTTAATATATAGAAGATAGAACTAACTATATAATCTAAATCTCATTAATTAGTTTTATTAAATTGTGCATAACTCATAATATAGATTAATATTATAATAATTAAAGAAAATTAAAATGCTTATTTTTAGATCCTCTCTCTAAGTGGACTAAAGTTGAAGGATTAATATACAATGTGAGAGGGTGAAATTTTTATGTTATTTAAAAATTTAAGTGACTTTGTTTAATCATGTAAATGAGTTAATGGACAAAGTTTGAACCATCTCGAAATATCTCATTAGTTTGTGAATTAGTTCATTTTAAAAATATTATTATAATAAATGCTTAAAATATATTAAAATTTAAGAGTTTTAGTAAAAACATATTATAAATATTTAAAAATTATATCTTATTTTTCTTATAATAAGCAATTATTTATTAATTTATTTTCTAATTTTTATTTTTCAAATAACTTTATTATAACAAAATTATAAGCTGTAATAATTTTCTCACTTTTTTTATGCACTAGCTGACTCATGAGCCCACTCGAATTCTTAAAATTAAACTTGGATACCAGAGCCCTGCATTGGGTACCCATACCCACACCCACCTATGTACCCACCCATGGGTACGCCCATGGCCTTATGGGTGCGTATGGGTGGGTACTAAACATCGAGGGATAAATCGATTTATATTGTTAATCAATGTATATCTTATTTATACTACTGCAATCATCACTACGTATTGTGTAACACTTAACCACGATACAAGTACGATAAATTTTGATATGCGACTTGAAAGTTTGCCATCATAGCAAATGATAACAAGCCTCAAGGCCATCAGTCTGTGTCAGACTGCGTTCAAAAAATATGGAAAAGTGGGTGGGTATAAGTGGGTACGAAATCCCGGAAGTCACCATGGGTGGGTGTGGGTGGGCGAAGCCCGTCCAAGTAAAATATGGTACCAAATGGGTACCCAACCAGGACCTCATGTAGGGCTTTGTTGGATACTTGATTTATTAATCTTGCTCAAATTTAAAGGTGGTAAATCTGACTCGATTTATTTACCTGCTTAAGAATGGCTAGTAAATAGTTAGAATTATTTATTGAATATGTAAATAAGAAAATACTTATAAATATATTATTATTTATATTTAGACTAATTAAAAAAAATTCATACCCACGTTACATATAAATATTATTTGTAAGTTTTGGACGTGGGGATCACGCCTGCTATCAAATGACAGCAAGCGCTCGCACGCTCCTCCCTTCCGCCGCGTAACCACCCTGGTTTGCTCGGGGGCCCGGGGCACTGCAAAGCACCAGTAGTCCGAGAGCGTAGTTTGTCATTTCTTTCACTGCAGTTGCGCGCGCTCTGGTAGCAAGCTGTGCGGTATGACTCCTGATCTCGCTTCAATCCTCCAAGCGGCTTCTGAATTCGCCTCTTATCCCGGTAAAGAAGCCCTATTTCAAGCCTTCTTCGGTTGATCTTGTTCATTCGTATCATTCAGATGCTTTTCTGACTTTGCAGGAGCGGTGAATGACGCTTCCGCGAAGGAATTTGTTGATCGGTACCCACTTCCAGTTCTGTTTGGGTATGAACCCTTTAACCCGCTCTTTGATGATTGAGTTTCGGCTGGATACAACTGGGAAACGATGTTTTGCCTAATGGGCACTATTGACGTTTCTGATAGATTGAATGTGGGTTAGGGTTAAAATAATGGCCCTGCAGGTGCCACGGCCTTGTCATTTGTTAGCAAACTGTATGACGCTTGTATGTTTAGGTTATCGCTTATAAAGCTGATTCGAAGTTTATCTGTTTGAACCCGAGTTATGAAAATATTTGATGTAGAATGCAGCGGAATCTTTTAGTGATGCGTGGAGATTGTAACTAAGATGTGTGAGAGTGAGAGGCTATAGATGAGGGAGAGAAATCAAAGATGTCGGGGATAAGAGAGTCTATTTTACTGCACAAAATGAAGAAAGGGAAATGAAATAAAGAAGAAAGGGACAGACATTCATGCGTAGATGTTCATCATATATTAATTAAATAACCCCCAACAAAGCTATTTATAGTGCTAAAAGCAAGTTTCTGAAAAACAGATGGACATGAGCCGAATAATGATGAGGTTTAAGGTTCAACCAGGATAGAATCATGTGTTGAATATAATAAATATTAAAATTGTTTAAATATGATCTAAATGACTTAATAATTATGCAATCATCAAATATGTGGCAAAAATAAAGAAAACTATATCATAAAATATGGATCATAAAATTAAAAATGTCTTCAATTATTTTAAGTTTAAACACCTTCTCTATTTAAGTGGCTAATGTCTTTATAAAAAAAGTATAAAAATATAAATAAAAATGAAAGGGGACAATAACATTAAGAGTAGCAATTTATTTGCCATAGCAAAACATTTGAAGAATCCATCAACTAGGATGCTAAGATCCTCAAGTCATAAACTCTACAAAAAGGATTATGGAGGCTTTAATGATTCAAATTTATGAAAACAAAGTTGAAACCACCAATTTTATGGAGAATGAAATAAACAACATACCTTTGTTGAGACATGCTACCATAAAAAAAGTACAATGACATCAAGCCTTTCTCGCACTATGGGACTTGCTACTTGAATCCTTTTTCTCCATTGTGTCTTATTAATAGTCAAATTCTTATTTAAATCTAATAAAGAAAAGTCTTTTCTAATATTTTATAACAAAGTCTTTTTAGGTCTACCTCTACCTTTCTTAACACACAAGTCAAATCTAATATATCTACTTTCCTAATCTGGTCATTGGAAGGCCGTTGTTTTATATGACCAAACCATCTAAGGCTACTCTCTCCAATCTTATCTTCCACTGGAGCTACTCTAACTTTTTCACATATATGCTCTTTTCATATTCTGTCTCCAAGTGTAAAGCCACTCATCTACCTGAGCATCCTTATCTCTGCAACACTTAACTTAATATTATGCTTCTCTTTTAATGACCAACATTATGCACCATAAAGCATTGCAAGTCTCACTACCATCTTACAGAATTTTTCCTTAAGTTTGAGGAGGACTTTTCTATCACACAACAAATCTGATGCATTTTTCCACTTTAACCATCCAACTTGAATTCTGCTAAATGCTAATAATATACCCATCCATTTCATCATCACTCTGAACAATAGACCCAAGATATCTAAAATGCATACTCTTATTAATGACTTGATCGCCCCAATAGATCTATTATTTCTAAAATTACAGTTCATATGTTTAGTTTTAGATTCACTCAAACAAAAGCTTTTAGACTCTAAGTTTGACCTCCATAATTCAAGTTTACCTTCAATTCTCTTTCTAGTCTTATCAATAAGAATAATATCATTAGCAAAAAAGCATAAACTAGAGTACAACCTCTTGTAAATATCTAGTGCGAACATCCATGACTAAATCAATTTTGTCAGTCCAAGGACATTTCTTTGCACGACCTAACTCAATATTGGGGAGAAGTAAGCAAGTTTGGCCTAGACCGTCACTCGACTTAACCTAATTGTTGTGAAAAGTAAGTAAGATTGGACTAGGATATCACCCTTAAGCTACATGCCACGAGTTAACCCGATTATAATGAAAAGTAAGCTAGGGTTGACCAAGTTTAAATTTAAGATTATATTTGCTGCATTAAATTTGGGGATTTTGAATGGAAAGACAAGAAATTGGTGTCAAGTAAAATAATAAATTTGCTTGTTTACAAGAAATTAAATGGAAAGAGGGAAAAAATAAGGCATTAGGGATGTTATAATTTGTTGTATGTTAGAAAGCTTACAATAGAAATGTGGTTGGGTAGTATTGGATAAAGAGTTACAAGATTAAATTATTTAGGTTAATAGGGTTAGTGATAGGGTGATTACTATTAGGCTAATCATCAATAGTGAATTTAGTTCTTATATTCCTTAGGTTGAATTATAAGATAGTTTAAAAATTAATTATGAGAATAAATGAATATTGATAGAAAGATATTTATTGGAGGTGATTTAAATAGACATAAAGGTTCTAATAGTATTTTTGAAATGAGATCATGTTGATTATGGGATATAATGGAAGAAACAATGCTTGATTTTGTAGTAGCTTATAAACTTTAAATTTCAAATATATACTTTTAAGAAACGAGAAGAATACATGCTTACTTATAAAAGTTGACTAACCAAATCACAAATAGATTTCTTCTTACTTAAAAAGAAAGAAAATATTTCTTATTTTCAAGATAAAGCTTGAATATAACATAGGGTAGTAGTTATGGTCCTATCGATATATATATCTTTAGAGTGTGAAGAAAAACAATTAAAAGAATTAATTGCCATAGGATCAGTTGGTGGAATAAGAAATGTGAGATATTGTTAATGTTTTCATGATTTGTTACTAAGGCAAATTAAAATATTTCAGTTGAGCCAAACCTATTGTGAGATAAGATGACTAGTTCCATTAAGAGGATTGTTGTAGAAGTTTTAAAAGAGTTTAGAAATTAAATATATTACGTATTGATAAAGAGACTTAGTGGTAGAGATACTAAGAGCTTTTAAGGAAAAAAATCACTTTTAAAAATTAAAAAAATTAAATTCTACTAAAATTTATAATGATTATAAGAAAGCTAGAAATCTTACAAAAAGTATAGAATATAAAGTCAACAACAACAACATCAAGCCTTTATCCCACTACATGGGGTCGGCTACATGAATCCTTTTTCTCAATTGTGTCCTATTAAAAGTCAAATTTTCGTTTAAATCTAAAGTATAGAATATAAAGTCAAAAAAAAAAAAAAAAAAAGAAAAAAAAGAGCTATAATTTTTTAGGGTTTATATTAAGAGGTTTGGTACTAAGAAAAGTGAAAAAAAGATATATAGAATTTCTAAGGCCTAAAGGTATGAGAATTAGAAAATTTGATTAAATTAGATGGAAAAATTGAAGATAATATGATATAACAATAACAACATAAAGCGTTTATCCTATCATGTGGAGTCGACTATATGAATTCTTTTTGTCCTTCGTGTCTAGTTAAGAGTCAGATTCTCATTTAAATCTAATAAAAAAAGTTTATTTTTGATATTTTCTTACAAAGTTTTTTTAGGTCTAACTCTACCTTTCTTAACATAGGTCAAATTTAATACATCACTCTCCTAATCGGGTTAGTGGATTGTAAATGATGCAACCAAAGAAAGATGAAAATATTATTTTGAGATATATTGATTGAGCCTTTTAAGGAAGAGATTATTTTTGAAAAGCATAATAAACAATATAACGAATATTATAGGTTAATCCAAACATTACAGTTTGTATTCCTCTAAAAAGATAAATATACTTTAGGTTCAGTTAATATATAAATTAAAGGTTTGGAGAGTTATTGTGACGTAACTGTGATTTAATTAGCAAATATTTTCCATAGAATTTTAAAGTCTAAAAAGAATGCCAAATGTTTGGAGAAAAAATATTCCGTACTAATATTTGAACAAAGATGATAACCACAATTGTGTGACCTCATAAAATATTAAATTTATGAGTTATATAATGAAGTAATGGGAGAGTAATAAAATGCAAGCTTAGAAAATTGCATTAATTTTTGAAATCAATTTGGTTTCTTGCTAGGAAGATTTAATATTGAAGCGTTTTATATGTTAAGATAATTAATAGAGAAGTATACAGAACAAAGAAAGACTTTATGATTTTTACTCATGTTAAGAAGGCATATGGCCAAGTACATTTGAATTTATTTGGCGTGCATTAAGGTAGAAAGATGTGTGTCAAGAGTATGCTAGTATTATTAAAGATATTTATGATGAACTCTGGCTAGTATTTGTAGTTTTGTAGTGACCCAAGAGTTTCTTATTATGGTAGGTTTATATCAAAGATTAATATTGAGTATATCTTTTGTATTCATTATGGAGCTGTTTATAAAAAATGTTCAAGGTGAGGTGCCTTGCTGAGACAACACAAATGCATGATCAAATCTTGAATAAGAGCATGAAATTAGGGTGGAGGAAGCATCATGTCCATCATAATTATGAAAAATACAAATTGCAATGCAACCAAACAAGAGTTCATCCCTTTCATGATGAAATCAAGCATATGCTTAATTCTAAGATCACTTTACTTTAGTTGCATGCCATGAACACCCAACTCTCTCAAAAATAGATGAAAATGTTTCCAAAATTCTCTTCAAAATGTGCAATATTAGGCTACTCAATGCTTGGATCAGTGAAGGTTGAAAATTGATAGAAAATTGGAATTACTCAATTTCCTTTGTTATTTGGCCGAATTCAACAAAATTATCATTTATTTATTTTGTGTTGTTTTCTTTGCTTGATTAGCCTTAACTTTCTATGTGAAGTTAACTATGTCATCCAAAATAATTTTCAAATCAAGTGAAATTCCCATGCATTGGAAATCTTTGAATATATATATATATATATATATATATATATATATCTATGAGACTAACTTTTGCTTATGCAAAATTCTTGTGTAAAAGCCTTCAAAAATTTGAGAGGCTGGTTAGCTGATAAATTTTTTGTGTGCTTATGAGTCAGAAAGTCATCATTTGGTTGACTTAAAACTCCTCCCTCTCTCCCTTAACTAGCTCCCAATCTCTTTCCCCTCAAAACCTTAAACCTTGCCGACATCTTTAACCCACATAAGTACTTCAGCTTCCCTCCACTCCTAAACCCTCCAAACTTATCCATACCCACTACTCTACTAAATCCTAAGGAGAGAAGGCTTGACCCCCTCTACTTCTCCCAAACCCCAACCTTTGTCCTTCCTTTCAATTTGCCACCTTTCTCTAAAATAAACCACCCCTAATCCTCTGCCTTCGGCTTCCCCATATTCCCATTCAAACACCTAATAAATTCATAAAATATAGTCCAAGCTTGATTCATAAAATATAGATCTAGCTTACCTAACACAAGTGATGACTTCCACCAAGCCCTATACTTGGTAATATTAGCCTTCCATATTTCTAACTCTTTCATAATTTGGACTTCCACCTCACCATGAAGTAAGCTAGTGCATTTACCATTAAGATCCCTTTGACACCTATATCACATGATATAGATCTAATTTAGGATACATTTATTGGAATAAATGAATAATTTGAATAGTGGAAGAAATTTTTTAGAAGACAAAAGCATCATAATTAGTAAAATAAAGGTTGAATATATGATATATAACTTTAGTGGTTATGGTTCTAACAATTATCATTTAATATTATTATAAGAAATGGTGACACTTAGGTGTAATTAATTTTAGTATTTTAGATCTATTATATAGAGAAAAAGAGAGAGAGATGAGGAGATGGATTCTAGAATTAAAGCTACATGGTATGCTGGAGAAATAGAGATTTTTATTTTTATCGGGGTATTATGAAAATCAAAGTTAGAGAAGCTTTAAGTATGCGGAGTTGATTGGTTATGGTATCTAGTTGGTAGAACTGGACTTTTTTTGTTTAGCTGTAGGGTTCCTTTTTTATGAGAGCTGCTACTTAATGATTGTTGAATATTATATGCAAGGGTGCATTCCAATTATTTTTGGCCATCAATTTCTTGTCCATTTTTGATAATTTATTAATTTATTTATTTTTCATTTTTTTTTATGGTCGGCTTTTGGTGTGGATGGTAAGGAATGTGATTACGGGAGTATATGTGCTTCAGGTTGTTCCTTCTTCTGCAGAATTTCAATCCAACATTGGGAGACCTTTGGTTATTAGTCACAGGATCTTAGCCTAAATCTTTTTTTTTTCCTGCCATTATTTGAGTTTCTTCATTGCTCATATATTAGTCTTAAAATATCCTTCTTAAATTCCTTTTTGCCAGATTCGTTTATGCAATTTTTCTTATTTTCTTAGTTTGTTAAACAGAAAGTAGAGATCTGCCTGGGTTCATGGTGTATTCTTTATCTCAATTAAAATGAGTAAAATAAGTACTTTTGGGAATTATGCTTTATTGGATATAATTTTTAAATTTTTGATATAAAATGAAGAAATATTTGATAAATTTCTGTAGTCTAATAATCTAATAGCATATAAACTATACTGCAATAGTCTGATTTGGTCACTATAATTTTGAGCTCTTGCAGCGTGTTACAGATGGAGGTGGATGAACCTAAATTGGAGGAGACTATAGTTGCATGTTTAGAGAGAATATTTAGGACCAGATATGGCTCCTCTCTTCTACTACAGTATGTTGTATGTATTCTTCTACTGTTCTGTTGCTTGGGACAGCCCGTTGATTTTTGTTTATTATTTGGTCCTGAATTTTATTCATTTCAAACAAAGTCTTTTGATTGTCTCAAGGTTATCATTAGTATTAAATTTGCACATTGCCTAGTGAGATGCGTTGTATTCTTGTATCCGACTTCTCCTCATTAAACCACTTTTACATTTCTTTTACAACGGCATGTAGCCTATTTACCAATTACTCTGAGCAGTATAAATGGGATAAGCTGTAGAAATAGTGATTTGAAAAAAAAAATAATGCCATATAAAATAGAGGAGAAAGAATATAAAAGCTTTGCAAAAGCATTTAAGAATAAACACTTGAAATTTAACTAACTACAATAAGAAGGAATGTTAAATTTGACAATGTTTCACGCACCCACAAAGTGAACATTGTTGTGATACTTTTGCTTATGTTTCATGCAGCATGTAAGATTAGCATGATTCACGAGAAGGTCATGGGCTAACATTATTGTTTTAATGGTATATGATAGGGCTGAAGTTGAAAGTTTGTTTTAGCAAGTTTAATGAGCATTTCTCATTAAAGTTTAGAGCATAAAGAAATGAATAATTGGTCCATCAAATTTTTGATGTGATGGTCATGTGAATTATGTTGAAACATCATAGAAAGGTGTTTTTTCCCCTTCAGGTAATTGCAAGCTGCAAAGTTGGTGTCGTATTTGTTTTTGTTGGAAAGATGTTATTATTGTTATGTTTTCATTGATTGAATACAAGCTCCCATATATAGGCTATCTGGGAGAATAAAAAAGGATGATAATAAGAAGAATATCCTCAATTATGCTGGATATATTACAGTATAGAAATCATCTCTTTAATCTAGCATTTCTTTGATAACACATTTCCAATCAAGTATTTTTATACATTAATGCTTCCCCTCAACTTGGTGCATATATATCTATGAGTTCCAACTGATTACAAAAATATAAAAAATTGGAGAGGTCTTTACCAACTTTTTTTAATCATAGTTTTATAACTAGATAATGATAAAACTAAAATAACGGTAATTGCCAGGGAAAAAAGAAAGATAGATAGGATAAAATGAAGCTATAGCCACCATTAGAATCTAGTATCGTTCAGTTGGACTATCTAGCTAGAAGCCTGGTAAAAATAGAAGGGTGACGATAGTTTTTTTTTTTTTAAATTAATTTCAGCCCCATATGGTGAATAAGATATAAAAATTCCTATCTACTAGCACTTCACTCAGAATGTGTTAGACTGGTCCAGTGGACTGGTCCAGCCGGTCCATGCGGGACCGGCCCAGATGCGCGCAGCGGAAGTTTTCCTGGGCGGAGGCCGCTTGCCTTGCGGGAGCATTTTAGGAAGAAATTTTGAGGAAGATTAGGAGGGAATTTGAATGTAGGGACTGTTTAGGGATTTCCTTTTGATTTGTATGCATTAAATAGTTGATTTTCCTAGGGTTTGATCATCTTGAATTTGGCTGAAATTTGAGATCTCTTAGATTTAGGTTTTCTTTGGGCTCTTGGTGTTGCCAGAGATTTGAGAGAGATCGATACTCCTCTCGAATTGAGGATCAATTGTATCTTGCTATTTTTTTCATCGTCTAAGTGGAATACAAGCCTTTTCTTGAGTTTTCTCTCAGATTGTCCCGGACAAGTGCTGTTTTTTGCTGTAAACAGCAGATTTCTGCTTTTTTCCTGCTGTGGACAGCCATTTGGCTGCTGTTTGTTTGCCGATTTGGGTTAGGTTTGCTTGCGAACCCAAGTAACTAGGGTTACTAGCGAACTCAAGTATTTCCTATCTAATTGGTTTCAGAGCGTCGATTTGGGACCTTCGGAGACTGGAATTTGGAAATTTCAGCGGATTTTTGACAATCGGAAGAAGATCTTTGTGATCCGTGGGAAGAGAGATGGCCGGCAAGAAGGTAGAAGTACTGGAAGGCGAGATCGAGCAACTAAAGTCAGATTTGGAGGAATTTTTTTTTGATTTTCAAAATCAAATCACCTCCAACAATGAAAGGATTGAGAGGAAATTCACAGTGATGGAAGAGATGTTGAAGAAACAGATTGAGTTGAAAACCAATCCTACGACATCGGAATAAAAAGGGATCACCGGAGGCCATGGAGTAGGAGGGAATCCGAACCCGTTTAGGGGGAGGAGAAATCCGGAAGTGGAGGTCATTGGGGGAGAGGATGACATGTCACCTCTAGAGCCACTTTCTAGAGAGGAGATGAGTTTGGGAAATGACCGGAGGGGCGCTGATTTCGTCGGGAGAAGGGAAGATTTTCATCGCCAGGGTGTTGATTTTGAAGGGAGAAGAGGGGAATATGATGATGGGTTCGGGTATCATCGCCGGAGGGAGGATCGTGATAGTTGGGAAGCAACTCCTCTTCGAGAAATGGGAGGTTATGGAGGATTCAGGGGAAACTGGGGAGACGCACGAGTGAGGAAGCTGAAGATGCCCGTCTTTGAGGGTGAAGACGGCCATGGCTGGATCTACAAGGTGGAGCGTTACTTTGCTGTCAACGGGTTGATAGAGGAAGAGAAACTGACAACGATGGGATTGTGTTTGGAAGGAAAAGCCTTGGCATGGTACCAGTGGCGTGACAGGAGGGAGCCTATCCGGAGCTGGAGAGAGTTCAAAGATTGCTTATTGGAGCGTTTCCGAGCCGATGAGGGAGGAGACTTCTATGAGCAATTCTTTGCCTTGACTCAGGAGGGGACTGTGGCAGATTACCGCGACAGGTTTGAGTACTTGGCTAGCAGATTGGATCACATTTCAGAGTCAGCATTGGAAGGGAACTTCATGAAGGGGCTTAAACCGGAGATACGAACAGCGGTCAGGGTGTTGGAGCCGAGGAACCTAGGGAAGGCTATGGAGCTAGTGCAGTTGGTGGAAGATAAGAAGAAATTAGAAAGAGGGGCTTAAGGAAACTATTCAGGGGGATCTTGTGGGACGACGACCACTCTTCTAGCACCCAAGCGGCCTGCATCAGGCAACATTAATGAGACCACCAGGGAGAAGCCAGTAGGAGGGAGTGGGGAAAATTTCAAGAGGCTGACTGAGAAGGAGATGCAGGATAAGAGGACAAAGGGGTTCAGATGTGATGAGAAGTACATGCCGGGGCATAGGTGCAAGGACTGAACTCTTCAAGTTCTCCTTATCTGTGAAGACAAGGAAGATGAGGAGGGAGGTGGGAGTAGATCTGAAGAGGAGGGGAAGCTGCACCTGGATATGGCAGAAGTCTCTTTGAACTCTGTAGTGGGATTCACTCCGAGTCACACTATGAAGGTGAAAGGAGAGATAGCTGACCGTGAGGTGGTGGTGCTAATTGATAGTGGGGCTACCCATAATTTCATTTCCACTCAGGTTGTCAACCAATTGGGAGTGAAATTGGTGGACACTGGTTGTTATGGGGTGATGATGGGTACAGGGAAGGTGGAGAAAGGCCAGAGAATCTGTAAAGGAGTGATGTTGATTATCCAGGGGATTCAAGTAAGGGAGGACATTCTCCCACTAGAGTTAGGAAGCACTGATGTCATCCTGGGGATGAAGTGGTTGCAAATCTTGGAGGAAATCTAGGACAATTGGGAAGCACTCACGATGGAATTAATGGTGGATGGGAGAAGGGTGATCATAAGGGGAGATGCAGGGCTATCCAAAGCCATCACATCACTTCAGACTATGGTTAGGGACGTATAAGAGGCGGGGGAAGATTATCTGGTGGGATTACACAGGCTGGATGCGATCATATTGGAAGAGGGAGGGGATGTTTCTCTGTTAGTGCAGCCCTTGGTTCAGCAATACAGTAAGGATTTTCAGTCCTCTCAAGGATGACCACCTCCACCGGAACACGAGCATATCTCCACCTTGAGGACAAGGTGGATTTTCGGGAGGGGAGTATTGTTAGACTGGTCCAGTGAACCGGTCCAGCCGGTCCACGCGGGGCCGGCCCAGACGCGCGCAGCCGAAGTTTTCCACCTGGGCGGAGGCCGCGCAAGCTGCTTGCCTTGCTGGAGCATTTTAGGAAGAAATTTTGAGGAAGATTAGGAGGGAATTTGAATGTAGGGACTGTTTAGAGATTTCCTTTTGATTTGTATGCATTAAATAGTTGATTTTCCTAGGGTTTGATCATCTTGAATTTGGTTGAAATTTGTGATCTCTTAGATTTAAGTTTTCTTTGGGCTCTTGGCATTGCCAGAGATTTGGGAGAGATCGATCCTCCTCTTGAATTGAGGATCAATTGTATCTTGCTATTAGGGGTGTCAATATTTGACACGACACGAAAACCCGACCCGGACCCGACCCGGAAAATCCGGGTTGGACCCTACCCGATTTCAAAACGGGTCGGGTTCGGGTTCCAGAAATTGACCCGTTTAAAAAACGGGTCGGGTCCGGGTTGACCCGGCGGGTTGCCGGGTCAACCCGCTAACCCGTTTAGTTTAAAAAATTTCGAAATCCCGCCCTCTGCCCGCTGCCCCCGCCCCCTGCCCGCTGCCCCGCTGCCACGCGCCGCTGCCAGCCCCGCTGCCTAGCGCTCGATCGCGCGTGCCGCCCTTGTGCTCGAGCTCGAGCTCGCGCTCGCGCTCGCGCTGCCGCGTGCCGCACGCTGCCGCGTGCCGCTCTCTCTGCCGCGTGCTGCCGCGATGCCGCCATCTCCTGCTGCCGCGTGCCGATTGCGCCGCCGCGTGCTGCCGCAGTGCCGGGTCGGGTCGGGTCAACCCGGCAACCCGCCGGGTCGGGTCCGGGTTCGGATTTTCGACCCGTTTCTCTACCCGGGTCGGGTTAGGGTCGACCCGTTTTCCACCCGGGTCAGTTCGGGTTTGACCCGAACCCGACCCGTGACCCGAAATTGACACCCCTACTTGCTATTTTATTCATCGTCTAAGTGGAATACAAGTCTTTTCTTGAGTTTTCTCTCACATTTTCCCGGACAAGTGCTGTTTTTCTGCTGTAAACAGCAGATTTCTGCTGTTTTCCTGCTGTGGACAGCCATTTGGCTGCTGTTTGTTCGCCGATTTGGGTTAGCTTTGCTTGCGAACTCAAGTATTACCTTAGGGTTACTTGCGAACTCAAGTATTTCCTATCAGAATGCTCCCCCATTAGAATTAAGAGTGATGTGAATTATGATCATTTGTGTTTTTACCGATAGGAGGGAGATGAGGAATTTCCAAAATTGGAGGATCAATAACCAAGATCTTTGTAATAGGTGTAGGTAAATTTTAAGATTAACAGGGCTAGGCACACTAATTTTAGCTTATAAAGGAAAATCAATTGCTCTTTGATTTTGAGTGCAAACCGCAGCAGATCAAAGAGCAACAATTATTGTGGGAGAAAGAATGGTTTGATAATTTGAGTGTACCTATTAAACCTGAACTTTTGATTTTCTCAAATCTAAGTAAGCCTTGAAGCAATTAGACTAATTGTGACCAAAGAGCTTGTAGAATGTGTAATTGTGGGGGATGCCTTCAAATTCAACATTTTTCCAATAGCCACATGGCAAAAGTGCCAATCCACACCACCGTTTAAGGTTGGAGAAGTATTGTTTGTTTCCACTAGAACCTGACTGCTAACAGTGATGGGGACATCGATACGAAATTTCGACGCGTCTATCAGAGGCGACACAAGAGATCGATGGCCACGATGGAGAGTCTACTTTTGACGCATTTTATGTATTAGTCATTATTATTTCTTCAGTTTTCCGTTTTTTCCCTTATGGGTAGTTGGTCACTATTGTAGCCCGAGGGGCATTGTTATCTTTTGTTTATTTGTCATTGTGAGACCTATATATATGACCATTCTCTTATGTATTGGTTAATGAATATTTGAATGAAAATTTTTGTCGTTGTCTTCTTCTTCATCTTGTGGTGCACTAGAGAGGAGAATGAGAGCCCGAGGTGAGGGCAAACGCAATACCCGCCAGTCATTGGAAGAGTCCGTGACTCGTGGTCTACCTCCTTCATCCTCATTCTCCTTTTCTTCCCTCACCCGCCGGCCCTAGCTCATCCCCAAGCCACCGGCCACATTTCCGTCCCCTTACTCCCACATCCTTTTTATTCACTAGCTTCCCCACTTCACATCCCACCTCCACCAAAATCACCAAAACCCGACGGCAAGCAATCAACCCACCCATCCCCCTCCTCTTGTTGCCGCCCCCCCCCCCCCCACCAAGCTCCCTTTTCCGTTGTGATGATGATCTCAATCATCATGCTACCTTCCAAATTTAGTTGGGCTTGAGAGGGAAAATTGGAGTCAATTTAAAATTCAAATTTTGAATTTCAAAACTTTCCAATTTTGGAAATTCCTAATTAGGAAAGTACTTTAATCTGCATCATGATGAAATTCAATTTCAAATGGATTTCATCATAAGCTTTCCTAAATCCTATGTGCTGATTTAGAAACTCCTGAATGGCTCCCACACTCTTCCCCTCTCTCTACATGCCGCCTCACCTTGATTGGAGCCACATTCAAGCTCCCAATTAATGCATTGATTACAACTTAATTTGAAATCAAATTTCAAATTAATTTCCCCCCAAAACCCCTCAAATCCTGAACTTAATTTCAGGTTTTGAAATAACCTCCTCCCCCTCTCTCTAGAACCCGCCGGCCCCCTCTTGAGGGGCCCCATTTAATTCCCATTAATCCTCCTAAATTCTATTTGAGATTTGAAATCAATTTCAAATTGATTCCCGTCTAATTTACTCAAAATCTGAAATTAATATCAGATTTGAGTAAATCTCATTCTCCCCCCATCTAACCTAAATCCCCTCACCCAAGTCACCCGCCCCCTCTCTCTACCTTGGCCGCCTCTCTCCTTGCTCCCTCCCTTGTGAATTTTGAAGCCAAGAGAAGAAGAAGACGACGCCTTCCCGCTTCCACTTCAATGACGTATGACCAATCCTGAAATTGATATCAAATTGGTATTCGACGTCTACGGCGACATCCACATCACCCGTTCACCGTTCTTCGACGTCGGGTTTGGCTCCGACGACACTGTTGAAGACTATTTGAACCGCATCCTTCATACTCTCGTGGACGTCATCGACAATCAGTTTCAAGACTACGATTGGACCATCAACGGTCATCCACCCGTGCCATCTCTGCCACTGTCGACCTTTCCGTGGATCAAGACCATTGGTGTTGCGACCGTCCTCGTGACATCGTTGGGTGTGCTGAAAACCTTCCTCCGCTAAGCCATACTTTGAGTGTGAGTGAGCATGGTAACTCATAGTTAATTTTCTAAATATTAACCGTGGGATTGTATTACAATATATTTGCTTTTCTGTGATAATTTCGGAGTTATCTTAATATGCCTTAAACTTTTGAATTGTAACTGCCTATATTAAAATTGACGATTGAAAGTTCTTTAATCTATTCCTACGAAATCTTCATCTTAAGTTGCAAGCTTTGACATCTTTTTAAATATTTTTCGTGCAATTCTTGATTGATTCACATCATCTTGGTATCAGAGCATGGTAGACATGCTTGACATGTTAGAAAAACATCCTAGGGTCTAATCTTGCGTTATAGTTTAATTTTGCATGCATATCATCGCATATCTAATTTTATTCATTGTTTTTCACTGCTGTCTTTACATTTTCTGCACGCATCCAGTTGAGTTAGGTCATACTAACTAGTGTCTTAGTGCTCCCCTTTTGTTTGTAACGTTTCTAAGTGTTTAGAGCAACTACATCTTGAAGTTAAACTGCTGTCCTCACTGTTCCAGCAACCGTTAGATGTCGTCTAGTGAACCTAAAGTCACTGTTTAGGTGCTGTCTGCACCTTAGGACCCTTCCTAAACTCTTAGACAACTTAGACCTTTGCTGGACTTTGCTGTCCTAATCATTCCAGCAGATTTGGAGACTTTTGGAACATAATTTTAGAGTGTCTAGGTGCTGTCCTTCGGCCTTTAACCCTCCCTAGTGTCCCCTAACACCCAACCATGGATCTGGAACACATCCAAGCAACTTTAGACCTAATTGTAGGTCAATTGGGAACGGTTACACAGCAGATTAGGAACACCCAAATGGACTTAGCTGAATTTAGATGCCAAATGGGTGAGATACTTGACAACATTGAGAAGATAGGAAACCCAATGATCTACACCCCCTCCAGACCCCACTCCCCTTATGGCGATGACAACCGTACTTAATACGGACCTCCTAGAGACCACTACCGACCCAATCACCAACCCAATTACGAACCGGTAGGACTTGAAACACCTTGGAGAGATAACGATACCCAACTGCTTAAGAACATTAAGATAGATGCCCCGTCTTTCGATGGTACGTTAGATCCCCAAGTTTTCCTCGATTGGCTCAAATGGATGGATAGTTATTTCAAGTGTTACAATATTTCGGAAGAGAAAAAGGTTCGATTTGCTGAGATGAAGTTGATTGGTAGAGCTAACTAGTATTGGGCTAACCTAGAACACATACGAGAAACCCGAGGAGAGTACCCCGTGACTGATTGGGGAACGATGAAACAAGAGTTAAAACGGAATTACCTCCCTCCTTCCTACTACCCTAGACTTTTGGATCGTTGGAATAGGTTGACCCAACGAAGCAAACCCGTAAAAGAATACATTTCGGCCTTTGATGATTTCATGATCCGCTGTAACGGGGAAGAAACCACCACTCCTGCCCAACTTCTGTTGATGTTTAGAGCTGGACTAAGAGAAGATCTGCGAAACGAACTGTTTGCGAGAGGAGTGAACACATTCGAAGCTGCCTGTAGTCTTGTGTTAGATTTAGAAGAATCTAGGAGCCATGCCTCTAGGACCTAAGACTCTCGTCCTAACACGTTCAAATCCTCCTCTAGCCTACCTTCCAACAAGCCCACTGATTTCGAATAGTTGGTCTTCCCCTGGCCAGGCCCAACCATGACCGGACTATAAAGACAAAACACCAGAACGGGAAACCCCCAAAACCTCCGCCGGCACTAAGTGTTTTAGATGCCATGGGTACGGACACATTGCCTCTCAATGTTCCAGCCCGTTTAAGGTCACAATAATTGAATAAGTCACCGAAGAAGAGGATGAACTGGACACCGAACTAGTTCATCCTATTGATGACGACGAGGAATTTTTTAACGAGGAAGATACTGCCGTGATCCACTGCCTCCAAAAGATGGACCTACAAGTCGTTAGGTGTGCCTTCTCACAGCCTAAGCCAAGTGATGACTGGCGAAGAACCTCAATCTTCTACACTTTCTGATGTAGGCAAAATAAAGCAAAGCACAAAAGAGAACAACAAAGAGAAACAAATCTAACTTTTATAAATTTAAGACATTACTTTGAGAACAAAATAGGTTAAAGAAAACAACTAACTTCAGAATAGGAAAGAAGCAACTTCCAATGACTGAAACAAAAGAAAACTAATAAGAAACAATATTTAAAAAAAAAAAAGGCTATCCTCAGAACATCCTACAAGAGGACTCCTCACATGCACCGATTGTAGGAATATATTTTTAAAATAAGGTTTAGATATGCAAACCAAGGGTCCACCACAGCTAAGGGAATCCAATGTCCTTTCAAACTTCTCCAGCAAATGCCACCAAAACAGCCCACAACTTCACCAAACAGCCAACAACTTCACTAAAACAGCCAACAAAAACAGCCCACAACTTCACTAAAACAGCCAACCAAAAACAGCCAACAACTTCACCAACGGAACTAGAAGAAAGATACAGGTGGAGTGGAACTTGCGTAGAGAAGAAAGGGGTTAGAAGCCGAGATGAAAGAGGAGAAGCTCGCAAGCTTTCCTAGGAGAGAAGGAGAATGGAAAAAGCTCTCAAGCTCTTCCAAAGAAGAAAACCCTCAGGTTTTTTTTTTAAGCACTTAGCTCTCAAATATTCACCAACCATTCCTTCTCAAAACATCTCATATATATAGGCAAAAGAGGAGAACTAAACAGCCCAAACAGCCATAAATATCCAGCACAGGAATTCCAAACAGCATAGCAAGTCTCAAGGAAAAAGGCCACGGTTCCAGCACAGGTTCAGAAATTCCAACCGGTACCTCAAATCTCCAAAAGGTGGCCACGGTTCCAGCACAGTGAAACCCCAAACGGCACAGCAAATCCAAGGAGGGAATTTCGATTCCAACAGCCAAGCACAAGAAACCAACAGCCACCATAAAAGCACCATGAAGGCCACGGCTCCATCAGCCTAAAGAGGGAAAAATAATGCAGCAGCTCAAGAGGCAAAGGAAGAGGAAGAGACAAGTTCCACTCACCTAATATCTTACACCTCATAATGAATTTAGAGCTAAACATCAGCTCATAATAAGCTACTCCTCCACTAGATATTAATGAGCTGGCACCACTAGAGTTTCAACTACATAAGCTCAAACCGAAAACAACCAATGCCTTCATGAAACCAACAAACATCCAAAGGACAAATGGACCCCCAAAGCCGGCAAACCCAAGGAAGCAAAATCCAAACCTTTTCCTACCATGATCATTGGATTTACCACCATTATTGGATAGCATAAAAAAAACACAAAAAATAGAAAACATAACTAATATAGTTTATAACAGAAATAATGCAAAAATCTAAATGCATCACTTTCACCAAGATAGGGGATAAAAATTGCAAGGTCATAATAGACAGTGGAAGTTGTATTAACGCCGTGTCATCTGCAATGATTTCCAAGCTTCATTTGAATACCCTTACAAAGTCGCCTGGATCAACTCGACCACCCTGGAGGTGATCGATAGGAGTCTCATTCCTATAGAATTCGTTGGATACAAAGAGAAAATCTGGTGTGATGTGTTAGCGATGGATATAGGCCAAATAATCCTCGGTCGCCCCTGGCTATTCGATAACGATGTTCATATATATGGCCGATCAAACACCTGCGTGTTTGAGCATGAGGGCAAGAAAATTAAGCTCCTACCGACTCAGCCTAAGTCTACCAAAGAGGAAGTCAAACCCAACTCCCTTATACCCAACACGGGCCTGAACTTATTAACTGCTAAAGACTTAGGTACGGAACTAGAGTCAGGAGCCCCTCTTTACACGTTAGTACCTCGGGAAGTGAGTGCCACCCAAGA
The DNA here is from genome assembly GCA_022539455.1 of Dendrobium nobile. Classification (NCBI taxonomy): domain Eukaryota; kingdom Viridiplantae; phylum Streptophyta; class Magnoliopsida; order Asparagales; family Orchidaceae; genus Dendrobium; species Dendrobium nobile. Next base: position 45,244,732 of record CM039719.1, on the reverse strand, counting down.
AGAACCTATCCATGAGGAAGTAAGACCGCTCATGGAAGCTTTTTCTGATGTCTTCCCAGAAGATCTGCCCAACCAACTGCCTCCTTTAAGGGATATTCAACACGCAATTGACCTAGTGCCTAGAGCTTCATTGCCAAATCTGTCCCATTACCGAATGAACCCTGCTGAGCATGAGGAGCTCAAGAAACAAGTGGATGAGTTGTTACAACGCGGGTTCATTAAGGAGAGTCTTAGCCCGTGTGCTTTTCCCGCCCTTCTTACCCCTAATAAGGATGGGTTGTGGAGAATGTGCGTTGATAGCCGTGTTATCAACAAAATCACGGTCAAGTATCGCTTCCCAATCCCTCGGTTTAGATGACATGTTAGACATGATGACCGGAGCCACACTGTTTTCTAAGATTGATCTTAAAAGTGGCTATCACCAAATTAGAATCCGCCCGGGGGATGAATGGAAGACGCATTCAAAACCAAAGATGGATTATACGAGTGGACTGTGATGCCTTTTGGTTTAAGCAACGCCCCAAGTACATTCATGAGAGTAATGACCCAAATCCTCAAACCTTTCCTAGGAAAATTTGTAGTGGTTTATTTTGATGATATTCTGATTTATAGTAACTCGGTGGATCAACACTTGAACCATTTAAGGCAAGTCTGCGAAGTACTAAGAAAAGACCAAATGTTTGCCAATCCCAAGAAGTGTACGTTCCTAATCGATCACGTAATTTTTTTGGGGTTCATTATATCCTCCCAATGAATATCTGCTGACCCCGAAAAAGTGCGACCAATCAATGAATGGCCTGAACCCAAGAACATTAGAGATGTTGGAAGTTTTCATGGACTGTCCACGTTTTATAGGAGATTTATCAGAAATTTTAGCACTATAGTGGGTCTAATAACTAACTGTCTCAAGAAAGCTGATTTTCACTGGACGGTGTCTGTCTCTAAGGCTTTCGAGGAGAAAGAGGAAAATGGTTGAGGCACCCGTCATGCGACTAGCGGACTTTTCTAAGATTTTTGAAGTGACTTGTGATGCATCTGGCATAGGCATAGGAGGAGTACTATCCTAAGAGGGACACCCGGTTGCCTACTTTAGTGAAAAGTTAAACGACATTAGGCAACACTACTCCACATACGATAAAGAATTTTACGCCATCATTCAGTCCCTCAGATATTGGAGACATTACCTTCTGCCCCAGGAATTTGTCATCTTCTCGAATCATGAAGTGTTAAGATTTATTAGCTCTCAAAAGAAACTTAATGCCCGACACGGGAGGTGGGTTGAATTCTTGCAAGAGTACACATATACCATTAGACATAAAGCAGGATCTAAAAATAAGGCTGCTGATGCCTTAAGCCGTTGAATGATGATTACTCGCGAGGTGAAGACTGACGTGATATGTGATCCAAGAAGATTGTCAATAGAGTAAATGTTTAGATCTTTCGACTCTGTAATTACAGTTATTTTAGCATCATAAGCAATAGTCAAACAATGAAATATCTTATTAACCATTTCTGCATTCATTAGTTCCCTACCCAATCCATGTAAAGAGGAGACTATTTGTGAGAATCTTGTGTACATGTCAGAAATGGATTCATTTGGTTTCATGCAAAACAATTCATAGTCATGACAAGATATTAATCAGCGGCTTAAGGAAGACTATTTAGATTGCCCTGACTTTAAAGAACACTATGCTACGTTAACAACTGGAGGGCAAAGGATTATTAATGATTTCATGTTGGAAGATGGATATCTGTTTAAATCTCAAAACTCTGTATTCCCAATACGTCACTACTCGAATTTCTCGTTTGAGAGTTACATGCTGGTGGTCTAGCGGGACACTTTGGTCAAGCCAAGGCCATCGCTGTTGTAGAACATCGATTTTATTGGCCTAGCCTTAAGAGGGACGTTAGCAGATTAGTAAAGTGGTGTCACACCTGTCAGTTAGCCAAACAAAGAAAACAAAACACCGGTCTTTACACACCCCTCCCTGTACCCAGCCGCCCTTGGCAAGATGTTAGCGTGAATTTTGTTCTAGGACTACCCAAAACCCTCAGGAAGCATGATTCGATATGTGTAGTGGTAGATTGATTTTCTAAGATGGCCCATTTTCTTCCGTGCTCCAAAACCTTTGATGCCTCTAGAATCGTCAAGCTGTACTTTGACGAAATTGTGAGACTCCACGGGTTACATAAGACCATTATGTCAGACCGGGATGTGAAATTTACTAGTTACTTTTGGAAGGCGTTATGGCACAAGATGAGAACCAAACTACAATTCTCTACCGCTTTTCACCCCCAAACGGATGGTCAAACTGAAGTAGTGAACAGGAGTTTAGGAAATCTTTTAAGGACCATGGTTGGAGAAAATATACGGGACTTGGACTCTAAGCTACCTATAGCTGAATTTGACTTCAACAACTCTGTGAACCGAACCACGGGTCTAAGTCCTGCTGAATTCGTGTACGGATACCTACCCAAACAGCCCATTGATTTGATTCCCATGAGTCATAAGATTAGAACATCAGAGTCTGCATCTGCATTCACATCTCATCTTCAAGAATTGCACAAAGAAATAAATAAAAAAATTCAACAAAGCAATGCTCACTATAAGATTGATGCTGATCGTAAGAAAAGATTTAAAGAATTTGAAGTTGGAGATTTTGTTATGGTATGGATTCGTCCGGAGCGGTTTTCCCAAGGAGCCGTTAAAAAGTTACATGCTAGAAGTGCGGCCCCCTTTAAGATAATCTCGAAAGTAAACAATAATGCTTATGTGTTAGATCTTTCTGAAGGCTTTAATATGAATCCTACGTTTAATGTTGAAGATTTAGTAGCTTTTGAGGGACCCGAGTTTAACCCTGCTAATCCACTTTATAATAAGTCTTGTGAGAACCCACCTAGTGAGATCCCCAACCTACCACCACTTCCCAATTTACCCCACTTACCCATTGCGGAGAAGGTTGAAGCTATACTTGACGATGAAATCATTTCCACGAAGGAAGGTGGGCGCCAAAGGTACTTGGTTCACTGGAAAGGGAAGCCGGTGATAGAGGACACATGGATCGACCGAGAGGAGCTATAGAGACTAGATCCAGATTTGCTAGAGCTATATGAGAGCGACCACAGTACTCACTCGACGGGGTCGAGTTTTCTTCCACCCGGGGAGAATGATGGGGACATCGATACGAGATTTCGACGCGTCTATCAGAGGCGACATAGGAGATCGATGGCCACGATAGAGAGTCTCTACTTTTGACGCATTTTATGTATTAGTCATTATTATTTCTTCAATTTTCCTTTTTTGCCCCTATGGGTAGTTGGTCACTATTGTAGTCCGAGGGGCATTGTTGTCTTTTGTTTATTTGTCATTGTGAGGCCTATATATATGACCATTCTCTTATGTTAATGAATATTTGAATGAAAATTTTTATTGTTGTCTTCTTCTTCTTCATCTTGTGGTGCACTAGAGAGAAGAAAGAGAGCCCGAGGTGAGGGCAAACGCAATACCCGCCAGTCATTGGAAGAGTTTGTGACTCGTGGTCTACCTCCTTCATCCCCATTCTCCTTTTCTTCCCTCACCCGCCGGCTCAAGCTATATAGACTAGATCCAGATTTGCTAGAGCTATACGAGAGCGACCACAGTACTCACTCGACGGGGTCGAGTTTTCTTCCACCCGGGGAGAATTATGGGGGCATCGATACGAGATTTCGACGCGTTTATCAGAGGCGACATAGGAGATCGATGGCCACGATAGAGAGTCTCTACTTTTGACGCATTTTATGTATTAGTCATTATTATTTCTTCAATTTTCCTTTTTTGCCCTTATGGGTAGTTGGTCACTATTGTAGTCCGAGGGGCATTGTTGTCTTTTGTTTATTTGTCATTGTGAGGCCTATATATATGACAATTCTCTTATGTTAATGAATATTTGAATGAAAATTTTTATTGTTGTCTTCTTCATCTTCATCTTGTGGTGCACTAGAGAGAAGAAAGAGAGCCCGAGGTGAGGGCAAACGCAATACCCGCCAGTCATTGGAAGAGTCTGTGACTCGTGGTCTACCTCCTTCATCCCCATTCTCCTTTTCTTCCCTCACCCGCCGACCCAAGCTCATCCCCAAGCCACCGACCACATTTCCGTCCCCTTACTCCCACATCCTTTTCATTCACTAGCTTCCCCACTTCACATCCCACCTCCACCAAAATCACCAAAACCCGACGGCAAGCAATCAACCTACCCATCCCCCCCCAAGCTCCCTTTTCCGTTGTGATGATGATCTCAATCATCATGCTACCTTTCAAATTTAGTTGGGCTTGAGAGGGAAAATTGGAGTCAATTTGAAATTCAAATTTTGAATTTCAAAACTTTCCAATTTTGGAAATTCCTAATTAGGAAAGTACTTAAATCCGCATTATGATGAAATTCAAATTCAAATGGATTTCATCATAAGCTTTCCTAAATCCTATGTGCTGATTTAGAAACTCAATGGCTCCCACACTCTTCCCCTATCTCTACATGTCGTCGGCCTCACCTTGATTGGAGCCCCATTCAAGCCTCCAATTAATGCATTGATTACAACTTAATTTGAAATCAAATTTCAAATTGATTTCCCCCCAAAACCCCTGAAATCTTGAACTTAATTTCAGGTTTTGAAATAACCTCCTCCCCCTCTCTCTAGAACCCGCCGGCACCCCTCTTAATGGGCCCCATTTAATGCCCATTAATCCTCCTAATTTCTATTTGAGATTTGAAATCAATTTCACATTGATTCCCTCCTAATTTACTCAAAATCTGAAATTAATTTCAGATTTGAGTAAATCTCATTCTCCCCCCATCTAACCTAAATCCCCTCACCCAAGTTACCCGCCCCCTCTCTCTCTTCCTTGGCTGCCTCTCTCCTTGCTCCCTCCCTTGTGAATTTTGAAGCCAAGAGAAGAAGAAGACGACGCCTTCCCGTCTCCACTTCAATGACGTATGGCCGATCCTGAAATTGATAGCAGATTGGTATTCGACATCTACGGTGACATCCATATCACCCGTTCACCGTTCTTCGACGTCAGGTTTGGCTCCGACGACACTGTTGAAGACTATTTGAACCGCATCCTTTCTACTCTCGTGGACGTCATTGACAATCAATTTCAAGACTACGATTGGACCATCAACGGTCATCCACCCATGCCATCTCAGCCACCGTTGACCTTTCCGTGGATCAATCAAGACCATTGGTGTTGTGACCGTCCTCGTGGCATCGTTGGGTGTGCTGAAAACCTTCCTCCGCTAAGCCATACTTTGAGTGTGAGTGAGCATGGTAACTCATAGTGAATTTTCTAAATATTAACCGTGTGATTGTATTACAATATATTTGCTTTTCTGTGATAATTTCGGAGTCATCTTAATATGCCTTAAACTTTTGAATTGTAACTGCTTACTATATTAAAATTAACGATTGAAAGTTCTTTAATCTATTCCTACGAAATCTTCATCTTTTGTTGCAAGCTTTGAAATCCTTTTAAATATTTTCCATGCAATTCTTGATTGATTCACATCAAACGGCCTAGAAAGAAGAGAAATTTACCGGATGTTTACAAAAAATTGAACCTAATTAGTATAAAATTGATTGAATAAAGTGATGTAAAGTTAACATAGGTATATAGGAGTGATAGGGGTTCCTCAATTGTGTAAAAATGAAGGACCTCTTCAACATATGCATTGGAAAGCTGCAAACATAGTAGGCAGGATGACAAAAGAGCTGGTTTAATTTAATTATAATGAAAATCTAATAATGATATAATGATGATCAATGAGACCAACTGAATATTCACCGGCCAATTATAAATTTGATGTAAATTTGTGAATGACATTCATGTTGGTATGACGTGATGAGAGTTTACCAACAATAAAATAGTGAATTGTCTAGCAAGTTTAAAGATCTCAACATTATCAATTAAAATGAGTGTATATTTGCTTTGGAAAGTTGGAAGTTTGCTTATTTACATTTTATTTGAGGCTTGATAAAAAAAATAATTGGGATTGAGTGGAAGAAGAAGAAAGCGATCTGAACTTGGCTATCCACCCACCACATTAACAAAAGAGCATGTGGTTCAAGAAACAAGTGAAGGCGGCTCTGGGATGGCTTGAGCAAGGGGCGACGACAGTTGCTTGGGGCGAACTTCTGGTAAAAATGTCAAATAGTAATTCTCTATTTAGTGTTTAGGGCAGAGTTTTTTTTGATAGAATTAATTACTTCAATATGTTTTGTTCTTTAATGGAAAATATGGTTTATTGCAATATAGATGGCATCTTAATTATCATTGTTAAGAATCATAAGTCGTGTTGTAGGTAAACCAAATTCTACAGGAGCTTTCGATATATCTTAAAATTCTTAGGGTAGCATCCCAACATATTTCTTCGAGTTTTGTATATGTTGACTAGCTACACCATAAACAAAGCATATAGGTTGAGTGATGGTCATATAAATAAGCTTACCAATGATATGCTAATAGTGAGAAGCATCTCATCGAAGGATATTTTGGTTGAATGATGATCATATAAATAAGCTCACCAATGATATTTTAATAGTAATAAGCGTCTCCAAAGCTTTCATTATTCTTGAATGATTATAGAATATCCATAAGAGAGTTAGCAAACTTGCAACCATATAGCATCTCCTTTGAGTAGGAGAAACGCCTTTTTTGCCATATTCAACCTTGATGCAAGGAAAGTTGTCTAAATGTTTACTGACATTTATCTTCTAAAGATATTTTTTATTTTCTTTAATCTTCAAAGCATCATTTAACAAAGAAAAATACTTTTCTTAGAAGATGATATTCAACAAAGATGGATGAGATATTTTGCTAAACTTTTTAATGAAGATTGTGAAAATAAGATTGACTATAGTGACCTTAGCACCCTAAATGAAAATAAAGATTTATGTTTTTATCGGCGTATTAGTAAAACTGAAGTTAGAGAGGCTTTAAAGAAAATGAAGGGTGGAAAAGCTGTGGGACCTGATGATATTCCAATAGAGGTGTGGAAATGCTTAGGAGATGAAGGAATTTCATGGCTTACTAAACTTTTTAATACTATTTTGAAGACTAAGAAGATGCCAGATGAGTGGAGAATGAGTGTGTTAATTCCTATTTTTAAGAATAAAGGTGATGCACAAGATTGTGCGAATTATAGAGGTATTAAGTTAATGCGTCATACTTTAAAACTATGGGAGCGAGTTATGGAGCATAGGTTGCGGCGTGATACTAATGTTTCTCAAAATCAATTTGGATTCATGCCGGGTAGGTCGACTATGGAAGCCATACATTTATTAAGAGGTTTGATGGAGAAATATAGAGAAAATAAGGAGGATCTACATATGATATTTATTGATTTAGAAAAAGCATATGATAAAGTTCCAAGAGAAGTGCTATGGAGAGTTCTTGAAAAGAAAGGAGTCAATAATGCTTATATTCAAATCATTAAAGATATGTATGCAGGAGCTATTACTTGTGTTCAAACTTCAAACACAAGGTGGATTGACCAAGTATTTCCCTATTTCGGTTGGGTTACATCAAGGATCAGCCTTAAGTCCATATCTTTTTGCTTTAGTCATGGATGTTCTCACTAGACATTTGCAAGAGGATGTACCTTGGTGTATGCTTTTTGCTGATGATATTCTTCTTGTTGATAAGACTAGAGAGGGAGTTGAAGGTAAACTTGAATTATGGAGGTCAACCTTAGAGTTTAAAGGTTTTCGCTTGAGTAGATCTAAAACGGAATATATGGAGTGTAATTTTAGTAGTAATAGACCTAGTGAGGGGATTGTGACTTTGGGCGATCAAGTTATTAATAAGAGTACACGTTTTAGATATCTTGGATCTATTGTTCAGAGTGATGGTGAAATAGATGGGGATATTATCAGCAGAATTCTAGTTGGATGGTTGAAGTGGAGGAATGCATCGGGCTTGTTATGTGATAGAAATGTACCCTACAAACTTAAGGGAAAATTCTATAAGATGGTAGTGAGGCCTGCAATGCTTTATGGTGCCGAATGTTGGCCTTTAAAAGAGAAGCATAATACTAAGTTAAGTGTGGCAGAGATGAGGATGCTCAGGTGGATGAGTGGCTTTAACCTTAGAGATAGGATACGAAATGAGCATATACGTGAAAAGGTTGGAGTAGCTCCAGTAGAAGATAAGATTAGAGAAAGTCGCCTTAGATGGTTTGGTCACATAAAACGGCGGCTTTGCGATGACCCGGTTAGGAGAGTAGAGGTATTAGATTTGACTTATGTTAAGAAAGGTAGGGGTAGACCTAAAAAGACTTGGTTAGAAAATATTAGGAATGACCTTTCTTTATTAGATTTAAACGAGAATTTGACTTTTAATATGACACAATGGAGAAAAAGGATTCATGTAGCCGACCCCACGTAGTGGGATAAAGGCTTGATGTTATTGTTGTTGTTGTTCAAAGCATCATTTATATTGAAAATTATATATCAACATATACTTTGGGGATAATTATGCACAAGGAAGAATCAACGTTTAAAATTGCGCAATAAAAGGCGCGCCTTGAGGCGCGCCTCAGCGCATTTTCGACCAATTAAGCCTCAAAGCCTACGCAATAAGTTTCGTTTATGAGGCTTACGCCTCAAGTTTACTGAGGCGCGCCATAAGGCGCGCCTCGCCTCATATATTTAAGGCGTCGCCTTTTTAAAATTTAACCTAATTTATTTTTTTTCAGTTCGGACCCCCAGTTGCCGACGTGGCGCGCCTAGTGAAATGTCGACGTGGCATCAACATTTAAACCCTTGTAAAGGTCGAATGGCGGAGTCGACGTTTCGATTTTCAAGTTACAGTAAACTTTCGAACTTCCAAGCATTCACCCGGAGGAATTTCAAGCATTGTTCACTCAGTTTCTTCTAAGATGGCGTCACCCACAAAGAAAAAGGTAACTTAATGCTATGTTTTCTGTTTCGTATTGCGTATTTTGTGGTTATGCTATGCGTTCGCGTTGAAGGGTCTGAAGATCTTTCGATTTTATGCTTATTCTATGCGTATGCATGGCTTCTCGAAACTTTTTAAATGTTTGATACTGTGATGCCATCGTGTTATCTCTGTATTCAGGTTTATATGATAAATTTATGTTGAGATTTGAAACATAAAACCTAACCAAATTTTAACCATCGAGTAAATATGCGTAGGCTGTGCGTACTCAATGCGTCTTTTGTGCATACACAATGCGTACACGTTGCTTACTTAGTGCTTACACTATGCGTACTTTATGCGTGCGTATAATTTGCTGTATGTTTCGTGCAATGTGCGTGTGATGTGCGTAATATATGCGTATTATATGCGTACACTGTGCGTGACCGTTGCTTATATTATGCGTATGTTGTGCTTGTTTTGTGCGTATCTCATTTACTTATTTTTAATCTGTCATTTTTTACAATTTTCAGACATATGTTCGTCCAATTACCTATAGATGCTATGTTTCTTCGTTTCGAACAGTCTGTGATAACTTTGCTCGGCAAATTACTCCTGAAGTCAAGGACAGATTGAAACATTTAAAGATGATACAGTTTTTGGAATTTCCTGGGTTTGAGCAAAATGTCCCTCTTATTTATGAGCTGATCTCAAGGTGGGACATTTCAAAACAATGCTTTGTTATAAAAGGTCAACCCATTCCTTTCACTGCTGATGAAGTGGCCCTTCTCACTGGTCTGCCAAATAAAGGAGAAGAAATATCCTGGCATTCCTTAGCACATACTTCAGTTACATCAACGGAAATAAGGAATGACATGATGGAGTTGAACAAGCAAACCCCCCCGGAGACTATGTTAAGAACGTTTATCATGTATTTATTTTCAAATTTACTTTTTCAACTTAACAACTTCAAAACCCCTCGGTTGATCCAAAGAATAGCAAATAGTCCAGATGTTTTTTTGTCAATAAACTGGGCTAGTTCAATTAGGGAGTTTTTAGTTGGAGAGTTTAATAAGGCAGCCTCCAAGATTTCAAATAAGAAGCCAGCAGGTTACATCAACGGTTTTGTACCTCTGCTAATTGTGAGTGCTAAGTGCTAACTGCTAAATTCATTCAAAATTTTAATGGCTCAATGTGAGCGCTAAAATTTTCTTTCATCTTATGCAGATTTGGTTCCTGGAGCATACTACTATTCATGCTCCTATGCATTCTGACAGAAGGCCCCGTTTTCTTCGATGGGCTGATGATATTGTATATACTACAGAGGTGATCACTAATTTATTTGCTAATATAAGAAAAAGTCAGATTTGTAATGTCCTACAGGCAGTCAACCAGGAAGAAATGGATATGGTTAATGTCGATAAATATCCACCAGACTGCCCTACATCCCCTCAGCAAGACCCCCACCAATCTCCCCAATCTCCCCATCATACCCCTCAATCTCCCCAACATACCCCACCTCCTCAGCAAGACCCCCACCAATCTTCTCAGCAACCACATTTAAGTTTTTCTGCTGAAGCACTTCAGTCTATACAAGAAACAATCATGAAATCCTGCCAAGAAACATGCACAAAACTTTTTCGAGAATTTGAAGACAGGCTGAGCACAAAGTTTGAAGATCTTACTGAGAGAGTTGGAGTTATTGAGGTCAAGCTCAATAATTACATTGATCAGAGCAAAGTAGTTCCTCAGAAAAGATCTATTAGCTACTCTTCATCTTCCAATAAGAGACAGAGATCAGATATCCAACCCCACAGCCCCAATGAACCAAATGAGCCAATCCCAGCAAAAGATCCAATCCCACCAAAAGATCCAATCCCAACAAATGAGCCAGTCCCAGCAGAAATGCAACTTGTTCCATATACAAAACCAAATGAACCAATACCAGTAGATAACATTCAAATAAAAACTGTAACTTATGTTCATGCAACTGAAATAGAAAATTACAGAGGACTTATGTGTTTGACTTCTGAGAAGAGAAATTTTGTGTTAGAATGTTTGAAAAAGTACTCTAAAAGGTAAAAAATTGCAAAATTTATTTTTGTTTGAAGATCTATATGCGTATGATATGCGTGTTGTATGCGTATGATATGCGTGAGTTGTGCTTATTATATGCGTGTGGTATGCGTATGATATGCGTGTGTTATGAGTATGATATGCGTGGGTTATGCTTATGAAATGCGTATTTATATTTTTTTTTTTTTTTGCAGGGACGATAGTATCTTGTTTGTTATTAACAATCTTATTTCCAGATCTGAGATTGATGACTTATTAAGCGACAGTTGTTTAGGCAATGAACATGTAGATATTTTTGCCTATCTCTTAAATGAGAAGTGTAACCTTATGCCAGACAAGTACCATAAATTTCTATACATCTCTCCAATCTATTGGGTTAGTAACTTAGTATTCAATTTATCAGTTTAACTATTGGATTAGTAACTTTGTATCCATTCTTAGTTCTTACATTTACTCACTTGCACTTGCAGGATAACAAAGGAAGGGAGAAATTGTCCAAATTGCAAATCGACCACATAACCGAGCTTTCTGTTTCTTCAAACAACATTTTATTACAACCAATCATTGATTCTAATCACATTACCCTTCTGGTTGGTTTGCTGAAAGAACATAAGTGGAAATTTTATGACTCATTGGTCCACCGCGTCAAAGAGCATAGGCTTGTTGTTCCAAAACTCGTAAGTGTTAGTCTGTCAGATACTTAGGTCATTAGATGAACATAAACTCTTCAATTTTTAAAAAATTTATAGAACTAATCCTTGCTCTACGTATATTTCAGGTTAAAGGCCTATATTCTGACACGATAGGAGCTTTTGATAGTGATATCAGAAAATGGAAGCTTTCTACCATTAAAGGAATACCAAAACAGCAGAACTCTTTTGATTGTGGAATGTATGTCTGTAAATATATGGAAAGAATAATTCTTGAAGGCAACACTGATTGGACTGATAGTACAGATTGGCAACAAGACATGCCAAAGTATAGGGCAGAGTTTGCATATGAAGTATTTTGTAAAACGTTGTCAAAATAACAGTTTTTCATTCTGTGTATAAATGCTTCTGTGTATAAATGTTTTTCATTTTGATTCTGTGTATAAATGCTTGTGTATAAATGTTTTTCATTCTGATTCTGTGTATAAATGCTTGTGTGTATAAATGTTTTTCATTCTGATTCTGTGTATAAATGTTTTTCATTCTGATTCTGTGTATAAATGCTTATTTAAACATAATACGCACAACGAACGCATATAATAAGCATAATGAACTCGCAACATACGCATTACGAACGCATTAGAGTACGCATAACGCACGCATGATACACGCAGAGATAAACAGTAAATTTTATTTTGCTCAACATTCATTGTTCTTCTATATAATGCGGGACCACTTGAATATATCTTTCAATTCTGTGTATAAATGTTATTTACATTGGTTTGAGTAAAAAATTACATATTAAACATAGAACGCACAACGAACGCATAACATACGCATAATGAACTCGCAAAATACGCATTACGAACGCATATAGTACGCATAACGCACGCATGATACACGCACACATAAGCAGTAAATTTTATTTATAAAATTCTATTAAATATTTTAATTAATATATATCTTTGTTTGTAAATTACTTACATTAAAATGATGAAGAAATAAGGAATATATGATGTTTATGGCTCTTGTTAGATTTGTATGATTTCATTTTCTAATCTTGAACATGATACTTGAACAAGTACAAATGGTTTATGGCTCTTGTTGGATTGTATTTAGGGAAGAGGAATAAGGAATATTATGTTTGGAATGGAAGTTTGTGTTTGGCAATTTCGTTCAAAGATTAGTGTTTGAATTTCTTATTTGTTTTAAAGCAAAAAAAAATAATTTTATAAATGATTTTGAAATGTTTTTACATAGTACGCACAACGAACGCATACACTACGCATAACATACGCTTAAAACACGCACAACAAACGCATAAATTACGCATTTAGCACGCATAAAACACGCACACATTCTATTAATATATTTTTGATTACTTACATTTAGTATGGAGTATGGACTGAGGGGCCGTGACATGAATAATAATTTTCGTTAGCTGTGGACTGACGGGTGGCAGATATGGTTGGGAGGATAATAGGGTAGGTTGAGCCTTTATTTACAATTTATTACTTACTATTGCTCAACATTAAATTTTTCACTATATAATGCGGGAACGTTTGCCTTATGGCCAAGTGTCAAAGCAAGCTTCTCTTGTAAAAAATCTTACCTTCTGTTGTCCAATATAAATAATCTTTGACAACCAAGCCTTCCATTCATTACTGCGATATTTATCTTCCTCCCATGAAATTGATACCAATAACTTGTAAACTTAAACCTCTCTAACCTGACCAGGTTTCTGTTAACAAGTTATTGGCATCAGGAACATGGGAGGAGGATAAGTATCGCAGTGATGGAGGGCTTGGTTGTCAAGGTGATTTATATTGGACAAGACATCAATCATAATTCCTGTAAGAAAGTTGATGTTGTTGTCTTGTTGAAGATGTACATTAGGGTCTCTTGTAAAATTGTATTTGTTATAAATGTTTTTTTAATTTGTTCTGATATTTTTTATATTGTACATAGTCATTAAATGTTCTTTTTTTTTTATTTAAAGATGTACATTAAATGTTTTTTTTTCTCTTTGACTTTATCTTTCATTAAAAATACGCAATGTTGACGCAGAGACCACGCACAAAAAAACGTATGGTGAACGCATAGTTTACCAATATATAACGCATAAGATACGCATAATGTACGCACAATAAAATAATTAACACTCCCAGTACTCAAACAATACCTAGAAAATCATGTTTTATTAACTATTAATACAAAATTATACATTAAATTACATCTGCTCCAAAACACGCAATGTGCACGTAGAGTGTACGCACAAAATACGAATAAAAATGCATAGAGTACGCAGTGTTCTGCTTTATCGACGGCTCGACATTATATAATACTGAACACATCCAGCACGCATATTAAACCCTAAACTTATTTGGCTTGGAGGTTTCTTCTACTGCGAGACTGCGAGTTGGGTTGCTGTCTTCTCCGTCTGACCAGCGTACGCTTCTGTCCGAGCCTCCGAGGCTGCTGTCTCCTCCGACCTGCATCAGGTCATATAAAAGATTAGTAAGAACTCGTTTGCTTCCTAAAATTTCTCTCATTCAGGATGGTCAAAAATAAGGATAAGGTTGCATCAGGTCATAGAAAAGATCCAGCATGGAAATATAGCACTCAGGTAGATGTAGGAGGTGATAAAACATATGTCTATCTGAAATGCAATTACTGTGATAAAGTTGTGAAAGGTGGTGTGACTAGGATGAAGGAACACCTTTCAGGCTCTCACAAGAATGTTGCTCCATGCTCCAAAGTTCCTGATGCTGTAAGGGAAGAGATAAAGTCATACATGAATAAGTCTACCACATCAAAACATCTTGCACAGAAGCAATTTGAGGATAGAGTTGATGCTGGATCTTACTACGGGAGTGAGCGCAGCGTCAGAGATTCATCTTCTTCTATGAAGCCCATTTCATCTAGGGGTGCTAGAGGGCCTATGGATCATTATATGGTTGACACATCAGAGGATAGGCCTTCTACTACACAGAAGATGGCCCCAGAAAATGCAAGAGAGGCGCGGAGAAGAGTGTGTAAGGATATAGGCAGATTCTTCTACGAAAATGCAATTCCATTTAATGTTGCAACATCACCTGCTTATTACAACATGATTCGTTCAGTTGGAGCATTTGGGAGAGGGTTTAAACCTCCAACTATGTATGATTTAAGAACATGGATTTTGAAGGAGGAGTTGGAAAGCACTGATAAAAGCATTGAAGAAATTAAGAAGACTTGGGCCCAAACAGGAGTAACAATTATGTCAGATGGGTGGTCTGATATCAAACATAGAAGTCTGATCAACATCCTCATTAATAATCCTTATGGTACTGTGTTTTTAAGGTCAATTGAAGCATCTGACCAGGTCAAAGATGCTGAGTTCATATTTAGATTATTAGATAGCATTGTTGATGAGGTTGGAGAACATTTGGTTGTACAAATTGTGACAGATAATGCAAGTTCTTATAAGACTGCAGGTAATAAACTTATGGAGAAGAGGAAACATTTGTATTGGACTCCATGTGCTGCACATTGCATAGATCTGATTCTTGAGAAGCTTGGGGATCTACCTCAACATAAAAATGCACTCACTAAAGCCAAAAAAATAACCAAGTTTATTTACAACCACTCTTAGATTCTAGCTCTTATGAGAAAGTTTTCGAAGAAAGAAATTCTAAGGCCAGCCGCAACAAGATTTGCCACCGCATACTTGACCTTAGAGAGCATGCTGGATGCCAGACAACCTTTAGAGGCTATGTTCACATCTACACAGTGGTTGAGTTGTGCTTGGGCGAAGAAGGCTGAGGGAAAAGAGATTAGAAAGATTGTTTTAAATGACAGATTTTGGCAAAGTGTCTTATATGCCATTACAACCACTAGACCTTTGGTTCATGTTTTAAGGATGGTGGATGCTGAGAAGAAGCCTGCAATGGGTTTCATCTACAATGCTATGGATGAAGCCAAAGAGATGATTGCCTCCAACTTAGGAGGCAGTGAGGGAAGCTTTAGGGAAATTTGGAATATTATTGATGATAGGTGGGAACTACAGCTTCACCGACACTTGCATGCCGCTGGCTATTACCTAAACCCTCAGTATCAATATGCAGAGAACAAGTCTACAAACCCTGAAATAAAGTTGGGATTATATCATTGCATGGATCGTCTAATAAGTGATGCAACTGAAAGATCAAATGCTGACTTGCAATTGGTACCTTTTAGGAACAAAGAAGGTTTTTTTGGATTACAACAAGCAAAAGATACAATTGCCAAACGATCTCCAGTTGAGTGGTGGATTCAATTTGGTGATGGGACTCCAGAGTTACAACGTTTTGCTGTGAAAGTTTTGGGCTTGACATGCTCTTCATCTGGCTGTGAAAGGAATTGGAGTACCTACAACCAAGTGCATACAAAGAGGAGAAATCGCTTGTCGACATTGAGGATGAACTCACTGGTGTACATTATGTATAATAGGAGACTCAGAGATAGAAATTTGAAGAAAAAAGGATTAATGGATGATGAAGATCCTTTGCTTTGCGATGATGTGGCATCTGATGATGAGTGGTTTGTAGATGATGAAGTTGAAGTGATGCCGTCTGAATTACTAGATGAAGATTTAAATGTTGATTTCTTTGATGGTCTTAAAGCATCCACATCCACCACAACTCAAGAACAAATCAAAAAAGGTATATAAATAATATAGTTTTCTTTTCTTAAACTTTTATTATTGTATTACACTATTATTCATTATGATATTGTTCAAAAATATTTACTATTTAGGGAAGAGGAAGATAACTAATAATGAGGAAGAAGAAGCTGATTGGGAGATTTTGGACTCTATAGGAGAGGGGGAAGAGGAGAGAGCAGCTCATCATAATGATGATTCAAATGAAGACCCCATTAGTGATGACTGATGAGTGATGATAATGCTAATGACTAGTGAGTTCCTAACTTCTTATGTGATATGTTAATGTCATTGCTATTTATCTTGTGCATTTTTATGTTTTATATATTATTTACTCATTAGTATATACAAAATTTATTATTTTATGTTTACGCAATTTTTTGATTTTGAGGCTTACGCCTCAAATCGCCTTGAGGCTTACGCCTCGCCTCACGAACGAAAAACGCCTCAATACCCGAATACGCAATTTTAAACCTTGGGAAGAATGGCAGATAAAAATAAAATGATCATGCTACTTCAAAGACTAATATTAGTAAGAATCTTTCAGAGTTTTTCAAACTAAGCAGTGAGATTTTGTTTCAACCTATATATAGCCTTTCAAAGCTTGTATATTTTATTTTTCATCTAAGCAATAGTCTCTGGAGGTTGCTCCTTGTAAATAGTTTTAGATAGATCCCTATAGATAAAAACATTGCTAACATCTATTGAGCAAGGCCCATATTTGGTTAATGATAAAGAAGAAGAAGAAGAAGAAGAACGCAATTAAGTCAAATGATGGGAAGGAAAGCTTCAATTTTATTGATGCCATGGATATTTGCATAGCCTTCAACTATCAGTCAAGCGTTGTAGTGGTTAAGAGATTCCTCTCGATGGAACTAAAGTGTGAAAACCCAACAATATGAAATGAGTAGTACCCAAAAAGGGGATGGAAGGACGATGTGGATTTGAGTGTTGAAATGCTGGTGGATGCCTAGTTGTAGTGATGGAAGGAGGCATTTTAGGAGGAGACATAATAAGTTGATGAGTAAAACCTATAAGGGATGAGGAGCAGGCGGAACATTAGCAGAGGATGCAACATTGAAGTATAAGTTTAGTAGGGGATCCCTCTTGAAATCTAGCATCCAGAAAGATATAAAGTATGAGTTTAGTAGGTTATGAAGTATGGGTTTAGTAGGGGATTCCTGTTGAAATCTAGCATCGAGAAAGACATAAAGTTAAGAGTGTAGATGTATTTTGATGTTGATAACTTTTATATGCATGATAATAGGCCAGAAATATATCTATAAGCCCTAAACCCTAAATTTTTGGAGGGGCACTAATTGAATATCTATGTGAAAATTATGTTTATAAGCTAAGTTATATAATCTATGAATACATCTGAATTTTAGAAGGGGCATATATTCAAGAGTATTATTGATACGAACAATTTCAAATTGTGTAAAAAAAATGGATTTTTATCTCTTGATAAAGTTGCTTGAATAAATAGAAAATTTGTGACTGGCACTTCGCCAAATAAACCTAAGTAACATGATGTCGTGAAATGAAATAATGGAAGTCCAAATGAATTGACATAGACAAGAGTGTTTAGATGTATGAAAGGAGATTTGATGGGGTTTGCAATACTCAAAAGCTTCATATTCAAAATGGAAAACAGAGGTATGAACATAGTTAAAATCTCAAAGGTGGTTTGAGGGAGGATGGCTGATGTAGGCAAGGGGGGGTCAGCTCTAACCCAAAATAAGTTGGTTTTGACTTCCCTTGAGCTTATCATGGATGCACCTACGTACAGAAAAGTACATGAAGAAAAAGCAGCGTTTACAAGATAAATTCCTGAGAGAACGAGATGAGATCATGCAGAAATATGAAGATTTGATCAATGAATTAGATGCACCATCTTCACCTCCTCAGAAGAAACCAAAGCTAACTCATCGGGAGATGAGTTCTCAAGAAGGGGAATCTGATGTAGGCAAAGGGGGGTCAACTCTAACTCAAAATAAGTTGGTTTTGACTTCCCTTGAGCTTACTAGCTCAATCAATTTTGAGCTGAGATTTAGCTCATTTATGAGCTGGTCTTTAGTTCATTTATTGAACTAAGGGTTAGCTCATTATTAGCTAAGTTTTAATTCATAGTTATGTTTTAAGTAATGTAATTTTATTATAGTTTTTTATGTCTTAATTTAAGTTGTCCCTTGGGATTCCAAAATGGCTTTTGAAATCCCAAGGAAGTTTGTTCTCCCATGCCGTTGCTCCTTGGCTTCCACGGTTGGCTGCTGCTTTCTGTGCATGGCTCCTGGGTTCTCACGGTGGTTGCTGGTTTTCCGAATTGGGGGCCTTCCCGTGGCTTTTGGCTCCTCAGTTCCGTGCGGCCTCTTGGGTTCCCGTGGCTGCTTCTTGGTTTCCTGGGCTGGGCTGTTTTGCCGTGAAAAAACAAGGGGGCTTTTCCATGGCTTGTGTTGTTTGGATTCTTATGGGAATTAAATGTTGTGTCCGTTTGTATTCCCCATTTCATACCTATAAATATGAGGGGTTATGTAATGTTTTAAGATAGTGAAATATGAATTTTTGAAATGAAATATGCGGATTTTCTTGGAGAAGCTTGCGAGCTTTGTCCACCTTCTTCTTCCACCTCCTTTGGAAATCTTGCGAGCTCTTTCCACCCTTCTTCTTGGCTTCTAACCTCTTTCGTCTCTCCGCAAGTGACCACCCCATCTGTATCCTTCGCCTCTAAGTGAAGCAAGTTTAGGGTGTCGTACTATTAGATTCAAGTTTGTAAGTTGTTTAATTTTAATCTGTGTTGTTTGTTTTTTAATTTCTAAGTTTGTTTTAGATTTGAAATGTAAGAATTTGTTCGTCTTATTACGTAGGAGTTTCTTATTTTCGTTACCTTCGTGGGCAGAGGTCCTTGGGTCCCCCATCCCCCGGATTTTTTGACCGCATCAATGGCCTAGACAACAGTACAATTGATAAGATGAGATAGTAGAGGAGAAGATAGTGGCATTTGTATCAGTGAGATAGTAAATTCCTCCAACTTCAATGGCTCCTCAAATTGTCTTCTTTGTGTTGTATCTTGAAAACACAATATGAAAGATGAAGATTAGAAAGTAATTATGAGATTTGATAACAACAATATATAAACATAGATTTACTTAAGATTATGGAGTATAATAAATTATTAATTAAAGTCCAAGAGGAAGAGGGATTGATAAATCATTTTAATAAGTGGAAATGGAAATCTATCAACAATGATAACATGTGGGATGAATGCAGTGGTAAGTGGTGAGAATGGTTATCATTTACTTGTGGTTGAACTTGAAAAGGAAAGAATTTCAAAGGTTGAAGTAGTCAACTGTGAATGTTGGAATAGTAGATAATATTCTTGGAAAAAGGACTTAATTGGAATGTTTACCAGTATAATTAGTAGGAGCAGTGTTGGAGATATGTTGAATTGATGTAGGATAGTAAAAAATTTGATAATAACTATGAGATGAGTGATTGGTTCTTTGACAATACTAATAATGTGAAAAAGAGTTGGGACCATTATTCTGGCCACCACCACTAATTATGTCCATGATTGGCACACTAACCCTTGCGTGCAATTTGATTGTGATTAGAAGAAGGTGGAGAAGGTAACTCAGGGACCGAAATAACTTGTGAGAGAATAGTGGAGATGCCCAAGACAACTTAGTCAATTATAAATTGAGATGGAATAGATTATCGAGATTGATGGAGGTTAGAGAAACTTGACAACTAGAAACTACTTATTTTATTCTGTCAAATAGTCTGATCAGTGCAAATGGATGATATTGAAAAAAAAAAAAAATACACCATTTGCCTCTTAAATTATGTAGTACTATTGAATGTTTTTTTTTTTGTTGCTAATAGAAGATACTACAGTAGAGGGTGTGTGACCTAAAGATGCTACTGTCCCGCATTATGTGAAATAGGTAATGTCTCACATTCGTTTGGTGGTCTTTTGAAGAATGACTATTAAAAGTAATAGTAGGTTAGAGGCTATTTAAAAGCCTTCGATTTTGTGTGTTTCTGCGGTGTTCATCGGTTTGAGAGGCAGAGTTTAAATAACTAAGTTTCTCGTAATATCCCAAGAGAAATTGAAAGTCCCAAGACCACAAGAGATTGTTGGTGTGATGGAGGGGGAAGAAAATTTTGCGTACTCAACTTGGATCTATTTGCATACCCTTCGATGTATAGCACTTAATTACCCACAAATAATTTCATTCATTCATTCATCAACAAAGCAATAAAATATATACATTGTGGATCTCTAGTTATAGAAAGAGGGTTACAAGGATGATATAAAAAATTTATATGTACATCTAATTCTTTCCCAAGTAAACAAAATTTCAAAATTTAAACCAATTCATATCTACAAGAAGATAAAAATCTAATAAAGTCAAATAAAAAAAATTATGTGAAATTTGGCTATAATTAAATTTGGCCTAAAAAGGATTGAAAATGGACTATTTTAACTTCCTGCATACTGAAAATGGGCATTTGGGCTTTTGTGATGAAAGGTTGGTATAAGAATGATTAGTTAATCAATAGATCAAGGTGGAGGCAGTTTGCATGGTGCTTTGAGAAAGGGCTAGTAAGCACGAGTGCAAGCGAGAGTAGCAGTTGTGAGAAACAAGCACTGGAAAGCATGAAAGCGTACTAGCGAGTGTGGGTGAATGCATGAGCTAGTTAATCGGGGCAACTAATTGAGTTAGAGCTGCAGAGAGCTAGGAAAAGAAGATAGAGATAATTGAGAGGGAACTAGGAGGGGCGCTAGTGTTTGTCAGGTGGGGCGGCCTAGAGAAAGTGTTAGCCTTGTTCCAATAACATATTGGAAATATAAGGCTTTTGTTGTATTCTCATTGACATAAGTGCCTGTATTGGCTAACATGGAGGTAAAAAAGGGGTATAATGGGGAAAAGTTTTTCAATTAAGAGGATATAATACAATATGAAATCATCTTTCTATTCTAGCAATTTCATATGATAACACTGTCTTTCCATTTTAGACCTTTCCTACGATACTAGTTATTCTAAGTGAAGGTATAGGATATTTCTTTGTTCGAACGCCCAGGCTATCAAGTGCAAACTGTTTTCATTTTGTGTTCTCAAACTTCTTTCTAAGATAAGGCTGTTAGCTCAAATAGCATTTTTACATGTGAATCGGCAGTTGCAATCCATTCGCTATATAGTTAGATGTTTTATTACCATTCTGATAGTTTTTTTATTGCTATGTCTAATAGGTCTTTATACATGCTGGACTGCAAGCAAATTCAGAGACCATCAGATGCTTAGCATGTAAATCAGTAAGATATCAAAATTTTGCTGATTTATTCATTTGTTTAGCTATTAGTTCATATAAAGCAATATAGGCTTAACTTCATAAATTGGTCTCCATGTAGAAAATTTTTAGCTTCAAAGAAATGCAATCCTTCTTCCTCCCTTTTCTAGTACTAGATATATTGGGTAAACCCTATAGCACAAACAGCATTCAAGGTCAAAATTGTCTTCTTAAACAGAAATTTCACTTCTCTTGACTTCTATCCTTAGTTCTTCACCTAGCATAGTACGCAACTGTTGGGAGATCATTTTTGGCAGATTGATTAATCTCCCTGAGTACTGCTATCCTGCCCAACTTCGTGATAAAAAAGGTCTCCAACTGGTGTGATGCTGTTGCCCTGTTTTCTAGCGGGGTGCAGTGCTGATGCATTTATGCGTCACTATCATTCCTGGATGGAGACCTTGATTCACATGTGAAGTATTTTTCTATTTCCTTTGACCTTAGTTATTCTGACAAAGCCGTCCTTTATTATTGTTCAAACACATTTTGTTGCAAAATTAAGTTCTTATAATCAGATTTCCCATTATTATTTTATTATTTTATTTTTTGTGTTTCAACTAAAAAAATAAAGATGAAGAAATTGATTTTTCAATTGATAATTTAACTGTTGATTCTTGTCCTGTACATTTACGAAGCTTCTAATCTCCTTATTGAATCTCTACCTGAATTTCTTTCTTGTTTTGTTTCACAACTCCATACACCACAAAAGCATTTATGGAACCACAACGGACAAAGAATTTGACACAGTTTTGTTCACTGATGCGCATTATGGCTAGTCTTATCGAAGCGCATTAAGAAATAGCAGTAGTTGAGAGCATTTTTTCAAGAATGAAGAATCTTTCATTGTTATACATATAATGCATATATGCTTAAAACACAGGTAAAATGAAAAATTGTGCAAGCATCATTCAAAAAAAAAGAAAAAAAAAAAAAAAAAAGAAAAAAAAGAAGAAAAATAGAGAGGTTAATCTAAGACAACAGATCAAGTGATATCTGGAGATCAATAGTTTGTGAAATCAGTCATGGTGTTTGGACTTATATGGAACTACTTGTTGGTGAAGGTTAAAACTTTCGCGAATAGATGATGGGAGAGCTCTCTTCCAACTCAATTTCTTTTAGCCGTGCTTTCTGAGGGTTCCTTTGGGAAGGCTTTGTGATGGGGGCATCGACAAGAGATTCCGGCGCGTCTATCAGAGGCGACACCGAAGATCGACGGCTATGATGGATAGTCTTTACTACTGATGATTTGTTGTATCTGCAGTTCTTACACTACTTGTTGTTTTCCAGTTTTTTCCATTTTACCCTTGTGGGTATTAGTTTGATCTTGTAGCCCCATGGACATTTTAGTCTTTTGCATTTACTTTCATTTGGAGCCTATTTATATGGCCCCTTGTATCATGTATGAGATATTGAATTATTGAATGAAAAAAATTTGCTTTTGTGATCTCTTTGTGAGTTCCAATCTTTTGATATCTTAGTGAGTTTTTTTTTTTTAGAGATCTCTTAGTGAGTTCTCAAGGAGTTTCATGCAACCTTCGTATTCTCTACCAAATCTTCCGCAAGCAAAAATCAACCGTTGGAAGGAGTCGAAATTTCCGTAAGCATCTTCACCCTTGGACCCCTACCCGCCGCACCTTAGTCCCGCCGACCACCACCTTGCCGCTGCCTTTCTCCCACTCCCCTCCACCACCTCCCCCATCCCCTTCCCCAATTCATCATTGAAATTTGAATTTCGAATTTCAAAATTTCTTTCTAATTTGAAATTCTATGTATGGAAAAGTTTTTCGAATGAGCTCAATTTTAAAATTAAATTAAATTGGATTTATTCTAAAACTTTCCTAGTCATCAAATCCTATTTAGAAACCTCCTCTCCTCTCTCTCCCTAATTCTCTCTCTCTAGCATTGCCGTCGGCCCCCCTATGAGAAATTCCCATTATTGAGTCAATTACTTCCTAATCCTATTTGAAATTCAAATTAGGATTAATATTTTTCCCTCCACTTATACTAAATCTGAAATAATTTCAGTTTTTATTTCCCTAATCCCCTCAATTCCTACCGCCGGCTCCCCCTTAACATCTCCCTAATTGATTTTCATTTAATGCTTTGATTACATTAATTGGAAATTCAAAATCCCTAATTCTTCCCTCCCAATTTCATCAAACTGAAATTAAACTCAGTTTGGTCTCAGCAAGCCCGCCCCTCTGTAATATCAAGATCTGCTCCAGTATCGTCCAGGACGATCTGGGATCGTCCTGGGACGATCAGTGGAAATCAGCTCCAGTTTTAGCCCAGTTTTGCTCCAGGTGATTTTTATCCATGATAGTTAGGTTTTACATTTTCTACCATATAGAGCTTCGTAAGGGGCCATACTTATGCTTTTCTAAAAATAAAATATGTAGGAAAATTTGATAAAAGATATATGCTCCTCCTAGCCACCACCTAAGTCCAAAACAGATAACCTTAGAAGGCCCTCTAACCCCTGAATAGTCTTCTCAAACTACCCATCAGTCTAAGGATGAAAATCTATACTAAAATGCAATTTAGTGCCCAAACCTTGTTGGATATCTTTACATAGCTTGGAGGATATTTACCATCTTTATAAGAGATTTTCACTTTCAATATTCCATGCTATCAGATATCTCTTACATATAGTCATGCCAATCTATCCACTAAATTAGTCTATCATATTTAAATAAAGTGTGCAAATTTTGTCAATTAAACTGAATATCAAATTAAATATGTAAAAGACATGGTTATACATTTAGATCAATATTCAAATACTTATTGTGAACCCTGGCTGCTAATCGCAAAAGCCCCGTGCCAAATACCATTATGTCGATGCCTACTACAGTGGATTCTGCAAATTTCCTTCGTAATTCAGCGACATGCCAATTTATCCACTAAATTAGTCTATCAGATTTAAAGTTACACTGAATATCAAATTAAATATGTAAAAGACTTGGCTATACATTCATATCAATAGTTAATAGAGCATTCAATGGAGCCCAGGTTAACCTGACATTATCACCATTGAATTACTTTGAGGTCCCTTTTGCCTCATTAGGGATCCCTTTTGCCCCACCTACTACGTAGGTATCTTTTTTTTTGGGGTCCCTTTTATCCCACCTACAATACAGGTTTAGTAATCGAGTCCCTTTTGCCCACCTGATATTGCGACATTATATCACAATATAGTCAATCTTTACTTTTAACTTGATATTTCTTACATCATACCATCATAATTCATCTCTCAATTTAATGATTACAACCTTTTAGTATGCTTGTACTCATACATCTAGGGTATTAAGAATTTGATAGCTACTAAGTTAAAAAGAAAATTTCTTTTCATAAAATTATTAATTAAGGAAAGTCTTAAATAAGCACCCTTAAACATCTCTCAAATCTTTCTTATTCTTATGGATAGACCATTATGAAAACCTAGTGTATTCTCATGATGACTAACAAATTCTCATAATACATCTCCTGATAATATATTTTAAAACATAAAGGATAGGATAACCATTACAATTATAAAACATTACATAACTTACCTTCCTCACGGTTGGTCTCTTCAAAACCTACTCCACAAAGCCCTTTCCTTTGATACACAAACTCAAAACTTTCTTTCTCTGCATAAATATATGAATAACCCTTCTTCTTCTATAATCCTTCACTATTTCCTCAATTCATTCACACGCTTGAATCAACTACAATTTATTACAAAATAGATACCACTTGTAAATCTTGATTATTACTTTTTACTAATAATCTGTTTCACTAATGAAATAATACCTGAATTGTGAAATCTCTATTGCCATGGAAGCAAATCCTTCTCACATAATTTCCTCAATAATATTGTCTATTTTCTACTGATTTCCAAACTGCTACAGTCCTCCCCTTCACTGTGCCGAACAAAGGAGTACAAAATTCTACACTAAACCAAAACCTCCTTAGCTATTTCATTGAATTTTGCTACAAGAAACCAACCGAATACTTCATGCAAATACTTACCGAGAACCCTGGCTGCTAATCGCAAAAGCCCCGTGCTAAATACTACTATGCCTTTAGGAATCCCATAGTAAAAATTTATCGTTACTTCTCACCACTTTTACTTCGGAATAGGTAACGGATGTAGAAGAACTCCTAGTTGCACATGTTTAGCTTTCCCCAACTCACATACTTAAAAACTTTGAAATAAAATCTAAAACAACCTTTTTTCAATCCAAGCCACCAAAGTATACCTTTTAAATCATTATACTTCTTTCTACTCCATGGATAAATAATATATCTTTAATAATGTGTTTCATATAGAATTTCTCATCTTAGATCTCTAGAACTAGCAACATATAACCTATCCTTATAAAAAATAACTCCATAATTGGATAATAAAGTTTAGGTTTCTTATCATACCTAATTTGATTAATCAACTTTAGAAACTCCGTATTTGACTTCTAGGCTTCAAGAATCCTTTTCTATAGAGACAAATATACAATCATCTGAGATTGAGATCTAAAATACTAATTAATAGGGGTAATTATATCAAATTCTAACTTCCCTATATCCTGAATAAAAAATCATCATAAGTTAGAAAAATATTCAATAGTCTTGAAGACTTCATACTCAGACCAAATAAGATATGTAAATATATACTTCAAACTCTGGGGATCAAAGAAGATCTCACATCTGACTCCATTAAAATAATACCTCTAAATCTTTAATGTAAAAACAATAAGACTAAGTTTTAAATCTTGTATCAAGTAATTTCTCTTATATGGCTTCAACTATCTAGAAGCATATGTTATAACCTTCCCATGCTACATTAAAATGCATCCTAATCCTTTCAGTGAAACATCAATGATAAATTAAAAATCCTTTTATACCAAATGGAATAGTCAAAATTGGAGTAGATGTCAAATATTATTGATCTTCTAAAATCTCTCCTCTTAATCATACATCCAGATGAAAGCTAATGACTTCTAAGCCAATATCTTCATAGGTGATGAAATATGAGAAAATCCTATAATAACCAACTATTCTTAAGACATTATGTGTCTCATATATCGTAGTAACCTCAGCCAACTTGTAATGGTCTAAACCTTCTATGGATCATATAATACCTACACTGCTCACCACATGCCCAAAAAATGAGATACTCTTCAACTAAAATTCACACTTAAAATTTTTTGCATGCAACTAATGCTCCTTCAGCTCCCTAGAATAATCCTCAGATGTGTTGTATCGTCTTAATCAAAATTTAATAAATCAGAATATCTTCTATGAAGATAATCAAAAACTAATCTGATCCAAATATTCCCAAAATATTTTGTCCATCACATCCACAAAAACTATAGGTGCATTAGTCACCCTAAAAGGCATGAGTAAGAACTTATATATGACTAATCTTTACTAAATGTAATATTTATCACATTGTCCTCTCTCTCCTTCATCTAATATTATCCAGCTTTGAATCAATCTTATAAAGCATAGAATCTCTCATAAGCTGATCAAATAGATCATCAGTCCTTCATAGGGGATACTTATTCTGATATTGACCTTATTTAGTTCCTTATAATCAATATATATAAATATATATATATATAATATATATAATATATAATATTATATATATATATATATTATATATATAATTAATACATAGTGTCATCCTCCTTAACAAATAAAATAAGTGCTCCCCACAAAAAAAAAAAAACACAGGATGAAAAAATCTTCATCGACCAACTCCTGAAATTGCACCTTCAATTCTTGAAGCCACTTAGGTTTCATCTTAATGGAGCCTTGGATAAGAGTGGTACCCAGAAATATAACAATATAGAACTTAATCTCCCTATCAGGTGAAATGTCATTAAATCTATGGGAAAGTCATTGAAAATCTCACCACATTTGTGTATACCGGTGAATTCCTATGTATGACCCATTTTAGATGTCTTATAGGTTACATTCAAGTTAAGTAATAGAAGGATGCACTCCACCTTTGAATAGCTCATTTGAGTGTCTAATTGTGGAGCTGGAAGTAGCTATTATGTAGTAGATAAATCAAGATCATTCTATATCCTTCATGTAGTCATCCCCTTATGGAAGGAAACTTAGAAGTTCTAGTTTTAGTAATATAAATCTTTACCCATATAAGCTAGTTCAAGATTCCCAAGCCTGATATAACAAGGATGAAAGTTTGTTAGGTTCTTAAGCCCTTAAAACTAGCTCAAGGCTAACCAAGAGGGGGTGAATGTGGAGTTTTAAAAATCCTTAAACAAAAATCACTACCTTTTTGAAATATTTTAAAACATTAAACCATACGATCATCCACAAGAAAATAAAGTGCAAAAATTAAAGTGCAAAAGTAATTTCATAAAGAACACACCAAATTTTATAGTGGTTCGATCAACTGACCTATATCCACTCCTTAGAGCCTCCCCTCCATATTGCACTAAAATACCCTTTTTCTCCCACAGCAAGGTGGAGAAGCCTTTACAAACTCCTTCCACCAACCTCAGTGAGGCAGAGAACCTGACCTCCTTTTGCTTCCTCCTGAAGCAGGTAGACAACCTTGATCGAATACTGAAGAAGATCTCCCTAGAGTCTCTAAGGAACTAGGGATGATGACTACAAAAGATGACTCACATCCTTGCTTGGATCAACCTTTGGAACCCCTTATAAACTCTCCCTACAATATCCCTCTCTCCTCTCTCTCCCAAGCTCTCCCCTCCTTGTCTTAACTCTCTCATGTTAGGACAGCATCAAAGATCTCTTCTGGAATAAACAAGAGACCTATAAAATGGGCTTAAAATTGCCCAAATTTGCAACTTGCCCATTAATATCGTCCAGGATGATCGACAGATCATCTTGTACGATCAATATATTTTATCCCTTTTAGTTAGGATGATCTTGGAGGGAGATGGAAATTATAAGCCTTATTTATTCTGATCGGCCAGGACGATGTGGACATCATAATGTATGATTAGTTCAAAACCATACATATCATACAGTACATCATTCTGGTCATCCAAAAGATATCTGTTGGATGATGAAGAAATATAATGTATCGTCCAAGATGATTCTTGAATCATCCCGTATGATTAGTTTAAAAATTAGGGATTATCTTTTAGCACATCATTTTGGTTATCCATAGATACACTTGGATGATGGATGATTTTAAAACTGATCGTCCAGCATATCATTCTAGTCATCCAGGAGATCTAGGAAGAATAAGGTTTTTTCTAATTGATCATCCAAGATGATCCTATGATCGTCTAGGATGATATGATCAATCATAAAAACTTTAATTTCTTTTGCTAGCACCTGATCAATTTAGGAATGATTTAATTGAATCATCGAGGATGATATTGGATCGTCCTGTATGATTTCTAAAATAATATAATAACCTAAAAGAGTTTGGAAGCTAATTCATTCTGATTTGAGCCTATCATCTAGGAGGATATAATATCATTTAGGGACAACTGCTAATTCAAATGTCTTAACACAGGAGCCCTAATAGGTTGTTTTTTCTTATTGATCGTCAAGGATTATTTTGGATCATCCCTATATGATGTGATCAAAAATAAAAAAAACCTTAAACTTATAGATTTCTCTCCCTGAGTGTGTGTGTGTGTAAGGTTACTAGACATCAAGATCCACCTTGTTTACATTTGACTCAAGAAAGAAAAATCACCAGAGTTACACTTACAGAGTGACTCGGTTCTAATCTACCCAATCTCGAGTTGGCTTGATTTTCAATTGACCTTGTGAATCTAAAAAGTTAGTAGGCAAGGAAATAGTAGAGAAATAAAAATGCTAGAAATATTAGTTATAATTAAAATCATAATTCTTAAATCCAGGTTTACAATAATTTTCCCCTTTTTAATGATGATAAACATTTGTTAGGAAATTCAACTCAAGTTGATTAATGAAACATAAAGTAAGGAGAATAGTATGAACCAGGCAATGTAAATTTTATTAAAGGAAGAAGGTTGTACAAACACTAAATAATAGTAAATACTATTATATAACAAACCAACACTAACACTAACACTATAACACTACCCTCATTTCGACATCACAAAAAGGAGGAGGAAATAGAAATGAAATACAAAGAAGAAAATATAATCTAGAAACTAATACTAGTATAAGAAAAATATCACATAAAAAACATCAAAAGGACATAACAAGTATGAGGGACCCTGATCAGCGAAGGAGGAGGTGGTGGTGGCTGAAAAGACTGTGGATGGAAGTAAACTGTTCCCCAACCAGGTCATATCTTGGTCATGTTACTAATTGTTGGTCGGTCATTAATGCATTAAATCTAGCAACATCCACCATATTTTGTTTGCTCCTGTGCAGCAACGTAAGAGTCAAACCTAGCCTACCACTATTCAAACCTCTCCACCAACTGATCCAACTATAACGACTAGAAGATCAAAATAGGTGCAAGAATAAGTGCAGTAGCAGCTTCCTCCACAGCTCCCTCAGCCCCTCATGCCCTAAATGAGAATGAGTGCTATGAGAACATGGAAGAGTTTTATTGATGTAGTAAATATGCTGATAATCGGTGGGATAGAGATATGAAGATTGTATTTGATTTCATGACAAAAGTTATGATGTGTCCTAAGGTAAGGTTAGGTTTTCTTTTGTGCCCTAGATCCCAATACTAGTTAGGTGCTCAATATATCGAAAGAGAAATCAGTGACATGAATTCCCTATGGGCCATATATAGAAGGTGTGTTTAAGAGAAGGGGAATGAAGTGGATACGATCACGAACCTTTGGGAGTACTAAGGGTCTAAGAATATGTTGGATTGTCCTAGCATCTTTGACTAAGGTTGTTGAAGCCCTGTTATGATATAATACATTGTGTTCCTTAGTAGTTAGTTGGTAGACCCCAGTCATAATAAAGATCTAAAGATAAAAATGTGAATCATACTCCAATAGTAAAAAGTTGGAGGAGTTTCATGCATCCTGATAGTGATCTCTACTAGGCGTCTATGCATAAAGGACAAGGGTGGTGTAGGTGGAGTTGATCTTAAGACTTGTGAATAACACATAGAGGTGTTTAGAATTAAACGGGCAAGCCAGTGTTAAATTACAAGTGAGAGAGGTGAGAGTGAACATGATTTAATCCCAGGTAAATGAGCATTTGAGGATTGACAATCCCAAGGGATGGTCCCAGTAGTTTTGTATCGAAGATAAGGCAGCTTGGTCATCCCGCTCAATTAATATATGGTCGACAGTCGCCCCAAGAACTTTCGATCACCATCTAGACCTTTTCCCACCAGCCATTAATAAGGATTGAGAGTATGAGTAAGAAGAAAAGAAGAAATAGAGGATTTGAGGGTGAGAAAATCATTTGAAATTAGTTGTTTATAAAGAATTAGGAACATTATCTAGGATGATCGCAAGATCTTCCACGATGATCAAGATAATTTATACAACCAAATGATTGGGTCAAAAAGGCAGTCCTATCTTCTAGGACAATCATATATCATTCGAGACAATTAGATATAGGTGATCATCTTGAGGAGTCTTGTGTATGACTATTAACGAAATGGATTATCTAAGATGATTTGGCGGATCGTCCAAGATAATATCATAATGGATCATAACCAGATCGATTTAAAATGTGTAACCATTTTTTGTCACATGATCATCCAGGATGAACAGTTGTATCGGCCATGACAAACACATATAATTGAGCAAAATTTAATCAGATTGTCCAGAATAATCTAGAACATCCAGGATGATCTTAGAAGATTGAGTCAGATCAGCCGTCATATGGAAGGAGATGATCAGAAGAGGCCCCAAAATTAAAAAACTAGTAAACATCAAATATAAAATAATGAAAAGATGATAAAAATGACAAAAAAAAGAGACAAAGTTTGTTTATCAAAGCAAGATATGATAAACTTCCATATGATTGAATTAAAAATTTGTAAAATATGATTTAACATCTCGAAATCTAAAAAGTGGTAGAACAACCGATCCTGTTATCCCCAGCTTTGACTTCTTACAACGTAAATCACTTTTGAAAATAAAAATTTAACCTCAAAAAAAATAATTGGATAAGAAAGTGATACGTTCAAATTTTCATTCCAAAAAATATCTTATAGGATAATATAGTAAAGTAATTAGTCATAATCATGAATTTCAAATTCAATTCTTTGGAAATATTAAGTGACACATGAAATCTTCTAAGCTTTAAAGTTTTAAAATAAAGTTAGCTTGTCTTTTTGTGGGCTCATTTTGTACCTCTTCTCAATTGGTTGGCGCACTTTGTTCATCCTTTTGATTTTTAATACACTTTGTATATCTTTTAATTTTTTGGTGATTATTGTGCATCTTTTCAATTATGTTTTTATTTTGGGCTCATTTTATGCTCTTGTCATTTTGATAAGCTAGCTCCCTTTTAAAACTTTTAAATACTCTCAATTGTAAGAGTATCTTCTAGATATTAGAGAATAAAAACTTACTCTCTAATATAAGGTGTAAACCAAAAATTATAATGAAATTCATATAATAAATTCAATAATAAGATTAAAAAAAGCTTGAACAATTTCTCCGCCCTTAACTGATTAGGAATAACAATCATTGATTAAATTTTTTCAAAAAAAAAAAAAAAGCAAAAAATATCATTTCAGCGGTGACAAAAAAAATGAAGGAAATAAAAAACATAATAATATAAAGCATAGAAAGACAGTAGCAAATAAAAAAAAATAAATAATTAAGCAAAAAATAAAAGAAGATAAAAAAATAGAAAATTTAGAGTTCAAAAATCATTAGGTTCATGCATTTATTCACTCTCACTCAATCTGGTCTTTAACATGCTGAATGTGTCAAAGCCAAAGATTTGTAAAGATGTCAGCCAATTGGTTTTCAGTTGCTACATGGTGAGCTCAATATCTCTTTTTGAATATGATTCCTAATAAAGTGATGCCTTATGTTAATGTGTTGTCCTCGAATGTTGGATAGGATTTTTTAGAGATGCAGATGCACTAGTGTTATCACATAGAATGAATTAGTGCCAACAGATAATCCTAAATCTAGAATTATTGCTTCAACCAAAGGACTGGGCCACATAACTTCCTAAGTAATTACTCAACTTCAGTAGTGGAAAGTATAATAGAGTTTTATTTCTACTAACCAGGAGACTAAGGATTGTCCTATGAATTGGGAAGTTCCATAAGTGCTCTTCTATCCACCCTACACCTAGAAAAATCAGAATCAAAATATCCATAAATTAAAAGAAGTGATATGCCATGATACCATATTCCTAAGTTTTGTGGTCCCTAAGTGATATCTAAGGATTCTCTTAATTACATCAGGTGGGGATTCTTTAGGTATCAACTTGATCTAACACATAGACAAATACTAAACATATATCAGATGGCTGTAGTCAAGGTAAGAAGAGCCATATTCCTCTAGACTTCTTAGTTGGATCAACGAGATTCCATTTGATCCTTACTAGCAACTGATAGCAGCAGCATGGGATCTGTTTATTTGGCTTGGTTTTTCCTATTGTCATATCTTCTTTAAGATATCCTTAATGTACTTTGATTGATTAAGAAATATTCCACATCAATTTTCTTATGTTAAACCCCAAAAAGTAGGATAATTATCTCATCATACTCATTCAAATTCTTTACTCTTTTTTAGAAAAATTATCACAAACTTTTTATCAAAAGACCAAAAAGAAATACATCAACATAGTTATGAAAAATGAGTAACTCATCTGCTACTTTCCTTAAAAAAAGGTTGTGCTATGCTCCCCTTAATAAACTCCCCCTCTATAGGAATGTACTAAGCCTCTCATACAAACCTAGATGCCATTTTAATCCATTTAAGACCTTTTTAAATTTATAAATATGATTTGGAAATTGAGAACTCTCAAACTTTAGGGCTGCTCTATAAACCTCTTATTTTATTACCCCATTTAAAAAGGAACTCTTGACATCCATTTGGAAAAGCTTAAATCCTTATAATAGGCAAAGGCTAGTAGCCGTCTAATTGCTTCCAATCTAGCTATAAGAGAAAAAGTCCTCTTAAAAATTAATTCCTTCTATTTGATTATACCCCTTATCCACCATCTAGCCTATTCCTAACCACCATGCCATAATTATCACTTTTATACTTAAAGACTCATTTGGGTTCCAACTAGACTTTAGCCCTTCAGTCTTTCCATAGCTTCAAACATCATACCTAATAAATTTGTTTAATCCTCTTGCATGGCTAAGATCCGAGATTCACTAGAAAGGCTTGATTAATGTTGTGGTTCAGTCATTGAAAGAAGGCTGAGTGGCTAACTACTTTTCTAAGTCCACGCCTAGTTCTAACATCTACAGAAGGGTCTCTAAGATCAGTTCTTTAGGATGACCAAAGAATATATCCAATCCTATAGGCAAAGGTGTTTGATGTTCTACCCTTTCCTCCATATTTTTTAATTTCTACTCCTAAGTATAATCACCAACTCCATCAGTGTTTTGAGGCTCTACCCTTTTCTCTAGATTTAAATTTCTTCTTCTTGGATAATCTCTCTTACTTCATTTTTCTCCTAACTCAGACTCTTAGGATCAGTTTATTAAAAAATATAAGAGTAGTCCCTCCACCACCAATGTCCTCTTGTTAAATACTTTAAAGGATTTCTTTACACTGAATAGCCAAAATACTCTTTATTAGATTTGGGCAAACCTCCTAAGAGTGATTTCTCATATTTAGAATGAAAACCTTACAACCAAAGATGTGGAGGTGAGAAAGGTTTGTGTGTCCTACCTTAATGATCTCATAGGGTATCTATTTTAGTTTGGATAAAAACATTCACTCTATTCAACATATAAACAAGCTGTGTTTACCGCTCAGCCCAAAAGTATTTGAAAGTGATTACTCAGTAAGCATGGCTCTAGTGGCTTCTACTAAGGTCTTCTTCTTCCTTAGCTACCCTTTCTGCTGAGGGACTCTTAGGAGCTAAGAAGTTGTGACTAATCACTTATCTTCACAAAAGTTTTCAAATCTCTTATTTTCAAGCTCTCCACCATGGTCACTATGGATGGTCAAGATACCATAACCTATCTTTTCTAATCCAAGTGTAGAAGAATTTAATCATAAAAAAACTCACTTTATGTGATAGAAATCAATCCAAGGTAACCTCGAGTAGTCATCGACAATCACAAATCCATAGAATTTTCCCCTAAGCTAGCAGGGCTAATGTGTCGAAACAAATCCATGTGATGAACATCTAAGGATCTAGAGGTGCTAATGCTTTAATGGATGAAAAGAGGATTGGATTATTTCTCTAGCCTACGAGCATCACACAGGTGTCCTTAGTGAACTTAAGCTGGGGACACCTCGAACTAGGTCCTTTGGATTACTCTCCTAAGAGTGTTATTGAATAAGATAATAACCCCTAAGTCGTTAAACCAAGACTCATCAGCAACAATTTTTAAATAGAAAGATATAGCACATTAAATATTATTTAAATCAAACATGTAAACATTATTAATCCCTTTTCCAACAAAAATAGTATTATTATTCAATCTAATAATTCATGTGTTTAACAAAATTTTTATGACAAAGCCCTTCACAAACCTGACTAATGCGAGCAAAACTGTATTCAAGCCATCAACAAATAAAACATATTTAATCAAAAGTTTTCTTAGAGTTTTGATTATACTAGAACCACCACTTTCCTGGTATTGTTGTCCCCAAAGAATGACCTTGCCTCCAGCCCTAGCCTCCAGTAAAATAAATTGATTAGCGTCCCAGCCATGTGCATGAGCATCCACTGTCCAGGTAACACATGCTCTCACGAGGTTTTTGGTGAGAGCACACTATAAAATCATCAAATATTTGATTAGGAACCCCAATAAGTTTAGTCCTTCTATCGAAGAAGAATAAAAAATGAATGTGGTATGCTGTGAATCATGTAATTCGGGCTCCACCCAATGTTTACTATAATGAACAGTGTAAGAATGGAGATTGTGTCCCAGTATGCCACATAAAAAATATCTAACACCAAGAAAAGGGTTCGCTAATCTATCAGGTTATAGTGTCTCTTTCTCGTTCAAAACTTTGGCTTTGAATCTGGATTGAAAAATTGTTGAGGTGTGGGTGAAATCCTATTTTCCTCAAGTGCTTTTCAATTCAGCTTTAAAAAATGAGTTAGCACTTTCTAAAAATAGCATTATCAACTTTTAAATAGTGCCCCTACTCTTAGATAAATGTTTTAAAATCATTTCAAGTTCAGAGTGGGATGATTTCAATAATTCATGCTGTTATTCAATTCATCAAACTCATCCAATAGTTTCATGTGATTGCTATTAAGTATAAAGTGGTCTTTATGCAAAACTTCATACTCTTTTTATAAGTTTAAAAATTCCAATTCATGCTAGCATGCATTTTTCAAAGTTTCCTAAATGATGAATGTATTTTCTCAGAAACTTCAATAATTAATCATAGGTTAGTTCACATACATCTTCTTAGTTAGAATGACCGAGATGTTCATCTGTCTCAAACACAAGTTTGTAGTCTCCTCTTCAGCTTCAGTCTCAAGAAGTTAGATGCAGAATTGCCTAGAAAGCCTTTTGAATCTATTCTTATCCTTCCTAAATTTGGGTTTCTCCTCACCCTTCTCCTTATTTAGGTGAGCCATAGTGTAGGACAATCATCTTTTACATGTCCTAGCTTCATGCATTCAAAGTAAATAACATCAGAAGAATCTTTAGAATTCCTGCTACTCTTACCTTTATTCATTTCTGATGATGCTTTTATTTTCTTCATAGAGAGTTTTTGAATTCCTAGTGATCATGGCAACATCTCACTTTTAGATTTAGAAGAATCAATATCATATCATTAGCCTTAGCGCCACAATTTTCTCCTTCTTTTTTCTCACCTGCATCAAGTTGTCCTTTGGTTCACTCCTTGCTCATAAGCAATGAGTGATCTAAGTAAGTTTTCATAGAATAAGTATTCAAATCCTTAGATTTAGTGATAGAAGTTATCTTAGCATCAAAAGAAAGAGGTAAACATCTCAATTTTATTAACTTTCTTATAGTTAGTGGCTCTCTTCAAAGGCATGCAGAGAGGGACAATTAATGTAAACCTATTATACATTTCAAATATGATTCACAAGAATTCATGTGAAAGATTTCATAGCATGAAGTAAAATATTTCAACCTAGATTGTTAACTCACTTGTACCTTCGTAAGTAATATATAACTTATCCCATATTTCTTTACCAGTAGCACAAGTTGAACATGCATATAAATCTCCATATTTCAATGCACAAAAAAAGAAGTTTAAATATTTTGTATTAAGTTGTGCTAAATCCCTATCATCAAAAGTCCATTCAATTAATAAAAGTTCAATTTTTATGCCATTGTATTTCATGTGTTTGGTGTAGAATATCCATCCTTAATAAGCATCTACATGCGCTAATCTAAGATTGTAAAATATGGACTATACAAGTTTTCCAAAAAAATTAAATGGAAAAATTATCAATAATGATGGTCAGTAATTAAATACCTTCTGCAGTATTTCGAATAACTAAAGTTAGCCATGGATTTAAATTCAAAAGTTTTTAAAAACAAATTTTATTGAATCCTGCTCTAATACCACTTGAAAAATTGTTAGGGTTGTTAAGCCCTTATGAACTAGCCTGAGGCAACCAAGAGGGAGATGAATTGGTAATTTTAAAAATCCTTAAACAAAAAAGCATGATCTTTTTTGAAATATTTTAAAACATTAAACTCATAAACATCCACGAACAAAAAAACAGAAAGAAAAATTGAAGATGTAACTCAGAAGAACACACCATAATTTATAGTGGTTCTATCAGCTTGACCTACATCCACTCCTCGGAGCCTCTCCTCTGGGTATTGCATTAAAATATAGTGATATCTTTTTTTGCTCCAACAGTAAGGCGAAGAAGCTTTTAAAAAATCCTTTCTACTACCTCGGGAGGTAGAGAACCCGACCTCCTTTTGCTTCCTCTTGAAGTAGGTAGAACCTTGATTGATTATTGAAGAAGACCTCCCTAAGCCACTCAAGGAACAAGGGATGACTAGAGAAGATGACCTCAGATACTTTCTTAGAGTAACCTTGTAAACCCCTCACAAACTCTCCCCACAATATCCTCTCTGTCTCTCTCTCCCAAGCTCTCCCTCTCCTTCTATTGGCTCTCTTAGGTCAAAAAATAGTAAAAGATCTCTTCTTGAATAAATAAGAGACCTTATAAAGAAGGGCTTAAAATTTTCCCTAATTGCAACTTGCAATCAATGATCATCCAGACAATCAATAACATATTTCATCCCTTTCAGTCAGGACGATCTTAGAGGGCTAGATGATTATAAGCCTTATTTATTCTGAACGGCTAGATGATGTGGACATCATCCTATACGATTAGTTCAAATCATACATATCATCCAACACATAATTCTGGTTGTTAGAAGATATATGTTCGAGTGATGAAGAAATATAACGTATCGCCATGATTCTGAATTGTCCCATATGATTAGTTCAAAATTAGGGATTATCATCCATCACATGTTATGTTCATCCAGTGATACACCTAGATAATGGAGAATTCAATTGATCATCAGCATTTCATTTTGGTTATCCAGGTGATCCAGGCGAAGAATAAGGTTTTCTAATTGATCATCTAAGACGATACTGCAATCATCTAGGATGATATAACCAATCAATAAATCTTAATTACTTTCCTTAATCACTTGACTAATTTAGGCAGATTATAATGAACATCTAAGATGATATGGGATCATCCTGTATGATTTCTAAAAATAATATCATACCTAAGAGAGTTTGGGCTGATCTTTTTTATTTTGAGCCTATCTTCAAGTGATGTAAATATACATCCAAGATGATTTGCCTAATTTGATTGTCTTACCACATGAGCCCTAATAGTGGTTTCTATTTTTTAACTAATAATCACAGGACAATTTGAGATCATCCTATAATGGGATCAAAATAGAAAACCCTTAAACTTATAGAATTTCACCCTCTGACTGTGTGTGCGATGTTACTTAGGCCATAAATTAAGTGAGGATAAAAGAGAATTGGGTTGAAGCAAAAATAGGCATAACTAAAAAGTTAATGTCTCTTTAGATTAAGAAATGAGACGGGGTAATCTTAGCTTCAAAATAATGATCGTAGGTTCCTCATTATCATTCGAGAGAAAGTTCTCATCTCTACTAGAAAGAGAGGAAAGCATTGGATGTTCGTAGATGTTTATTATTGTTGTCCATTTCTAAACCTTGCTCGAATGGTTTTGAGATCAATTAGGATTGTGAAAAAAAACCATTTGATACCTTTCTATTTAAAGAAAAACTACCTATCGTACAGTATGAAAAATCATCTCTACATACGATTTTAAACATACAGACGAAAAGAATTTCATACATATGAATGAAAACAGCAAAAAAATGAAACAACATTTTCATAAATTGCCATTCCCCGAGGAGTCATTTGTACACATTTTTACCATATGATCATGCATGTTCATCTAGGATGATCAGAATATTAAAGATCATATATGATAGTTAGGTTGTCCATTTGAAAAACTGACAACATGATCGTACAACCAAAAGGGAATTCATATAACGTCTATGAAAACAACTGATGTTTGGAAAAGCATCCCTAATTGTATAGACAAAAAAATAAAATATGTACAGTACGAAGACGTATCATATAGTATGATAGACTTTTAAAAATATCTTTTCATCTATTCACCCTGGAAAATATTATGTACAGTCTGTTACCAATTCATACAATATGAAAGTGGTTTGTACAGCACGAAGAAAAATTAACTCAAGACATAATAAACAAAAACTTTTTTCAAGATCAAATCACCCAGATCCATACATGAAGCATTGAAAAAAAGAACAAAAACAAAAATACCACTAACGAAAAAAAAAACAAACACAATCTAGAGAAAATAAACAAGCACTAACAAACAAACAAAGAAACAAAACAAGCACATCAAACATACGTGAAATACATTACAAATCCAAATTTATAGAACTACAATTCTAAGCATTATAATATTAATCACACTTATCTGGTTCTTAAGGTGCTAAAAGTTTTAAAAGCTAATGATTTTATGAAAAATACTATAAATGATTTCTCAGTAGCAACATGATGTAATTCAATTTCTCCTTTAGCCATATGATCTCTAATGAAGTGATGTCTAATATCTATATGCTGGATCTAGAATGTTGAATATGATTCTTTGAAAGCATATGACACTTATATTATCACAAAAAATTGGAATTGTGCCATTAAAAAAATCCTAAATCAATCAGTTGTTATTTAACCAAAGAAACAATGCCACCAACAACCAAAAACAAGTATCTTCTTCTAGCAGTAGAAATGGCTACTAAATTCTATTTTCTACTAAATCAAGAAACTAAAGAGTTTCCTATGAATTAATACTTTTTAGAATTACATTTCCAACACCCTATATCCTACAAAATCTGAATCAAAATCCAATAATATTGAAATAATAGCAGTTCTTAGGATACCAAATCCCTATGTTTAAGTTTTCAAAAGATATCTAAGAATTCTTTTAACAGCAATCAGATGTGATCCTTTGGATCGCTTGAAATCTAGCACACAAATAAACACATAAACATGAAATCTAATCTGCTAGCGAGTAAGTAAAGTAATGATTTAATTATTCCTCTAAATTTCTTTTGATCAATAGATTTTTCTCTTAGAGTCCTTATCTAACAGTTCTAAGGAACTTACTGGTGTACTCACTAGTTTAGCACTGTCCATTTCATATTTCTTAAATGTTCATAATATATTTGACTAGCTAAGAATGTTCCATCCTCATTCTTCTTCAGCTAAAATTAAGAAAATAGCTTATAAGTCTCATTTATAATTCACTACTCATTATTTTAAAAGCTAATCACATAAATTTTTATTTGTGGATCCAAATAAGATATCATCAACATATATTTAAATAAGAGTATGTCATCTCCTACCCTTTTTAAGAAGAGAGTGATGTTCGTACTTCCTAAACAAATAACCTTTATAGTAGGAAAGAGTGCTTAGCCTCTCAAACCAAGTTATAGGTGCTGTCTTAGTCTGTATATATCCTTTTCAATTTAAACAAATGATGGGAAATTTTGAATTTTCAAAACCTGGAGGTTGCTCATATAGACATCCTCTTGTATCATCCCATTAAGAAGGCACTCTAATATCGCTTCAAGTCTTGCTACAAGGGCAAAGGTTTCTTCAAAATCAATTCCTTCTATTTGATTATACCCCTTGGGCACCAATCTTTCATTAATTCTAACCACTACACTTGAATCATTTAATTAATTATTTTGAACACCCACTTAGTCCAACAACACTTTGATCTTAGGCCTTTCAATCATTCCCAAACATCATTTCTAACAAATTTGATCAATTCTTCTTGTATGGCCAAAATATAAAATTCATCAGAAAGTTCTTGATTTATATTAGGGGGCTCAATCATTGATATAAAAGTTGAGTGGTTCACTTCCTTACTAAGACCATGCCTAGTTTCTAGCATCTTCACTAGGTTCACCCAAAATCAATTCTTTAGGGGACTCTTAAAAAATTTCCATTCTCTAGCATGTGTTTTCTATTCACAACACTTTCTTCAAAATTTTTCTTTTCATTCCTTGGAAATATCTTCAATATTTTCTTCCTCTAATATAAGCTCTCAGAAAATAACATATTCATAAAAAAAACTTATGTTGATCTCCTCAACTACCAAAGTTCTCTTATTAAAAACCTTATAGGATTTGCCAACATTATAATTATCTTAGAAAAATTTCTGTCATCAGATTTATGATCAAATTTTTCTTAAAGGAGTTTTACCATTATTATGAATAAATATCTTACATCCAAAAACATGCACAAATGTGAAAGATTAGGTATTGTCCCCATAAGAAGTTCATAGGGTATCTTGTTCAACTGGATCCAATGTTCATCCATTTAGAACATAATAAGCCGTACTAACCACTCAGTCCAAATATTTTTGGAAGTGACTATTTAGCCAACATGGCTCTAGAGCTTCTATCAAGTTTCTGTTCTTATTTAAACCCATTCTACTGAGGGGTCCTAAGTGCTGAAAAAATGTGATCAATTCTTGCTCTTTACAAAAAAATCTTCAAAATTTTCATTTTCAAACTCTCCTCCATGATACTTTAATTGATAAAAATTTTATACCCTAGTTTCCCTCTGAACCAGATAAAAAAATTTTAAAATTCACCAAATGATTCACTCTTATGAGATAAGAATTTAACGAAGTGAATATCTAAAAATATCAATGATTACATACCCAAACATTTTATCTTCCTAGACTATAGTGTTAACCGATCCACATAGATCCATGTGTATTGACTTCTAGTGGCTTGCAAGTTTTAAGATATTTAATTATAAATGAAAGGAGGAGTTCCACATATTTTCCTAATTGACATGCATCACATATGTGATCCTTATGGGTCTAATTTGGGTATCCCTCTAACCAACTCATTTTGATAATCTCCTAAGATTTTTCATGCTATGCACGATAAAATCTTCTAGTTATAATCATGAATTCATCAAAGATTATTTTGAGATAAAAATCATTAGAAGAGTAAACAAAGTTTAAACCTCAAGCATGTAAATGTTATTTTACTCTATTTTTATACGACACATCAATTCCCATTTTGCATATAATGTAGCTTGTAGGAAAAAAATTAGCATTATAACCTTCTCACAAAGTTGATTAATACTCAACAAGTAATGTTTTAAGCCTTAAAAAATAATAATTATTAATAAAGTAATTATATTTATT
The DNA here is from genome assembly GCA_022539455.1 of Dendrobium nobile. Classification (NCBI taxonomy): domain Eukaryota; kingdom Viridiplantae; phylum Streptophyta; class Magnoliopsida; order Asparagales; family Orchidaceae; genus Dendrobium; species Dendrobium nobile. Next base: position 45,202,233 of record CM039719.1, on the reverse strand, counting down.
GTCAATCAACATGTACCTACCACTTTCCTAGTGGTATAATCTCCCAGTATCATTTGGCTCCATTCCTGGGTTCCATTGATATGAATTAAGTTGTATCTCCAATCATATGCTTCGAATATTTGCTTTATAGGTACAAAATGCTCTCATGAGGACTTGTATGATAGCATTTCTACAAAATGATCAAACATTAGACTTGGGAACCCAAATAAATTTGGGTTCACCTCTTGGCAATAATAATCTAGATGCATGTTTGATATGTGTGTTTTATTCATCTTAGATCTCCACACTAAATGTGTTTTACTATGAATTGTAAATGTGGAGAGATATGACCATCATTTCACATAAAAATATTTCACACCAAGAAAAGGATTATATCAATCTATGTAAGTATATATATCTTTTCCTAAGTTTTGAAATTGTACACTTCTGATCGAATTGTAGAATTGTTCAAGTGTAGAGGTCTCTTACCAACCTTAATGGCATTCAATTTTTCTATAAGATAAGAGTTTGCACTTTTAAAATTAACTTATTAACTTTCAACACATGTTCTCTTTGATCCGATTCAGCCATAAACACTTTAAAATCATTTTTAAAGTTCAGTATGAGATGATTTAATAGTTCATATTTTTAATTCAAATCATCAAATTCATCCAATAAGGCCATATGGTTGTTATCTTTAATTGCATGATCATTTCTAAGGATTTCATGCTCTTTTTATAAATTCAAATATTCATGTTCAATTTAAGCATGCACTTTTTCCATGTTAGGATTAGCTTTGAGATCGGGCAATCAAATTTAGATTTGTCTAGTCTCCTTAAATTCATAACAAATTTGTCATTAGAAACTTTTGCATTCCTATTGAATTTACCTTTGTTCCACTGCGACGTCTTTGTTGCTTCCTCCTAATAAAACATTTGAATTACCTTGCCATTAAGATAATATCTTCTTTATCCTCAAGTAAAGATTGATCACTATCTGAGTCCCCACTTTTAAAGTTATTCTTCTCCTTTCACTTGTCACCTGCATAATTCTATCTTTGAGTCACTTCTGCTCATAAGCAATTATTGATCCAAGTAGATTATAAATAGAATATATATATTCAAGTCTTTTTGATTCAATTATAATAGTTATCCTTGCATCATAGAAGTGGTAAATAATGTAAGATTTTACTAAACTTTTTCTGAATTTGTTAGTTTTCCCTACCTAAAAGCATGCAACAGATACTATCTGAGTAAAACATATATACATGTTTAAGATTGATTCATTGGTTTTCATGCAAAAATTCATAATCATGTAATAGAATATTCAATATAAATTTTTCCCTTCATTAGTTCCTTCTATGATATGCAAAAGCCTATCCAAAATTTCTTTTCCAATTTTACAAGTTGAAACATGCATGAAGTCTTCAAATTTTAAGGCACAGAAAAAAGTATTTAAATTATTTTGCGTTAGCTGAGTCTACGCTTTTTATCTCTAATGTCCAATTTGTAAACGGTGTTTCAGCCTAATGCCATCAATAAGTCTAGTGGGCCAAGTGTAACCTTCCTATATTAAGATCCACATATTATAGTCAAGTGATTGCAAAAAGTATACATATAAGTTTTTCAAAAGTCAAAGGAATATTATCAAACACAGTGGTCTACTATTCGAATATCCTTCAGAAGTGTTATAGTTTTCAAAAGTAAGCCCTAATCAATTTCAAAAAGTTATCTAACCTTAATTTTTGAAATAGGCTCTATACTACTTGAAAGCTCTAATAGGTTATTAAACCTAATACAACTATCCCAAGGCTAACCAAGATGGGTTGTGAATTGGTAATTTAAAAATCTCTTAATTTTTAAAATTGACTTAAGATTTTTTAACACAATGATAAATTTTCAAAAAAAATATTTTTCACCATAGCAAACTAAAGTGAGAAATTAAAAATGCAATAAAAAGTAAAAGAATGAAGAACATCAATTTTATAGTGGTTTGGTCCAACTAGACCTACATCCACTCCCTAAAGACTCCTTCAGGTATTGCACTAAATTAAGAGTGACTCTCCTTTTTCTCTATAGTAAGGTGGAGAAGCCTTAGAAAATCTCTCTTCCACCAACTCAGTGCGGTAGAGTAACACATCCACCTTTTTTTGACCCTCCTCCAGTGATGGCATAGTACGTCCTTCTCATCCTCTGGTGATGGCAGAGTACCAAAGTCCTTTCTTACCCTCCTGGTGGTGGCAGAGTATCATGATCTTCTTTGAAATTCTTCTCCCAAGAAACTTCAAGAAAATAGGGAGAATCTTCAAGAAAATAATAAGAGATCCTTACCTTTTAAGCAACCATTAATCCCACTACAGTTTCCTCTCAAAAGATCTCTTACTCCTAAAACTCTCTCCCAAACACTCTCCTTTTCTACTCTCAAAAGAAATTTGCAACAAGACATAAAGTGTCAGTTTTTTAGGACACTTAAATTAAAAAAACAAAATAAGAAAAATCATTTAGAATATTAAAAATTTCAAGTTGAACATACCAGATCATACAATACAATCATACTTCATTCGTATGAACAGTTTAAAATTCCATGTACTATCCTATATGAACCTAATTTCATACTCGTCGATCATCATATGAACTGACATCGTACTATAGAACAGTTCAAATTGAACAAGTTCGTTCGATACGATTACTTACAAACCCATTTTGTATACTGTGAATCATTTGTATGAACCCCACTTTGTATAATACGAACAGTTAAAAAATCATGCCTCATTTGGTTATGAACATGGACGACCCCATTTCATACTCTGTGAGTCGTCTGTACAAACTCACCACGTATAGTACGAACATAACAAAAATTATGAGACATTTAGGATGAACTAGTATGTCATTATATTTACTCTTGAGTCGTAGTATGAATATTATCATAGAGTACGAACAAAACACAAAAACAATCTCAGGCATGATTTGATTAACTTTCGTTTTGGAGAAACTACCATGACAAACTGCCAATACATTTGAAAATCATACATTACGATTAGTTTTTACAAATTAAAGTTTTATCATATTGCACGAATAACCCAATTAAACCACATCCTCCAGCTCAGAAAAAATAAAAATTTAAATACTCCATTTCAAAAAACCCTAATCTAATCTGTCTTGAAGTCTTCGACAGTATGAAGTGTAATTTTTCTGAAATATTAGTACACACAAATAACACAAAGAAAATATATCAATGTATGTTAGGAGAAACAGAAATCATAATATAATATTTTAGTATCATCAAAATCACATATATAAAACTTAATCTTGAAATCTAAGTTGCAACAAGTAAAACAAAATAGGCATCACTATTTTTATTTTGATTTAGTCCAAACACTAAACGCCCTATATCTACACTAGCCAAATCCTGGAAAAAATCTATTAATCCACATCTGCTTGGCAAACCACAATTCTTCAAATCAAAGAAGTGCTTACAATTTTAAGTATCTCCTACATAGGCAAATAATCCAATTTAATTATAAGATATACTTCACATAAGCCCGAAAAAAAAACAAAATATAATTTATTATAAATTATACAAGTTCAAATTATCTTGCATTAAAAGCATAACGCCCCGAAATCTAAGGGAAGGGTTTAACCTACCTTACCTATAGGCCTCTCAACCCACAATTCCACTTTCTCTACCAGAGCTATCTAATTATCCAAAAATAAAATAAACAATACATCAATAATAATATATATATTATCTCCTCTTAGATATTTCATTACATCCGTGTAATTTAAAAATATAATTTAAAATAATATAATTTAATAAAATACCTAAATAAATTCGAACAAACAAAATGTGTCTACCATATAGACCCAAAATGCCTACCCCTTATAAAAATGAACCTACTCACCACGTCCTTCCCTTTTCTTAAAAAATTTTAAACAATAGTATAAGTACAGAATTTAGTAGGCCAACTTGTCACTATAACAAAATTCAATTAGTGTGAAAATAAAAAATAAATGTTCTAAAGTGTTTCTTCTAGAGAGAGAAGCTATTGTTCTTCTAGAGAGAGAAAAGTCCTTTTTGAATCTTTGTGTTTTGCGGTTTCTGTCTCTGGTCATGGCAGCTTCGGCCCGGCCGCCGTCTGAGATCCCTCGGATCACCACGACTGACTGAATCTTCAGTCTTTGTCTGTTCAATCGGTTCACTGTCATCTCCTCATTCTTTCACACCCGGTAATGACGTATGTAAAGAATTTCAAGATCTGGTTCTAAACCCCTGATCAATTAGAGAAGGTTTTGATCTATCGCTCAGCATGATATGCCAATTTCATAGAAGGAAGGGTAAGTGCAGGTTGATTCTTCATCCTCAGCGCTTGATCATCAAGAACGTACCCTTACCTCCGCTGTTAGCTCTATTTCCAATGGATTTACCTTAAGATCTCTGGATCGTGAAGTTTTGGATTCATCGGATCATGATTTCCATGCCATTAAGCCAATCGGTACCCAATTTGGTTCCACCCTTAATCGTGATTTTGCGACTGAGGTCCATGAATATTGAAGACTCAATTGTTGCTCAGAACTCTACTGTTCCATTGGATGTAAATAATGCAGAGACATCACAGTTGGTATGGACAACCAAAGAACTCTTTTCTTCAATGCTGGAGAAAGCCTAATCAAATCAAAATAAATTTTGATATAAATTCAATTGAATTTTCCTCTAATGGGCTGCGGTAAAATTTTGAATTCGGAGCAGAAGCTTGCGAACTCCAAGATCTCCTCCAACTCTGTTGTTTTGAAGGTTCTGGGAAAGCATATTCCCTCTCAGTTGTAGCATCGAGCCCACAAATAATGGAATCGATTTGGTAACTTTCACTTAACTTCCTTAGGCCTGAATTGGATTCTCTGCCATTTAAGCCCCTGATGGCTATGGAAAAGTTCTAATGAGGGACCTGAACATTGGAGGCCACATTGTTGATTGGACAAATGGTCACCATCCTTTTTCGCCTCTAATCGCTTAAAGGCTTAACTAGCCTCGGTTTGGATTTGTTTCCCCTTACCTGCCATTGGTATGCTGAGATAAGCAACATCGCCAGAATTGCTTCAAGAATAACACTCCTGATGTTCGTTGATGGCAATCTCTCAACAGGAGCAAAAGTGAATTTGGCATCGTATCAGTGCGTATAACCTTGATCTAGCACTACCTTCGGGAGTCTGGGTAGATTGTTTGGCTGGAAGATCTTCCAAAAGGTGAAATACGAGAAGAATGTCTTCTTTTTTGCTTTCATTGTTGCCAGAAATGGCCACTTGAATCTGAATGTCCCGATTGTGTGTACAAGCCGGCTAGAGCACCGCAATGAAATTGAAGGACAATGCCAATCAAAATACCTCCCACACTAGCCTCCAGAAAGAATTATGGCCATGGATTTCATGTCAATTCAAAAAGAGGCGAATCAAACAGGGACATCATGTGGGACATCGGAAGAAGAAAATTAAGCATCTGGATAATCATTAACTTGCGCTTGTCAGTAAACATCTCTAAATAATGAGGCAAATATTGGACATATCTTGTTAATGAGAGTGACTTGGGTGGAAGGCTTTAATGAGTAAGATTTTTCATAATTGAGTTGAAATCTATCTTCATTTTGTGTAAAAGTGGCAAAATTGGACATATTGATTCTGTGTGTCCACAATTCACTCAAACACAAAAACATTCCTGCTAATAGACTGGGATTCCGTTCTTCTATGAAAAAACCCTATGGGCTTGGTGCATGTAAGTACAAGAACAAAAGAAAACAATTCCAAGAAAAGATATGTAATGTTTTCTCATACAAAGTAAATTCAATGACCGTGGTTGTTTAATGCAAATAATGAGGCCCTTGGAAGAAAGTGAAGGTGCGGTTTCACTAGCAGAAATTTGGCAATAGATCCTTTGAGAAAATCAAGTTGATGTATTAACAAGGAAGGATGATGGACAGAACATCATTCAAGGTATAGATTCAAATCAAACACAATCATATGAAGTTTTCCAAATTATGATCCCACCCAAAATCAGGAACTATCCATGCCGGTTAGAATTATGAGTTCTGAAATTCTTGCTCCATGGATGTACCCGAGGGCAGCTGGTTAGTAACATTCCACAAGAGATACAATCAAAAGGGATCGTTTATTTCTGATAACAGTTTTTATTCCAGTGATTATTTGAATTCAAATCCAAATTCAAAAATGCTGAAAGTATGGAATGTTATTATGCCTAGTAAAAATGCCTGATTTTTTTGAATTCAATTCCTGATATCAAAAATGCTAAAAGTGTGGAAGCATATTAAGGAAGGAGTTGTTTAGAAGAGGATATCTTTGAACAAACTTAACCATTCCACTATTGCTGCTGAATTAAATGGAGTAGTCAAAATTCACGATTCTGAATTCAACAAAATTCAAATTTTCAGGTGGACTTGTGTAACAAATTCTGCAGTTGTAACTAAATTTGCCGGCTGCTCCCAATTCTACAACAAGCCCTAATTTTATAATAGATTTGACAAATTCTCCTCCATCAGCATCCCCATTTTGAATTTTAAAAAAACAATATTAAAAAAGACAAAGCTATTTTTTGCCAAAAAACGTGATTCTCCCGGATCAAAAACACATCTATTCAATGAACCCAAGCATTGGTCCGATCAAACATCTCCGTAAAGAAAGTTGGCTGATCACAAAGAGACGAGAACAGTATGAGAAGTTCTTCTTCCCTATTTATCCCAGTCAAATGCAAAAGTTTTATCACGTGGATAACCAACATTGTAAAGATGAGACTGAAGATGGAGCAAATGACTTAAAGTTAGCATTTTTATACCAAGAGTTCGACGTTCAAGGTTGGAAAAAGCTTTATGAATATCCTTTCAAAATGATATTCCTAAAGTGATTTTTAGGAAAATCTTATGAATTGTAAGTTTTCCTTTGCTTTTCTTTCCTTTTTTAATTATAGTTTGGTTATTTTACATTTAGTCTAAATGAATAGTGGATCTTAACTTACATCTTAATTCTCTAACTGGATGGGAACTCTGGATCAATCAACTCCTCGGTTGTTAATACTTGGTAATCCCCTGCATCTCAACAGTTTCAAAATGGATATAGTGGATTTCATAACATTTATATTAAGTTTAAAATTACAAAATTTTGTTCCAATAAGTACCTTTTCTTGTTAAAAAGGGACCATTATCTTCATTTTGCCTAGTCTGTATTAGGGTGTCTACTTTTTCATTTTAATGCAATTTCTGCCATTCATCAAAAAAAAAAAAAAGAAATGAGAGCCAAAGGTTGCCATGAATACACTAACAAGTGCTTATACGAATTTTGTGGCCATAGACATTCATTGACTATACACTGATGAGCAGACAGATGTAACAAAGGTATAGTGTGAAGTAGAAATCCTAAATTGTAACTAAGCGAATTCTAAACCCACAATTAACATTCCTTGGACCAATTGAACCTTTGTCCATGAAGATAAAGTTGAGGCAAGGTGAGAAAAAAGGAGAGGACTTTTTCCCCTTCAGTTTAATAATGTCTTCCCTCATGTATTTTGGAACTGTAGAGGGGACAAGAAGAAGGTGAGACCTCCCTCTACCTTAAGGAATTGTGAAAGAAATCATAGTTTTTCTTTGTCAGGTCTTGTTGAAACAAAAACTATTTATAAGATGATAGGAAGGGGTTTGTCCAATAGGAATTATTGGCAACGATTGGGCTTTTTATCATCACCAGCTTAGTTGGGTTACAGCTGGTGGGCATCTTGTTATTTGGAAAAGACAATTTGGCAACTTTTCATCTAATAACTGCTCATTAATCTCAAAGTGTTATTTGGGCTTTGAACATCCCAATAAAGGGGCTTTGAATGTTGGCTATGGTATAGAGTGAACGGCCACAAGGGACTTGCAGGTTCGGATAGACCTTTGGAGCAGCCTTGAGCACACTAGTGATGGATGACGGTACCAACAATGTTGGTGGAGACTTACAAAGCCTCCCTCTTCCAAGGAAGAACATAGAGAGGTGGAAAGCGTTTTGTATGAGTATAGGCCTAAGGAGATGAAGCTCTTCATGGCCAATCATGACCTCCATGATTTTGGTGTGATTGGTTCCTATAATTACTGGTAGGCAAACAACAAGCAAGGTAATGCAAGAATCTAGGAACTCTTGAGCCCGTTGTCCTGCTGAACTCTACGCTACTATCAGCTTGATTCCAACTGCACAGATATAGGAACGCTTATACAAGTGATGGCCCCTCAGATCACTGCCCCATTGCTTTCAAACGTTGATGAACGCAGCACACCAACGTAAAGTCATTTAGATTTGAAGAAAATAGGAAATCTTATCCTCTACATTAGGAAATTGTTTCAATGCTTGGGTAACATGATTTATGGTGACGAAGCCATATCCTAATAGGAAAAATTAAAGAGAGCTTTGAAATCTCTTTTTATTCTGAATAGGAACCAAATGCAAAAAACTGAACTTCTTAAGGGAAGAGATAAAGTAAGTGACATCCTCAACCTATCAGTTTCAAGAGGAAGCCGAAGGAGGAAGCCGAAGAGAAACTATTATCCCCATTTGAATCTGGGTGTCGCCTGATCAACACAAAAAAGACATTGGAATTTCTTAATCCTAGTTGATTCGAACTATGACGAATCCTTTCCGCAAAAGCTGATGGCAAAGGCTAGGTCCTGTCGATACTTTATCGAGGGCCTATAAAAAAAAGAACTGTCATCTTTATTCTCTCAAAATCTGGGTTACCTAGAGTGTGCATCAAACAGGTACCAATAAATCTGAAGCAACCCAATCTTCTTAATGATTGGTTTGGGCTATTCTGAATTGTAATCAAATAAAAAGAAATATGAGAAACATTCTGGGCGAACAGAACTATGAAAGTAACAGATAAAGTCGTAAGCGTGAAATCTTGGTATACAAAGGTTCCCTAAGAACACTCACTCATTTTGGTAAGAAAAGGATCTAAAAAATACTATAAATACTACCTAATTGTCTTAACATTATAACTTCACTTAATATGAATATTGAGGTAGTGTCGACTACTCTTTCTGCGATGAGATTAGAAAATTTTTTAGGAAAAAAATTAGTGCTGATGTAAATTCATTTAATAATTGTGAAGAAGCTTATTGTATCCAACTCACTAGAGGCCTCTGAGTGCTGCTCATTAATTGAACAGCAATGGTTAACGGCTCTTCTTATTTTTCTATATCTTTCTATTTTCTATTTTTTTTTTTTCAATTCTTTTATTTAATAAGCGATTCTATGAGATAAGAAATCAGGAAATTTTTAAGAGTGGATTTATGAAATTGTTTCATAAAGAGCCGTAAGTAAGAATCCTATTTTGACTCGCACATTCATTCCACTATGATTATGAATCAATAAATGGACTAATTCCTTCAATAGGGGACATTCATTCACATGATATAGTAAGTCTCGCTTGGTGCTGCTTTAATGTATGTGTTTACATTTTCCTCTTTCACTTTAGTATGGGGAAGAGTGGGCTTTAGAGCTAGAGACTAGTACTAATTTAAGTAACTTTTACTGAAAAATCTACTTGTAATCAATTGTGATCGTTTTGCGAAGCTTAAAAAAAAACTTGACTTGCTTTAGTTTATCTATATTTTAGTTTATCTATATATCTATAATATACTCTATAATTCTTTAAAAGTAAGTATAGATCTTCTATAATCCTCTATAAAATATTTTTCTTTTATTATTCTAATTATTCTATATTATAAGAATATATGATATGTATTTATAATGGTATATATGGTATATATATACCTCCGTACGATTCTTCCTACATTTAATTTCTTGAAGGGCCCCCCGGATCCATATCCATAACATAAGAATGAGATAAAAAAATCATGAATTCAAGCAATTGGGCTTGCAATTCGTATTTGGGTTGATCAAAATGCATACAAATGGTGTAGGAGAAAAAATCGAAAATCGAGTTGCGATTACGTTATGATGAACGTCTACTATATATTTAGATATTAGATGATGATCTATTTAATCTAATTGTCTATTTTATCTAATGAAAAGAGAAAGCTTCTTGTCTGTATACAATACACTTTAGTTTTATGTACTAAGAATATAGAATGAATAAGAAATATACCACAATACCCCAATTGTATAGGTGTGGTAAAAGGCATATTAAAGCTCTTTCCTACCATACTATCTCAGATATCTCTGATTCTTAAGACTTAAAATAGAGTTTTAAACCTTTTCAAATTCTTCAATTCATTGATAAAAATGAATAATTCAAGTTTCATTAAAAATAATCATTATTGGCTGAACTGTTATTGACGTATATGATAAGTAAAAGGCAGTAGGAACTAAAATGACAAGCGCAGTACAATAAGCGCAAAAATATAGACTTCCATAATCTCTTGTTTTCTTCTTTCACGCAATAATTCGGGATCTAATCCCATAAGATAGATAAAGTGGACTCCTATCAATTCAAAGGTATGAATTACATCTGATGATACTAACAATATATGAATAACAATATCAAATAGATTTACATCACGAATCAAATAGATAACAAAGTATACAAAGAAGATCTTTATCCATACTCATATATAATGAAATAGAAGAAAAGAAAAAATAGGATTCTTTCTTGTTATGATCAGAAATCCCAATTCATTTTCCTCACTTTCCATTTTCTATCACCTATACTTATAACACTTATCCAATTCTTATTCATTACTTATATATAATATAGAAATATACATAAAAAAGTAGTGGAGCAATTTGGATGAGAATAAGATAGAGTTGATTCCAATTAGTACATTGCGATCACAATACCAGTTTGTCGGAACTATAAGAAGGTTTGTTTCATCTGAACCCGAAAAGTACTCTATCAAGATATCTATGTGAATTCATTGTTTATCGTACATAAACGAAGACAATTTGTGTCTGTATACCTCGATCAAAAAGGGGGCACATCTATTCATTTCATTGATCACGAAAATAACACATTGAAAAGAAAATAAGACGAGTATTATCGCTCTTCAAATACTGAATATAGTCTGTCTTACTCTAGTAATTAGTAAGAATAATGGATTTTACAAATCACATATGTATCTCCCTTACCAATCAGTGCTAGTAAAGAAAGAAAAATTACCAATGTTTTATCTGAATGAGAAATGCGAAACGAAAACAAAAGAAAGAAAGTACAGGATTCCCACTCCGAGATTTAGATTTCGTTCCCCGTACTTCTCTTTCACGAAAAAGGAGAGATGAGAATGAACAATTCATCGATCG
>CM039719.1:44996689-45190866 GCA_022539455.1 Dendrobium nobile | reverse complement strand
GTAGGGTAGAAGAATCTGAATGGGTTGACCTTATTTGATGATGCTATTGAAAATATTCATTTGTATAGGAAAGAAAAAATAGTACTATGATATAAGACACATACCTAAATACTTTAAGGATTAAGATTTTGTGTATGTAAAGATTAGATTGATGAAATGTGTAAGTAGGTTTGAAAAGGAAGGAAAGTTGATTCCAAGGTATATTGGAGTATTTAAGATCATTAAAAGGATTTAGAAGTCTACTCATATGTTATAGTTTCTAGAGATTATGATTGATATTTATAATGTATTTCATATATCATCTCTAAGGAAGTGGGTATCTGATTTTGAGAGTCGAGTATATATAAATGAGATTAAGGTATCTATGAATCTGAGTTGTAGAGGAGAACCAAAAATGATTATGGAAAATGATGCTAGAAGATTAAGATATAAATAGATATCAAAGAATAAGGTAGGGTAGAAGCACATAATAGAAAGAAAAGCCACTAGGGCGAAGGAATATGAAATGAAACAATTATTCCTAATCTATATTATTGATTTAACTTTTAAAATGCTAAGGATGCTTTTTTGTGAGGAGGGGAGGATTGTAATACATAGTGAAGTGACATAAAATTGTATATGTTCTGACCTAGCCTAGTAAAGGTAACCACTAAAATTTTTGAACTCATGTATTCTGCATGGGTTTGTGAGTGTTTTATAAGCATTTAGGATGTCTGAATCCATTTTAAGTAGGTTTTGAGAGTCTATAAGTAAAATTGAAAAATCTAAAAAATTCCTCTGAGTGCGCCCCATAACCAAAATAGGCAGCACTGTGGCATTGAGCTCTCTGTCTGTTTACCAAATTAATTCAAAGTTGCAGAAATGGAGGTGGTGTTGTGGTTCAACATGATCGAACATTATGGCACCAAACTTGATTTATATAAAAATATCAATTTGCACTCAAATTTTATTTTATCAAAATTATTTCTCCATATAAGTATAATTTATTAGGAGAGAGAAAGATTTTAGAGAGAGAAAGCTAGGTTTTGGCTACTTTAATTCATTTTTTCTTGTTGGCACAATTTTAATAGTTCTTCTGATCCAAATAGGTTATATCTTTCAATATCAATTTTTAGAAAAATAATTTTTTTTGGATATTCCTGATTAAATTTATAATTTTGTAGTGTAAAATTGAGAATAATTTCACGCACATCAAATTTTCACTGTGTAACTTTTTATATGTTTTAGAAATTGTTATTCACGACATTTTGATTTTTTTTAATTTATCAGATAATTTGAAAAGGTGCAATTTTTATCTGAAAGTTCGTTAGGGATGTTAAGCCCTCTTGAACTTAGTCCAAAGCTAATTAATAGAGAGGTGAATCGGTACTTTAAAACAAACACAATCCAAAACCAATATTCACCACAACGAAAACCAATGCGGAAGAAAATAATGCGGAAGCAATAAAAAGAAAAGAACACACCTGATTTATAGTGGTTCGGTCAAACCTTGACTTACTTCCACTCCTTGGAGGCACCCCCCAAGTATTGCACTAACACAAGTGTCTCTCCTTTAGCCCCCACAGCTAGGCGGAGAAGCCCTTACAAAATCACTTCCACCTTCCCCGGTGTGGCGGAGTCGCCGGGTCCTTTCACACCAAGGAGATCTTCTTCTTTGGTGAACTTACCTCGAGACAAGCCTTGAATCCGATGGTACTAAGGTGCGAGTTCGCCGGAGCAACCGTGTGGATCCCCCACCACACTCCCTTGAGTTCCTCCCCCTCACAGGATCTTCTCCCTCTCAAACTCCACCCTTTCCTCTCTCCCTTTCAAGCTCTCTCTTCAAGTCTCCCCCACAAGAACGAAGCTACAATGGCTGCCAAAGACACTTACAAAGTGCCATGCCATAGCTTAAATAGAAGCTCTCAAAATGAGCTCATTAATGCAAGTTGCTGACATTATCATCCAGGACGATAGGTATATCGTCCTGGCCGATTAGTACAAATTCAGCTCATCAGCCTGGGACGATTTGGGACGATCAGAAGAAAATTGGTTACATCGTCCTGGCCGATATCACGATCGTCCAGGCCGATTACTTTAAAACCTATTTCAATCATCCTGATCATCGCCCTGAATACAAGCTGTCTGATGTAGATCCTCCAGGCCATCGTCCTGGCCTATCATGCGATCGTCCCGGACGATATGATCGTGTCAATCAACCATTAATGCTTTCCAAAGATACCAGATCAATTTAGGCATGATTGAGTTAGATCGTCCTGGACGACAATAATATCATCCTGGCCGATTTCCTAAAACAAAGACTTCCTAAACTGATTATGGCGGTTGATTCTTTCTGAATTGAGATTATCATCCTGGCCGATACAAGTATCGTCCAGGCCGATCTGTTGACGGCTGCCTTAATGAGGATGCCCTAATTAGGGTTTCTGATTTTGGACATATCGTCTAGGACGATATAAATATCGTCCCGGCCGATATTACCAAAAATAGAAATCATATAGGGAACAACAGGAGATCTTCCAAATTACAATCCAACTAGTCCCACACCAAATACAACAGACTCAAGAAAGGAAAAAGATTACAAACTGACTCAGACCTAGTCTACCCAATCTTGAGCTGGTTCCAGATTGCAGTTTGATCGTGTGGACCTGAAATGTTAGCACATAAGGCAATCGTAGAGAAATAAGGAATGTTTGCTATCATCAAAATCATAAACCATAAATCCGCAACATTATCAAGTTAGAAAATAATTCTAATCCCAAAAAATACGAGTCTAGTAAAATGAAAGCTTCAAAATAGTGTTCTGAATAATCCTTAGTATTTTGGTAAAATTCTAAAATTATGATATTCTACTTAGTAGTTAAATCTATTGCCTACCTATAAAGTATTATGTGAATTTCTAAAATTCATTCATTTATGTTTCTTTTGTTGTAATTTAATAATATATATGCTTATTTGCTTGAAATGTATGATATTGTGTTGTTTTGATGTTCGAGGAAGATCTTGTGTTGAATGTACACTAAGTCATAATGGCCTAAATTTCTAAATATCTAATATATGATAAAGATTTGGGAGTTATAAGAATCCATTTTTTGATATGCTAGAATAGAGAGTGATAAGAGCCTAAATTCTAACATTCTGATTCTATTTCTGATGGGAGGTATAAGGACATGTGGAAAATCTATTACTTTTGCTCTGATATATAAAGTACTTATTTTTTTTACTTTAAGTACACAATTTACTTTATTTTAGTTATCTATAATTAATATTTTGCTCAGAATAATAAAATTTTTATGGTTTAACTTTAAATTTAGTTTAATGTAAATATGTGAATTATTAAAAAATTAGATTAGTGGGTGTAACCTACTAAGATATGTTGGATTACACCTAATTACACTCTATTTCAGGTTTGGGGAAAGGGAATGGGCCTTTTGAGTTGTTGAGGATTCAAAATTTGATTTGTTTTAGTTTGTAGCAACATTTTTTTTTTTTTGGCACACTCATGACTAGTTATTTATTTATTCTATTTTGATATGTAGCTATGCATTGCATTGTATAACTATTTTATATACATTTTGATGATTAAAAAAGAATAAAAATTCTTGATGAGTATTTTATTCTATTAATTTAAAGTTAATTAGAAGCTCTATGATATGGTTAAATTCAAAGAAATCTAAGGAAGTCCCACAACACATATATATATATATATATATATATATATATATATCCCATGTATATATCCCATGCCACTCAATAAGGCATATTGAACTAAACTTTATTCTAAACCTTGAGAAGTGATGAAAACTTATTCATGATCATGATTTGGATGATTTGAAGTTGGATGAACATGTTTCACCCTTAACCTTATTAAACCTTAAATTAAAAGCGTATGCATGAAACATGATCCAAACATGATCCAAAACCCTAGGATTGATCTCTAAGTCTTTTACACTCATCATTATACATTCCTAAACCTATCTATTGTCATGGTCGACCACGGTTAACCATGATTTGTCAAATTGTCCATTTGATAATCTTTTGACCTAAAGCATCAAATTCTTGATTCAATCCATTTCAAACCATGAAATTATAATCTAAACATTTCAAACACTCATATAGACATGTTTAAAACCATTAGAAACCATAATGGGTCATGTTGACCATGTTTGTCCAAACTAACCATGGTTGACCATTTTGATTTCAATGATCATTTTGTTCATAAACTAATAGGTAGACTATGGATGTCCTCCCAAACCTTCCTAAACACTTTCATAAACATTTCTAAATCTAATTGAACCTAATGAGATATGGTTGACCGAATTCTTGATTATTGACCTTCTTTCCCTAAATGGTCATTTCATATATTAAACCTATTCTAAGCCTTATAATGCATTTAAAATACCTCAAAATATTTCCTTAAACTTCCCTAAACCAAATGGACTCAATCATTGGGATAGGTTGACCTTGGTTGATCAAGTCAACCTAGTTTGACCAATTGATCCATATGGACCCTTTTCTTTTGACTCATAAAATTCCCCACATTTGCGAGCAATTAAACACCTCCAAATGTACCAAAATATTTTGAAGAACTTAATCTTTCAAACCAAAGTAAGGGACTACATTGGGTCACCCAATTGGGCTAACCCAAGCATGTATAATGTGAACTTAAACCATCTATTCAATCATTCAATCTCAAATGAGCTCAGCTAAAGCTTATGTGCTAGCCAGCCTAGCTACTAGCTAGCTATATGCTAGCAGCAATTGAATTCATAACTAGCTATCTAAAGCCATATCAGCTATAATAATAAAAAAATCATATCAATCCACTAGAGTCTTCCATCTAATTAACTGCACTCTATTTGACCATTCATCACTAGCTTAATGGCCTGATATGACTCAAGGTGGCCAAAGTTCTTTCCAAATAAACTTTGAATCAACCTATAAATAGTAATAGTTCTTTTGAAGCACAGATATTGTAATTTGATTCTTGAGATTCATGAGAGTGAGAGCATTTATCCCGAGTGATTTCCAACATGTTCCTAGACTTCCCATCATGTTTGAGTGAGCCCTAATAAGATAAATTTAAGTTTTTGTCCAGTCATCCTCAATCCTTAAAGTACAAAGGAAGATTAGTCCCTAAACATACACAAACTAAACTTAGTAAAAACCCCTCAAATCCCCATTCTTAGATCTTAAGTAATCTCCATTCCTAAGCTCAAATTCATAGGGTGGATAATTTTGAAGAAAATGATAATTCTATGATGATCCACCTATTGGATTGGTCATTATTCTTCTCCTAATCTTGCTAGATTAATATCATAAGAAACCATCACTGCATACCAAGATTTGAAGTAATTTACATATATAACCTTTGTTCGCTATGTGAGGTTGAAGAAAAAAGTCATAACCATTTATTCCACTTTGTTTGGCAGAATAATTATGATATTATCATATTATAAATTATCTTAACATCCTAATGTTCTGAGGGATTTAATCAGATCCATTCAATTCCAAGTTGAATGGTCCTTAGTCAATTTGATGTAGTATGGGATCCATCGTGGTTTTAAGCAACCACTCCTCTTTCATCACATGGAAAAGTGTTATTGAGTTAGTTGATCCGATTATGTAATTGCTTAGATTAGGGATTAAATGATTTTAAAAAATAACCAAAACTTATAAAATCCCTAACTCTTTGCCCAATGGACCAACTGGGCAAATAAACCCTCTATGAATTTAGTGAAAAGAGCTCTATCTAGTGAATTAAAAATTAGGGCTAAAGGAGGTCTTGTATGTGTAGGATAACAAAATTATTCTTTGATTTATTTTATGTAAATAACATGTTTAAACTCACTAAATTGGGTTCAAATTGCATTTAAGTAAACTTTAGGGAATGCACATCATCTTTCAATTTTATAAAATTGATTTGAATCCACATCTAGCTTGAATTGAATGTCTAAATTCATTGGTCACTTTTGACCTATAAATTTAAAATATCATAATTAATAAATATTGATAACCATTACATGAAATTTAGATATATTGTATACATTACGGTAAGGGTTAGTCGTTGATTTAATCTTAATTCAGTATTTAGTTTGTCCTAATTAATTCTCTAAGGATATAGGCATCTTTATAATTAAAAAAAATATAATAAATCTTGGGAATTTCCAAATATCCTAAAGTTTATATGGATTATGCCAAAGGTCTTTAAGGATCTATGGTTTAAATTATATTGCAATTGGAAGTCATTTGGTTAATCAGTTCGCTAAGCTAAATTTTGATCATATAAATAACCTAGGAATTTCAATAAATTATAAATAATAAAATAAAATTTTAAAAATATCAAATAAAGTGCATTCTTCCTAAAATCAAATTTATAATTTAGAAAAATTAAAATTTCTATAAAAAAGGTTTAAAATAAATATAATAAATAAATAAATAAAATTATTAAAAAAATAAATTTTAAGACCAAATGATTCCAAATTTCAATAATTTCCATTTTCAGTTATTCTTGGCCAATGCCAAAATTTCACGATGTTTGGACATCATTTGGTTCTTGAAATGAAAATACATAAACCCCTTTACAAAATAAGTAATAATAAAATTATAAATTTTGAAAAATCATAATTAAATAAAACGAATTTCTAAAAAGTCCAAACTCAAATGCATTAAAATTTAAATAAATATTTGAATATAAAAAAATAATAAATCTAAAAATTCAAATTTTAAATGAAAAGTCAAATAATGGTTAAAATTTAAAAAAATATATATATAATGAAATAAAAAGTTAATAATAAATAATAATTTTTCATTAATTTAAATAATTAAAATTAAATAAAACTTTTGATTACACATTAACATATGAAAATTAAATAAAAATAAATAAATAAGAATAAAAAATAAATTATCAAAATTATTAAATAAAGTAGATATAAAAGTAAATAAATAATCAAGTTTAAATGAATAAAGAAATTAATTTTAAATTAAATATAATTTGAACTAAATTTAAATAAATCAAAATTAGGTACAAAAAATTAAAAGGAGAAATAAATAAATGAATATCTAATTAATTTAATCAAATAAATCAATGTTATGAATAAAATTTAATTAAAACAATTTAAGTAAATCAATTTGAATGAATTTAATAAAATAACTAATTATTAAATAAATAATAAAAGAAGTAATAAATTATATTTGGATTTATGTATTTTCCTTATTCGTTTAGAATGAAATAATTTAATTATTTCTCAAAGCCTAAGACTTGTTTATAAGTAATATCAACATATGTTGATGTTGTTAATTAACATGGTTATTTATAATCTAAGGCTAATAATCAAATTTTGATAAAGAAAATCCATTAATAAAATATAAATATTAAAATTTAAATTTAAATTAAATCCTTCAATCTTGTACCACATCAATTTAATTTATAGATAATTCAAACTTTAGTTCATGTATGGCACTACAAAACCATACAACTTAGTACACAAAGAATTGTTTGATAAGACAACCAACTTTAGTATTAAGTTAGGGCTGGTGTTTTATGGGGTGTTTGTTTACTTTTCTTACACTTTGTTGATTGTAGACTGATGTTGTGGTGGATGTGTGATGATATATGTGTTTTTTTTTCCTACACTCTATGATGTGGTATGTGGATAATATTATATAAATATACTATTTATACACTAATCCCTACAAATGTAGAGTCTTTTCCTTTTATTTTAAAATTTAAATTTGTAAGGAGTTGTAAATGCATAGAGTTCTGAAAGTCTTAGATGAAGTTGTTTATTATAAAGTAAAGAAGTCTAAATGAATAAATCTTCTGAGAATATGATGGATATTGAAATTTTTTAGAAGGATGACCATTGCCTAAAGATCATAAAGAAGACATGAAGACCTAAATAATTAACTTAATTTTTTTATATATTATGTCAATTTAGGTGTAGAAATCCATACTTACTACTGGATGAGCTTGAACACCTTTATTTTCCTACAAATCCTAGGTTATATATTAAGTGGCACTTTTCACATGCACTTTTCCATTACTTCTTTTATACACTCTATTTATTTGATTGTTTGATTGTATATGGTGTGTCAATTAGAAATTATCTATTTTTCTTAGGTTCTTTGGCATTACAAGTGTTTTTTCCTAAATATATATTAGGCCCCTAGGATTTTATGTTTTTACTTTTTAAAACATAAACATTTACTTTTCCTATAATCAAAGCTTGCATATTTATTTTTATATTATAGACACTAAACTCACACACACCAATAATAAGTTAGCGACAGCTTATGTGACATGGTTAAGTCTATTATGTTGTGAATCTGAGATTATGGATTAGACTTTTGATGATAGCAAACATTCATGTTTTTTTTACGACTGCTTTGCCTACTAATCTTTCAGGACCACAAGATCGAATGCAACTCAAGCCAGCTCAAGATCGGGAACATTTAGGTTGAGTCAAGTCTGTTTTTTTTTGTTTCTTGAGTTAATTGTAAAAGTGGTTCCTGATGCTAAGTAACTTTGCACACACACACTTGAGGGGTTTTTTGAGTTTTTTTTTTGTTTCGAGTACATCGGCCTGGACGATGTTTATATCGGCCAGGATGATTCAACTAAAAATAAAAACCCTAATTAGGGCATCCTGGTTAAGCAGCCATCATTAAGAAAATTGTCCCGGATGATCCTTGTATCGGCCAGGACGATAGGCTCAAATCAGAAAGAATCAACCGCCATGATCAATTTAGGTATTCTTTATTTTAAATTATCGGCCAGGACGATCTCCATATTATCCTAGATGATACAACACAATTATTCCTAAATTAATCTCGCAATTATGGAAAGTAATTAAGGCTGATTGATACGATCACATCGGCCAGACCGATCGTAGAATCGGCCAGGACGATGTCCTGGACGATTGACATCGGCCAGCATCTATTCCGAGCGATGTTCAGGATGATTGTACTCAAATTTGAACTAATCGGCCATAACGATATTGTATCATCCTGGACGATATAACCAATTTTCCTCTGATCATCCCAAATCATCCTGGCTGATTGAGCTTATTTTGTACTAATTAGCCAGGATGATATTGCTATCGTCCTGGATGATAATGTCGGTTCTTAAAATTCTATTTAAAGGACCCAAATTTTCTCATGCATTAAGACCTTGAGTGTTGCTGTCTTGACTGGAGAGAGCCTTGGGAGAGGGAGAGAGAGAGAGAGAGAGAGAGAGAGAGAGAGATAGAGAGAGAGAGAGAGAGAGAGAGAGAGAGAGAGAGAGAGAGAGGAACTTGTGAGGGGGAGTTTGTGAGAGGGCTCACAAAGGTTGCTCCAAGTAAAGTTCCAAGTTGTCATCTCCGTTCTTCGTGCTTTATCTTTGGGAGGTCTACTTCAGCAAAAGATCTGGGTTCTTTGCGCGCTTCAGGAGGAAACAAAAGGAGTCGGTTCTCTGCCGCACAGAGGTTGGTGAAAAGGAGTCTGTTTTAAAGGCTTCTCCGCCTAGCTATGGGAGCTAAAGGAGAGACACTTAGTTAGTGCAATACTCAGAGGGTGCCTCCGAGGAGTGGATGTAGGTCAAGGATTGACCGAACCACTATAAATTTGGTGTGATCTTTCTTTGTTTTGCTTCCGCATTTATTTATTTTTCGCACTCTGATTTCTGCGGTGTTTTTGGTTTTAACTTTGTGCTTTACCTAAAGATTTTTTTTAAAAAATACCAATTCACCCCCCCCCCTCTTGGTTGGCCTCAGGCTAGTTCTTAAGGGCTTAACATTCCTAACGAACTTTCATGTTATTCCTCTTGGTATAAAGATATTATGCTGCTAGATTTTTTCTTAAAAAAAAATAGACATGTCGATCAAATTAATTGAGCATAAAAATTAGAAGTTAGGGAAAAATTCATTTCAAATCACATTAGTTCAGTATACTTGATCCCCTAGCAATTTTAAATCTAGATTTAAATTCTGAAACTTAAACCCTTCACTACTAAGTAGATAAGAGCTTATTAATCTTGTATTCCATTTAGACTTGAAATCATGTTTCTTGAAAGTTTCTAGGTGATTAGTTTGTATTCCACTCCAGGAAGACATAAGTCCAGATTCAAAACTCCTGCACTTCCTTTCAGGAGTTTAATTATGCCTATCTGATAAATGGTCAAATCAAATATATATTCAATCTTTTTCTCAATCATCCTAATAATAGTATATGTTAAAGTTGGGTATCTCGGAATCATAAGCACTCTCTACCTTTTCATCCTTGAATTCCAAAACTCAGTGTTCAACTTTGAATTAAATTCTTATAGATAAATTGTAAATTTCAAATCCTTGCATGAATAATTAAATTATAGAAAAGATTTAGTCACCACTATAATTGAGATAAAACTCTTGATTAATGTTGTAACTCTTAAGACGTAATTAACCATAATGGCTTGCATTTATGAGAAACTTAGAACCCTAATAAACAATAAACTCCAGTTTAGTTCTGTAAAGTGGGGGGAAAAATCTGGGACCATAGATAGAATTTATTAAAATTTATTTTTTATTTTTAAAATTATAGTTCAATATAATTTCTATCTTTTGAGATAGTATGTTATTTTGTTTGCTATGTTTGATCATGAAAATGATAAAATTTATTTCTATTTTTTAAATCAATTGTAAAACATTATTATTTTTCTTTCGAGATGTTATGTTGTTCTCTATGCATAGTTGATTATAAAAGTTTAAATTTTAAAATTTCTTGGCAGTATATTTTCTCACAAAAGCTTTGTTTGAACTCTAATTCTAAAGGCAAGTCTAAAGCTTTTGAACATACCAATTTGTAGGGAGACATTCTAATTGGGGTTTTATAAGCAATCCTGCAAGCACATAGTGCTTCATCTAAACTTATTACTCAATTCTTCCTATTTTTTTTTTAAGGAAAATGCTTCTATTAGCATTGAAGAAAGGAAAAAAGGAGCTAATACAAAGAAACTAAGCTCAAACTATAGATTCCTCCTTTAATATAGACATAAATAAAGGAGGAATCTTGTTGAGACTAACATCCTCCCAAGTAAAATGAGATAAGATACCATAGTTAGCACATAAATCTGCTAACTTATTACAATTTCTATCCACACAATTGAAAATGACATTATTGAATTCCTAAAAAATATGAATGTTTGCATACCTTGTTTTGTCATTCTTTTTGATTTCCTTCAAGAAATTGATGATATTGATATTATCTCCTTCTATGATGATTCCTTTGTATTTAAACATCCAATCCTTTAGCATTTCCTTTATATATTGAATTGCCAATAACTCCAAAGCCGAAATATCCCAATGAGTATATGGTTTTCCAAATGCTAGAAGGAATCTACCTTTATGGTCTCGAAACACTCCTCCAATACCGGCTTTGTATGAAGGTAGCAAAGAAGCATCAACATTGACTTTGAGCCAATCGGGTGGAGGGGGATGCCAATGATAATTAGACAACCTAATAGGTTGGTTGACATCCCATATACCCGAGAAGTTATGAATCTCAAGGTTAACAAATGAAGCACAACCGATTGCTTTTGAAGCAATACTCAGATTGCTATCTTCCTTTCCATTATGAATGTAGCTATTCCTTGATTTCCAAGTGAAATAAACCACTGAGCAATAGAGATTAATCATGAAAGGCGATTGAGAAGATAAATGAACACAGCAACCTTGTAAAGAATGGAATTCGTCAAAACCAAATCCCCATTCCTTAATATATTTCAGAACTTCCCACAATGTGATCTAAATCTTCTTTTGCATTGCAGCTTCTTGGGCAATGGTTTTCCCTGATTAACTTCCTGTGTTCAAGAAAGTCACAAGTGGGAATGGCATTGTTGAATATTCTCCACCAAAGTGATTCCACTTTTGGGTTTAATTTAGCTTTTTTCAACCATGTCCAGAATTCCTTCGGTCCTTCATGTTTTAACGATGATTCAAAGACCATTGAGGATATAGATTTTCCATTGTGATTAAATAACAATTCCATACAATCTTTACTTGAACTGTTTGGGATGATGTTTTGTTGGATTAGATTAATCAATTATATTCCCAGAAATAGTTTCATGTAATCAATATTCCAATTTCCATTAACAAGGAAATTTGAAACAGAGAAGCTGCTGCAGTCGATAGGAGTAATGAAGGTTGGCCAATTAGCAATGCTCTTATCAAAGATCCATACATCGTTTACCATATCAACGTCTATTCCATTGCCCAGCTTCCATCTAATGAAAGGCCTGATTGCTTTGCCACCCGATCTGATGATTTTCCATGCTGGTGATCCCGATCTTTTGCTGTCCAGATTCTCCAATAAGTTTCCGTATTTAGGATAAAAAACTTTATGGATAAAGGATTCTTTATCATTCAAGTATTTCCATGCAATTCTTGATCTTAAAGGAGCAACTTTAGTAGAGCAAGAATGAAGAGATCTACCTCCCCATTTGATAGGCAAGCACATCGTTTTCCAATTAACATAATGAATGCTTTTTCTCCCATTTGATTTGTTCAACAAAAAACTTCTGCTTATTTTGTCTACTTCATCAAGTATGCTTTTTGGAACAAGAGAATTTGTGCAATGGAAAGTTGTATAAGAAAGCAAGACTGATTTTGTTAAAAAATTCTCCCAGCCAAGGAAATAAGTCTTCCTCCCCAAGTGTTTGTCATTCTCAAAGCTTTATCAATAATAAAATTGAAGTAATCTTTGACAAGTCTTCTCATAGCAAGCTTTACTCCAAGGTAAGTAATTTGATTAGCTGGATTGAATCCCATTATTCAGCTGATTGATTTCCTCCTTTTCCTTCTAACATTTTTGCTGAACATAATGGAAGACTTATTTGCATTAATGGACAATCCGGTCCAATTGGAAAAATTGTCCAAAATCGATTTGATAAGCTTAGAAGCTTTAAGAGAGGCTTCAGAGAAAATGATCACATCATCTGCATATAATAAGTGGGAGATAGGAGGTCCATTTGCACAAATACGAACTCCCAATACATCATTTCTTTGATTAAAAGCATTAGATAAAAGTTGAGCACAAAGAATGAAGAGATAGGGAGACAAAGGGCAACCTTGTCTAAAGCCGCAATTACCTTCAATCCAATTTGAGAAGCTACCATTGATGGATAAGGTGAATTTAGAATTTATGATACATTCTAAAATCAGTTTAGAGAATAAAGTGGGAAAACCTAAATAGTTCAAAGCTTTTTCCAAGGTTTGCCAACCCATGGAATCATAAGCTTGTTCCATATCAACTTTAAAAGACACAAAGCCTTTTTGAGAATTTGAAATTCTAAATTTGTGCATGACCTCTTGGGCTATTAAGACATGATCAGATAAGGATCTACCTTTGATGAAAGCTGCTTGTTCTTCGAAGATTAATTTATGCATGATTGATGACAATCTATTCATAAGAATTTTTGCCACCACTTTGTAGACCGAATTACATAAGCTGATCGGTCTATAATTTGAGGGAGTTTGAGGATTACTGATTTTTGGGATCAAAACAATAATAGTTTCCTTCCATGTATGATCCATGATAGATGTATCAAAAAATGATTTAATGGCATTCCATAAGTCATCTTTTATAATAAACCAGTAGGCTTTAAAAAAATAGAAGGTGATACCATCCATACCAGGGGAAATGTTATTGCCCGTATTCTTTACAGCTTCTATCATTTCTTCAACCGAGAAGTCCCTGCTCAAGAAGTTCCTGTCTTCGTCTTCTAGGCAATTCCAGCAATGAGGCCAATTATCAAGGCTGCAGCTCCTGAATTTCCATTTTTCTTTGAAATGGTTTTGCAAGACCTGTTGAATGGTAGCTTGGTCTTCTATTATTTCCCCCGTGCCATCTTTAATTTTTTCAATAAAGTTTGAATGTCTTCTAGCTGAAGCATAAGCCTGAAAGAAATTTGAATTTTGATCTCCCTCTGTCATCCATTTGACTTTTGCTCTTTGTCTCCACCAAGTATCTAAACGAGCAAGTGTAGAGTTGAGCTCCTCTACTTTAGCTTTTAGTATCCAGCATTCATCATCAGAGAGAAGGCCAACGTTTGCTTCCTTCAATTGTAGTTCTTCAATTTGAATAATCAATTCCTTTTTAAGTGAAATAAGATTTTTCAATTTTGCCTTGCTCCAAACGTAAAGAGCTTTGAGAGAATATTTCATTTTGCTGTTAAGAATTTTTGTAGCATTGCCTTTATAATTTCTCCTCCAAACTTTTTCCACCACAGCCATAGAAGCTTTATTGGAAGCCCAAACATCCTCAAATCTCATAATCTTCTTGCTAGCTTGTTGAACAGAAAAATTCAATAAGATTGGGCAATGGTCAGAAGCTACCCGAGCTAGGTGCCTTACAAAGAACCGATTTTTTGAAGAAATAGCTGCTGGGTTGATGAAGCATCTATCAAGCCTCTCAAGGATTCGGTCCACCCCTTTTTTATTGTTGCACCAAGTGAATTTAGGACCTACAAAATTAATTTCATGGAAATCATTGTTTGCAAGGAAGATCTTCATTTCTTTGGTTCCAAGGGATAGATTAAATCTTCTCCCTCCCCTTTTGTCTTCACTAGATAAAATGCAATTGAAGTCTCCACCTATAATCATTGGTAACTCCTTAGAGTTATAAAGTTCCAGCTTTTCCCAAAGCATTCTTCTAACATATGAATCCTTGTTTGCATACACGGAGGCTATTCTCCAAACTCCTACATTGAGCATCTTCAAATCTCCCACTATAACTTGAGAGGTAGATTCTAACACATGAAAAGAAGAAACATTTGATTTCCAAAGAATAAGAATGCCGCCTGAGAGTCCTTCTGAAGGCACATGGATGAAGTCCCATTCAGTTCCAATAAGTTTATCCACATCTTTTCTATCAAAATCAGAAACTTTGGTTTCTAATAAACCAATAAAACAAACACCATATTCTTTAAAAAACTCTTTTAGATATAGAGAAGCTTTTCTCTTCCTAGCTCCTCTACAATTCCAAAAAGCAATTGAAGAGTTCATTTATTAAGAGAGGTATTAGACCCCGGTTTATCTCTGAGGTCAAACTCCACTCTCCTGCTCCTAGGAGTAGAATTAATAGGTCCTAGACATTTCAGCTGTTTAGTGCCTTTCCTTTTGTTGGCAAAAAGGCCATCATTCTTGTCTTCAAAATTCTGGTCATGCTCTTTATTTCTTATTGAATTAAGCTCTGCTACATATTCATTTCCTTTGTCTTCACATACACGGTTTTCCTCTGGCATGGGTGTGCTGATTTCTCCTTCTTCAATTACATCTTCAAGGATACTGAATTTGTTAACAGAATTTATATTAGAAGGATTAACATTTATACCATCTCCTTCTTGAATGGGTGGGAGAGCTTCCTTTGCCTTACTGATATTTTGATTGACTCCCTCTATACAGTTAGCTGAAATCTCCTCATTGTTTACCTTTTCAGCTTCAATTGCCCTCCAAATAGCCTTATTGTTAGCAGCAGCATCTTTGTTAACAGCATTCACCTTGTCATCTTGAGAGGAGGTCCTGAAGTTCTTTTTAAAAACTCTTTTCCTGCCATAGTTGACTTGTAGCCATGGTCCATATTCACTATTTTCTTTGTGGGCAGTAGCCATAGTTTCTGGATTGCTGATATTTGATTTCTCAACAGGAACCACCTTCGTGCTCTCCTTTGTTGTAATCGAAGCATTGTTTTCAGTATTTAAATTCTCCAAGCAAGTGTTTTTGTTATGCCCAATTTTCCCACAGCAATAGCAAAATTCTGGAAGCCTTTCATATTCAACTTTTTGATAGAATTTGCCAATACTTCCTTCCACCCAAACTCCCATGGGTACTTTAGTGTCCAAATTAAGACGAACACAAACTCTTCCAAATTCTCTCATGCTCCATTGAAAAAGGTTTCCATCAATCAAGATCGGTTTACCAACCATGGAAGCAATTCTACAAATGTTGATCTCATCCCAACATAGAAGAGGGAGATTAGGTAGTCTAATCCAAATAGGAGCACTCAAGCCTTTCAAAGAAGTTGGGTTGAAGTTAACCGACCACTTTTCCATCCCAATGCTTTTATTGTTAACAAACCAAGGTCCATTGGAAAAGATAGCCTCCATAGTTTGTTCTTCAAAGAATGAATAGAGAACCCAATCCATTCCAAGCATGGTTAGGTGGAACTTTCAGTAAGATGCCCATTGTCTTCTAAGTTCTGTGCTCACTACTGAGAAGGGAATTTTGCCTCCAAAGACCTTAATCACTAGAGAATTCTGCAATTTTCCTGAATTCTCCATCACCTTATCTTCATTGAGTTTAACAGTTGCTCCATCTTCAGATAGAAATTCGCCCAGGTTCAGCTGTGCAACTTTGATGTGTTCCTTCTTGCTCCAGGCATTTTGCTGAGTTGAAATCTTTGATCTTGCTATGAATTCATTCATATCTTCTTGATACATTCCCAGGTCTCCATTATTGCAATGTCGAACTTTGTTTAAATCAGAAGAGTTCGTCATGGGAGAATTATTTT
This sequence comes from Dendrobium nobile, assembly GCA_022539455.1. Taxonomy (NCBI): domain Eukaryota; kingdom Viridiplantae; phylum Streptophyta; class Magnoliopsida; order Asparagales; family Orchidaceae; genus Dendrobium; species Dendrobium nobile. Next base: position 45,174,345 of record CM039719.1, on the reverse strand, counting down.
TAGCTGAATCAGAATGAGCGCTATTGCTGGAGCCTGCTTCATTTCGAATTTCTTCTGGAGTTTTCTTAGCAGCGGCATTTTGTAAAACAGTATCCTTGCAATTGTCTAGAATTGGTTTCATAGAGAGTTTAAGAAAGGCCTCCGTTGAAACAGAGTCTAATTTGTTCTGTTCAGAAACAGAAAAATCATAAAATTTCTCATTAACGCGATCTTCATTATCGGTAAGAACACCTTTTCCTTTTCCAACAATTTATGGAGATTTTTTAGAGGCCATCAACGAACCTCCTTGATTGATTATTAGCGGCATACCTGATCTAATCTTAGCTTTAGAAGCTAAGGTGATGTTAGAACGAAGATCTCCGAAAGCAGGCGGAGACGAGGTAAAATAACGACTTTGACCATGGGAATTCTTGGTGGTGGATCGCCGAGCCTCCATAAGGTCACCGGAGTTAGGTGACCGGCGATCCACCGTCGTCAGATGCAACAGCAAAAGTCTCGCGAAATTCAAAATTTGAAAAAGAAAACTGAAAGAAATGGAGTTTTTCTCAGAGCTTCTCTCTCTACAATTCTTCCTATTTGTAGTAACAATTTTCTCTAAAATTTTCTTAATCTCTTAATTACATATTTTAGCTTGATCACTGGTTTGGAGATGATAAGCAATTACCACTATATGCTTAATTCCATATTTTAAAATTAAATCATCCATTCTCTTATTACATAAATGACTACCCTAATCTCTAATGATGACTCAAGGCACTCCAAATCTAGAAAATATTTTTTCCTTAAGAAATTTAATTACTACATGAGCTTCAGTTTTAGGAGTTTATATTCTCTCAATCCACTTGGAGAAATAGTCAACATATTTCATAATGTATTGAGTTTCATAAGATTAAACAAAAGGATCCCACAAGTCTAATCACCGAGCATAAAAAAATTTCAACTTTTAACATATAATTAAGTGATAATTCATTTCTTTTTAAAATGTTTCCTTCCCTTAGACTTCTACTACCTATTTTAACATAATCCTTTACATCTCTAAATAGGGTAGGCTAATTAAATCTAGATTGAAGGATCATAAAAGAAGTTATAAACTCCCCAAAATACCCTAAATATTTGAATCAAAACACCAACTAATAATAGATTATCTCATCTTTTTGGATACACCACCTAATGATTTGATCTTTACATTTTCTAAATAAATAAGGCTCATTCCAAAAACTAAATTTATCATCATGCATAAATTTACACCTTTGGGTGTAAGACACTGACTAGTAGCTTTGACATAAAGTCAATTGAAAAAAAAAATGAAACATTAATAATGAGATTTAAGGAAATCTTAGCATGATTAATGGAAAATTCTAACAATCATTAATTTTTAAGCATATGAGGTCATGCATCATTCTTGCTTTATTCATCATGTATCATATTTATTCGCAACTTAATTCCATTAGTAAACATTATCATTTTTTAAGCTTACATGCGAGGTTGAGCTTGCGATCCATAATTCATCCTAATAGTGTTGACAACTACAATTCCATTTAAGCATCACCACCTGTGACAAATTGAACCACTATAATATTTTCTAGTCTTTTCTTGTATCATTGAGTATTAATGTTTATTCATGCATTTTATTTCTTTATATCTAGTCTTATCAAACATTTAATAGCTAAGAAGTTCATGTTCTTATCAATCATAGTTATATAATATATTAAGGAGTAACGACTAGGAAGACAACACATATAATTATATTAATGGGCAATGTTCATTCACCTTAGTACATGATCAAAGTGTTAGAGATGACCTTTTGATTTGGGTTATTTTTTGCTAGCCTAAACTCATTTGGGTTTTTGGGAATGATATGTGTTGGATTAGGAAGATATTATTTGAGAGTTAAGATATAAACTTTTACCTTTATCAACCTATTAGAGACCAAGGTGCACCAAAAGAAATTAAAACTTGTTTGTCATTGAGAGTGCTAAAAAAATAAATAAATATAGGATCCTCTCAAAGATAAGTATCCATAATCATACCAAATCAGCCACTGCCCAAACCTAGATTAGAAATGGTTGTCTTAGCAAACTATCTAAAATGTGTGAAGAAAGCTGTGTGGCTTTGATATGTACAAAGGTGTTTATTATTTAATTCATTTTAATTTGGAAGTGTTTGTTTACTAAATAAAAGAACAAATTTTTTTATTTGAGTTTAAGTATTAATTATTTACATGTTATCATTTATATTTTGAAATGTTACTGTTGATTATTTAGTTTTAAGGAACCGTGCAAGTTAGTGACTTCAAAGTGCAAATGCACTAACCTATAAGTCCTAAGGCTCATAATTGAAATGCCACCCTCCCCCCATTAAGGATATAATTGGTTATATAGGGTCCTTGAAGATTTATTAATTATTTATTAGGAGAGTTAAGGGAGAGACCTTGTAAATCCAATTCATATATGCCCTCCAAAAGGAATTAGGCATGATGTATGAAGGTCTTTTGATTATTATTATTTATTAAAGAGTTATTAAAGATCCTCAATCAAATATGTTTGTGTCTTACTGAAAGGAGTCATACACAACACATGAGGATCTTTCATTTATTTAAAAATGATTAGGGACCCCAAGATCCAATACTTGTATTATCTCTAAAAGAGTCAAGCATAATGCCTAACAGTCCCCTTGTTTAATGATTTATTATTTAATGAATATATTAATTAATTAAATTAACTTTAATTAAATGAATTTCCAAATTTTACTTATTTTTATTTAATTAAATTTATTTATTGTTCACTGATTTTTATTTAATTTATTCAAATTCTTAAGGTTTTATTTGAATTTTAATTAATTTTTATAAATGTTATTTGATTATTTAATTTTTAATATTTAACTATGTTTTAACATTTTATTTAAATTTAAATAATTATTTCTTTTTTTTTTAATTTTTTAAATTTATTTATTAAGGTTTATTTGATTTTATTTAATTTTAAAATATTTATTTATTTATTTAGAACCCCTTCTTGTAAAAGAACTTAGAGTTAGCATTTAATTAATCAAGTTAAACCAAATTATCAAATGATTAAGGCCATTTTTTATACTAACCAATAGTCCAATCCCTAAAAATTTGGGGTTAATTTTATTAATATTTAATTTCATATGATTTTATTTAAATTTTATTTAATTAAGGATAAATTAAATAATAATTATGTTTAAATTAAATTTGAAGTGGAGTTTTAATTTTCATTTATTTTAGAATTTAATTAGAGTTTATTAAAGTTTACTTTAGAGTTTTAGGAATTTGTTATGGTTTATTATGATTTTTAGAAAAATCATCCCCAAAGTAGGGGTTGGTTTTAGAATTTTTTAATTAAAGGGCTTAATGACTTCCAATTAATGTCGAATTAATTCTTAGGGTTCATCATGTCACTATGTGTACTCTATTTGATTTTTATCTCTATTGGATGTTTGGGGAATTTCCTAATTTTTTTTAATTCGTTAGACCATACCCTAAATTATTTTTCCTAGGTGTCTCTATTATCACTATGGTTTAATTATGACCCAATACTTTGCAAATTCAATTTCTAAAGTTACATTGATCATTAAGGTCCAATAAAATAAGGATAAGTAGGATACATACCCTAATTCACTCTGTCCAAAATTGAGCTCAATTAAGCTAGTGATTAGAAATCAATTAATGAATAACTATAGAAGTTTAAATCAAAATTACTCTCTACATAGTGTTTAAAATGTTTTGTAATTATTTTAAAAATAAATTGGGTTCATGCTAGTTTCATAGAGCCCAAGGACTCATAAATTAGACGAGGACAAGAATTTTGGTTATTTTTCCAAGGTTTGAGCATTTAAAATTATTTTTAATTAATTTTTTATTAATTTAGCCACTGATGGCAATCATTGAAAATGCTTTTATTAAGCACGTTAGCAACTTTATCATAGCCATTCAATCATTTATGGTTTGTAATGAAGGGTTCATATCACATCAGATGAGAAATGGAGCACTAAGATCCAATCTATGATTTGAATAAGGATTAGAATTGTGATATCTAATCTATTGATTTCCAAATTGATTGTTAAGATCTTATACAGTTCAAGCATTATTCATTTTATACCCAAATGATGAAAAATGCTTCAAACTCATAAAATATATTCCAAAATCACATAAATTTTATATAGAGAACAAGAATAAGAAAATGAGGAATGGAAAGTAATTTTTGCAATTTAAAAGTACTTTACATAAATTTATTTGAGCATGTTCATTGTTAGCTAGGGTTAGCTAGTTACCTCAATAGGATGCACCTGAAGTGCTATTTGAGGGCACTATTTATTGCTTAAAAGGTCTAGAACAATTTTACTGAAAAAGTCAAAGATAAAGAAACTACAAATTATAAGTAAAATTACATTGAATGGAACGTGCTTGAGTTTGCTGGAATTCAGCCACCGCCGACACACCACTAATGGGGGAACACTTGGTAAATGTTGAGGGACTCCTCTAGTGGTAAAGTGAAAAGAAAAGTCCCTTGGAGGAGCTCTGATTGCAAAGTTAGGGTTTGATGAGTGTAATCCATGGTTTTCCTAAATTCAATCACTAAGAAAAATCAGTGGCTACGATTACATGGAAACATTATGTTGGATCAAATTTATTGAATGAAATCATCCGCTCTAATTTTATCTTCTTCATCTAATAAAACTTCTTAGTCTTAAGCCATTTTTGGAATGTTCTAGGAGATTAACTCCATGGATCTTGGTCAAATGTATCAAAGAGTATCATAAGCTCTTGAAAGTTCAATCTAATGTTTGAATCACTTGAATTAAAGGTTTCTTTTACAGTTGAGTGACACATAGGGATGATGAGCTTGGGTTTAGATCCTACCTTAATTCACTGGTGAATTATGATTGAACTTGCTTGTATTGAGTTCATCTAACTAAAGGAAATTTTCTTCTTCAGAAAGTAAAGCTTGGAAACCACTAGATTAGAAGTTGGGCATTCGATGAAAGGAGCTCATTAGAGCTTGCTCAGCTCACTGTATATCAAGTATAGAGGTTGTGGGGATCTAAGTGATTGAAGTAGGAGTCTATGAAGTGTTTTGAAATCAAAACCAGGAACTTCCCTTCAATGAAATTGGGAGTATAGAAAGGTTCTATTCAAGAGTTTAAAATTCAAATTCTAGATAGCTCAGTCAAGCACCAGATATATATATATATATATATATATATATATATATATATATATATATATATATATATATATATATATATATATATATATATATTATATATATATATATATATATAATATATATATATATATATATATATATGGGCCTACACATTGATATAAAAAAGGGGTAACATGTCCTTAAGGGGATTGCTAGCCTGCTATGGGTCAAAAGAGCTACAAAAAAAAAAGAAAAAAAAAACCTAACATATTACGATCCCCACTAAGCACAAATACAAAAGGACCTAGTAACTATTGCGAATCTGTTTTCTTGGATTATGATTTTGATGATAGCAAACACTTTTGTTTCTCTACGACTGCCTTACCTACTGACATTTTAGGTCCACAAGATCAGACTGCAATTGGAACCAGCTCAAAATTGGGTAGACTAAGTCTAAGTCAGTTTGTACCTTTTTCCTTTCTTGAGTCTATTGTAATTGGTGTGGCTCATGATACTAAGTAATCTTGCACACACACACCTTGAAAGATTTTCTGACTGTTCCCTAGAGTTTACTATTTTTGGTAACATCGTCCGGGATGATATTTATATCGGTCTGGAAGATCAGTTTAAAAATAGAAACCCTAATTTGGGCATCCTTATTAAGGCAGCAACATTTAAACACATCGTCTTGGACGATTTTGTATCAGCCAAGACGATTGGCTCAAAATAGAAAGAATCATCCGCTAGATTTATTTAGGAATTACTTATTTTTTGACATCATTCAAGGCATCATCCAGGGCATCATCCTGGACGATCCAGCACAATTTTGCCTAAATAAATATGGTATTTAAGGAAAGCAATTAAGACTCGATTGTACGATCAAATTGTCCTGGATGATCGCAGGATTGTCCTGGACGATATGCTGGATGATATGGGACGATATGCTGGACGATATGAACAAATTTCTTCTGATTGTCTCAGATCATCTCGACTGATTAGGCTTATTTTGCACTGATCATACAGGATGATATTAGTATCATCCTGGATGATAATGTCGGTAATTTATAATTAATGGGCTCATTTTGAGCTCTTTTATTTAAGCTTTATCAAGGCACTTTGTAAGTGTCTTGGGTGAAAGTTTGTTGGGGATGTTAAGCCCTATAAACTTAGTCCCAAAGCTAACCAAGAGGGGGGGTGAATTAGTATTTTAAAAACTTTAAACAAAGCTCAACAAATTTCTCAAACCAAATCACCACAAAATAAACAATGCGGAAATTTAAGCATGGAAGTAATAAAAATAAGAACACAAAGGTTTATAGTGGTTCGATTAACTCGACCTACGTCCACTCCCCGGAGGCACCCTCCGAGTATTACACTACCAGCGTGACTCTCCTTTAGCCCCCACAGCTAGGCAGAGAAGCCCTTACAAAGACACCTCCTTTTTGCCACCTCGACAAGGCAGAGAACCCAACTCCTTTTGCTTCCTCCTGAAGCTGGCAGAGAACCACGATCACTTGCTGAAACTTACCTCTCCCAACCCTTCCGAGGACAAGAGACTCTAGGGAAGAAGAAGTGGAACAATGCTTGGAGCAACCCCTTGTGAATCCCCTCACAAGCTCCCCGTCACAAGATCCTCTCTCTCTCTCTCCCTCTCTCTCTCTCTCCTTTAGGTTTTCTCAGGTCAAGACAATAGCCAAGGATATTCAAAATGTTGAACAAGAGCTTTTAAATAGAAGAGCTCATTAATTGCAAGTTGCCGATTATATCGTCCTGGCCGATCAGTATAAATCTCAGAAGTTCGGCCAGTGCATCGCCATGAATGCAACCTGGACGATTGAAAATTGGCTTGATCATCCAGGACGATCTCATGATCGTCCCAACCGATTAGTTCAAATCAGAGGAAAATAATTCAGAGCATCGCCCTGAATTCAAGCTGTCCGATCCAGATCGTCCAGCACATCTCCCTGAATTTGTGCTGGCCGATATTTATCGTCCAAGAGCAACTAAGGATTTTAGAATACATCGGCCTGGCCGATCTTGCGATCGTCTAGGATGATATGATCGTATCAATCATCCTTAATTACCTCCTTGATTGTCTGATCAATTAAGGCATAATTGTGAATATCGTCCAGGCCGATCAGATATCGTCCTGGCCGATTACCAAAAGTACAGAATACCTTAATTATTTATGGCGGAAATTTCTTTCAGTTTTGAGTCTATCGTCCAGGCTGATTGGCTAATGATGGTTGCCTTAATTAAGAACCCCTGATTAGATTTTATGCTTTAAGCCAGATCGTCAAGGACGATGTAAATATCATCCAGGCCGATATGAGAAATAACAGGAATTCTAAGTCTCTCAAGTGTGTGTGTGTAGGGTTACTTTGCATCAGTCGCACCAAAGATTTCAATTGACTCAAGAAGGAAAAATAAAGTTATAGACCGACTCAACCCTAATCTACCCATTCTTGAGCTGGCTCCATTTTTTCGTCTGATTTTTTATTCCTGAAAAGTTAGTAGTAAAAGGCAGTCCAAGACAAGTAAGAGTGTTTGCCAATCATCAAAATAAAGTTCATGGACTTGAATTTACAACAATCTCCCCCTTTTTGATGATGACAAAACACTGTGACAAATATTTTAAAAATAGCAGTTTAACACACGGAATTGAAAGTGCAAGAAACTTCCTAAAACTACTCCCCCTTTTGACATCTCAAAAAGGAAGGAATTAAGAACTAAAGCAAATCACAAGACACCCATTTTTTTTTTTTAACCATGGCATGAAGATGATGTAGTATTCCATGTGATTGATTTTAAAAAACATGTGAGTTAATGAGTTAACAACATCAACAATCCAAAGAATGGTAGAATGTCCGATCATGGTTACCCTTAGCTCGCACTTTCTCTTAGGGTATAATCGTCTTTTGAAATCAATGACCTAACTCAAAAAATCAATTGGATATGAGAAAGAAGAATCCATTTATCACTTGGTTTAAGAAAAAAATATCCTATAGAATAATGAGCCAAAGTTAATTTGTCACAATCGCAAAACAATCGAAATCAAGTCTTCGATACATGAAAACTTCTAAGTTTTAAAAGGATTTGAAAGGAGAGGAGACATTGCTTTTGGTGGACTCATTTTATGCCTCTTGTCAATTTGGATGGCGCTTTGCGCATCTTTTGATTTTTGATACACTTTGTGTACATATTTTTAATTTTGGCATCTTTACGCATCTTTTGTTGGCATCATTGGCAAATTTTTTTTTTTCATTTTTGCAAGCTTCATTCTCTTTCAAAAACTCTTAAAAACAATCTTAGTTGAGAGTATATCTTCTAGATATTAGAGAATATGAGCTCTCTCTCTCTAACATAGGGAAGAACTAATCTCAAGACAGAATCAATAACCAATGACAAGAGTAACGAGGAATCTTGATGTGACAAAAAAACTTTAAGCATTATAAATATAAGATAGATTTGCTTAAGCAAGTTTAGAAAAGATCTTAATTTCATACATAATCTTTAATTTGAAATAGATTTTTGATTAGAAAAGAAAACTATGCCACAAAAATAGGTTAGAGAAAGAGACACAATCAACAAAATATTTTTACCATTCTAATAGATTAAGAGATGTAAAACATTGACTACAAATTATCAAAAGTAAGTACAAGACATACGATATCATTTCAGCGATGATTTTGAAAGCTAAAATTAAGAAAGAAAATCAACCAAGTCAAACAAAAACTAACAAAAAAGAAAAAAAATAAAGAGAAAAAATGAAAAGCAATAAAAAAAGAACAAAAACAAAGTAAAGTAAATAGAAGATCAAGTTTTATGCAGTTATGTCAATCACACCCAATCTGGTCCTTAAAGAGCTGAAAGTGTCGAAGGCCAGTGGTTTAGTAAAGATGTCAGCCAGTTGATTTTCAGTTGTCACATGATGTAACTCAATGTCCCCCTTAGTCACATGGTCTCTAATGATGTGATGCCTAATGTCAATGTGCTTAGTCCTTGAATGTTGGATAGGATTCTTAGAGATGCATATGACACTAGTATTGTCACAAAAGATTGAGATGGTGCTTACAGGTAATCCTAAATCCAATACCTGTTGTTTCAACCAAAGGACTTGGGCCACACAACTTCCAAGAGCAATGTACTGAGCTTCAGCAATGGAAAGTGCAACAGAATTTTGCTTCCTATTAGACCATGAGACCAAAGATTGTCCTATGAATTGATAAGTTCCTGAAGTACTTTTTCTATCCACCTTGCATCACCTTGCATCCTGCAAAATCAGAGTCAGAAAAACCAATAATCTCAAAAGAAGTGTTGTGTCTAGGATACAAAATCCCTAAGCTTTGGGTCCCCAAAAGATATCTAAAAATTCTCTTAACAACAGTCAGGTGGGATTCCTTTGGGTCGGCTTGAAATCTAGCACAAAGACAAACACTAAATATTATATCGGGCCGGCTCGCAGTCAAGTAGAGTAAAGATTCAATCATACCTCTGTACTTCTTCTGATCAACAGGCTTACCACTTGGGTCCTTATCCAAAGGAACACTAGAAGTCATGAGAGTATTAATTGGCTTAGATTTATCCATCTCATATTTCTTTAAAATGTCCTTTATATATTTTGTTTAATTAAGAAAGGTTCCATTATCCAATTGTTTTATGCTAAACCCCAAAAGTAGGATAACTCTCCCATCATACTCATCTCAAACTCTCTACTCATTGTCTTAGAGAACTCATCACAAAGTTTTTTATTAGAAGATCCAAAGAGTATATCATCCACATAAATTTGAACAATGAGCAAATCATCTCCAATTTTTCTAAGAAAAAGGGTGGTGTCCACGCTCCCCTTAACAAACTCCCTTTCTAGTAAGAATGTGCTAAGCCTCTCATACCATGCTCTTGGTGCCTGCTTTAAACCATACAAAGGCTTTTTTAATTTAAAAACATGATTTGGAAATTGAGAACTCTCAAAACCTTGGTGTTGTTTTACAAACACACCCTCTTTTATTTCCCCATTAAAAAAGGCACTCTTGACATCCATTTGATAAAGCTTAAATCTTTTATAACAGGCAAAGGCTAATAGCACTCTAATGGCCTCCAATCTAGCTACAGGGGCAAATGTCTCCTCAAAATCTTTCCCTTCTATTTGGATATACCCCTTAGCCACCAATCTTGATTTATTCTTAATCACCACTCTTAAATCATTCACCTTGTTCTTAAAGACCCACTTTGTCCCAACTACACTTTGTCCCTTAGGTCTTTCTACAAGCTCCCAAACTTCATTCCTAACAAATTGATTCAACTCCTCCTGCATGGCTAAAATCCAAAACGCATCAGTAAGGGCTTGGTTTATGTTGGTGGGTTCAGTCATTGAAATAAAGGTAGAGTGGTTCACCTCCTTCCTAAGTCCATGTCTAGTCTTAACTCCATTAGAAGGGTCTCCTAAGATTAAATCCTTGGGATGGCTTGTAGAGTATCTCCAATCTCTAGTTAAGGTGTGAGAAGGTCCAACCCTTTCCTCCAGATCTAAATTTTCTACTCCTTGGGTGACATCTCCTGCTCCTTCTGTGTTTTGGTGACCTACTTCCTTCTCCAAAATTTCTACTCCAATAGTAATCTCTCCAATATCATCATCATCCTCAACTCCATGCTTTTTAGGATCAGACTCATCAAATACTACATGGGTAGTCTCTTCCACCACTAAGGTTCTCTTGTTAAACACCCTAAAAGACTTCCCAACACTAGAATATCCCAAGAACAATCCTTCATCAGATTTAAGATCAAATTTTTCCAAGTGAGACTTCCCATTATTGTGAATAAAAACCTTACAACCAAAGACATGAAGGTGGGAAAGATTGGGTGTCCTACCCTTAAGGATCTCATAGGGTGTCTTTTCTAACCTGGCTCAAACGTTCACCCTATTTAACACATAACAAGATGTGTTAACTGCTTCAGCCCAAAAGTATTTTGGAAGTGAATACTCAGCAAGTATGGCTCTAGTTACTTCCACCAAAGTTTGGTTCTTCCTTTCAGCTACCCCGTTCTGCTGAGGGGTCCTAGGAGCTGAGAAGTTGTGGCTAATCCCCTTGTCCTCACAAAAATTTCCAAATCATTCATTCTCAAACTCTCCCCCATGATCACTATGGATGGTCAAGATCTCACAACCTAACTTTTTCTGAATTCAAGTAAAAAATGTTTTAAACTCTTCAAAAGACTCATTTTTATGTGTAAGAAATCTAGTCCAAGTGAACCTTGAGTAGTCATCAACAATCACAAAACTATAGACTTTCCCTCCCAAGCTAGCAGTGCTAATGGGTCCAAACAAATCCATGTGAAGGACTTCTAAAGGTCTAGAGGTGCTAATGTCCTTAATGGGGTGAAAGGTGGAGTGGACTTTCTTTCCTAGTTGGCAGGCATCACAAAGGTGGTCTTTTGAAAACTTGAGTTTGGGGATACCTCTAACTAGGTCTTTTTGGGTCATTTTCCTAAGGGTTTTCATACTTGCATGACATAGTCTCTTGTGCCACAACCATGAATCATCAATTACTATTTTTAAGCAAAATGAAGCAGTACATTCAATGTTATTTAAATCAAGCATGTAGACGTTGTTGATCCTCTTTCCCTGCAAAATAATGTTGTTACTTAAACTTACAATGCATGAATTTGCAAAGAATTGCACGATGAAGCCCTTGTCACAAAGTTAACTGAAGCTGAGCAAGTTGTGCTTTAATCCATCTACAAGCAAAACATTTTCAATCATAAGATTCTTAGAATTACCAATTATACCTGAGCATACCACCTTCCTGGTGGTATTGTCTCCAAGAGTAACCTTGCCTCCAGTCCTGGACTCCAGCAAAATAAACTGATTGGCATCACCAGTCACATGTCGAGAGCATCCGCTGTCCAGGTACCACATACTCTCACGAGGCCTTTTGTGAGAGCCCACCTGCAAGATTATCAAATGTCATATATAGGAACCCAAACAGGTTTGGGTCCCTTCTTATGAAAAGTAGAATGCAATGCATGTGTGGTATGCTGTGAATCATGCACCTTAGGTCTCCACACCCATTGTGTATTATGGTAAACTATGCAAGTGTGTGAGATGTGTCCTAGCATTCCACATGAAAAACATCTAACTCCAGAAAAAGGGTTTCTTAAATGATTTGAGTTATAATGCCTCTTCCTAGGTTTTGGTTTTTTTTTATCAAAAGTAGGTGTCATCCTAGTTTTCTTACATGTATCTAATTCTTTTTGAATCTTCAAATTTGTGTCTTTTAAGACCTCATTCTCAATCCTCAATTTTTTTTCCATCTCTTTAGACTTCTTAAAATTAAAATCAAGTGAGGTGTGTGTGACTTTTAGTGATTCATGCTCTTCAATTAATTCATAATGTTTTTTGTTTAACTCATCAAAATTATCAAGTAGAGCCATATGATTTGAATCAATTGTAGAATGATCTTTAGTCATAATTGCATGCTCGTTTTGTAACTCCAAAAATTCCAATTTAAAGCTTGCATGTGTTTTCTTGAGTTTCCTATATGATGCATGAATTTTTTCAGAAACTTCAAGAAGTTGATCGTAGGAAAGTTCACATACCTCTTCTTGATCAAGATTATCGTCTGCCATCAGGCACAATTTTATTGTCTCATCTTCTGGTTCTGTCTCTGATAAATCCGATGCAGAATCTGCCCAAAATGCTTTTTGAAGTCTTTTCTTATCCTTCATGAACTTGGGTTTCTCCTCACCCTTTCCTTTGCTTGAGTGATCTTCAAGTGTAGGACAATCAGCTCTCACATGTCCGGGTTTCCTTCATTCATAACAGACAATATCAGAAGATTCTTTTGAATATTTATTATCCTTACCTTTTCTCCAATGATGCTTTTGCTTCTTCCTTAGAAAGCTTTTGAATTGCTTTGTGATTAAGGAAAAGTCATCACTTTCAGACCCGAAAGATTCAGAATCTGATTTGTACGCCTTCAGTGCCATCATTTTCTCCTTCTTCTTCTCACCTGCATCAAGATTTCTTAGATTCACTCCTTGCTCGTAAGCAATGAGTGAGCCAAGTAAGTTGTTAATCAAATAAGTATTTAAATCCTTAGATTTAGTTATAACAGTGATTTTAGCATCAAATGATGAAGGTAAGCATCTCAAAATTTTGTTTACTTTTTCAAAATTTGAAAGTTCTCTTCCTAAAGCATGCAATGAAGTAACAATTTGAGTAAACCTTGTATACATGTCAGAAATAGATTCAGAAGGTTTCATACGAAAATGTTTGTAGTCATGCAAGAGAATGTTCAAACAAGATTGTTTTACTTCATTGGTTCCTTCATAAGTAATGCATAACCTATCCCAAATTTCCTTACCAGTTGAGCAAGTGGAAACACGCATGTAATCCTTAGATTTCAAAGCACAGAAAAAACAGTTCAAACATTTTGCATTCAATTGAGCTAAATCTCTTTCATCGAAAGTCCATTCAGTAAAATCAACTTCCATTTTAATTCCGTTAATTTCATGAGAAGGTGGAGAATACCCTTCTTTAATAAGCATCCACATGGAATAATCAGTAGATTGTAAAAACATTGCCATACGGGTTATCCAAAAATCAAAAGGTAGGTTATCAAACAAGGGAGGTCGTGTAATTGAATATCCTTCAGTAGTGTTACGATTCCCAAAGTTAGCCATAGATCAAATTCAAAAGCTTTTAAAAACTTATTTTATGAAAGCAGCTCTGATACCACTTAAAAGTTTGTTGGGGATGTTAAGCCCAATGAACTTAGTCCCAAAGCTAACCAAGAGGGAGGGGGGGGGGGGTGAATTTGTATTTTAAAAACTTTAAACAAAGCTCAACAAATTTCTCAAACCAAATCACTATAAAATAAACAATGCAGAAATTTAAGTGCGGAAGCAGTAAAAACAAGAACATAAAGGTTTATAGTGGTTCGGTCAACTCGACCTACGTCCACTCCCCAGAGGCACCCTTCGAGTATTGTACTACCAACATGACTCTCCTTTAGCCCCCACAGCTAGGCGGAGAAGCCCTTACAAAGACACCTCCTTTTTGCCACCCCGACAAGGCAGAGAACCCAACTCCTTTTGCTTCCTCCTGAAGCTGGCAGAGAACCACGATCACTTGCTGAAATTTACCTCTCCAACCCTTCCAAGGATAAGAGAATCTAGGGAAGAAGAAGTGGAACAATGCTTGGAGCAAACCCTTGTGAATCCCCTCACAAGCTCCCCCTTACAAGATCCTCTCTCTCTCTCTCACTCCCTCTCTCTCTCTCTCTCTCTCTCTCTCTCTCTCCTTTAGGTTTTCTCAGGTCAAGACAACAGCCAAGGATGTTCAAAACGTTAAATAAGAGCTTTTAAATAGAAGAGCTCAAAATAGCTCATTAATTGCAAGTTGCCAACTATATCGTCCATGACGATATGGAAATTGCCTTGGCCGATCAGTACAAATCTCAGAAGATCGGCCAGAGCATCGCCCTGAATGTAACCTGGACGATTAAAAATTGGCTTAATCGTCCAGGAAGATCTCATGATCATCCTGGCTGATCAGTTCAAATCAGAGGAAAATCGTCCAAAGCATCGCCCTGAATTCAAGCTGTCCGATCCAGATCGTCCAGCACATCGCCCTGAATTTATGCTGGCCGATATTTATCGTCCAGGAGCAACTAAGGATTTTAGAATAGATCAGCCTGGCCGATCTTGCAATCGTCCAGGACGATATGATCGTATCAATCATCCTTAATTACCTCCTTGATTGTCTGATCAATTAAGGCATAATTGTGAATATCGTCCAGGCCGATTACCAAAAGTACAGAATACCTTAATTGTTTATGGCGGTAATTTCTTTCTGTTTTGAGTCTATCGTCCTGGCCGATAAAAGTATCGTCTAGGCCGATTGGCTAATGACGGCTGCCTTAATTAAGAACCCCTGATTAGATTTTCTGCTTTAAGCTAGATCGTCCAGGACGATGTAAATATCGTCCGGGCCGATATGAGAAATAATAGGAGTGTATGTGTGTAGGGTTACTTTGCATCAGGCACACCAAAGATTACAATTGACTCAAGAAGGAAAAATAAAGTTACAGACTGACTCAACCCTAATCTACCCATTCTTGAGCTGGCTCCGTTTTTCCGTCTGATTTTTGATTCCTGAGAAGTTAGTGGTAAAAGGCAGTCCAAGACAAGTAAGAGTGTTTGCCAATCATCAAAATATAGTTCATGGACTTGAATTTGCAACATTTGGCAGTCATTGTAGCTTCATTCTTTTGAAGGGAAGTTGAAGAGAGAGCTTGAAAGGGAGAGAGGAGAGGGTGGAGTTTGAGTGAGGGAGAAGATCCTTGGAGGGGGTTTCAAGGGAGTGTGGAGGGAGATTCCACATGGGTTCTCCGGCAAGCTTTCACCTTAGTACTATCGGATTCAAGGCTTGCCTTGAGAGAAGTTCTAGGAAGAAGAAGATCTTTTTGGTGTTAGAAGACCCGGCTACTCTGCCGCACCGGGGAAGGTTGAAGTGATTTTGTAAGGGCTTCTCCGCCTAGCTATGGGGGCTAAAAGAGAGACACTGAGTTTAGTGCAATACTTGGAGGGTGCCTCCAAGGAGTGGATGTAGGTCAAGGTTTGATCGAACCACTATAAATCTGGTGTGTTCTTTCCTTTATTATTTCCGCATTTAATTTCTGTATTGTGTTTTTTTTGTGGTGGATTTTGGTTTGAATTTTTTATTGCGAAAGATTTTTTAAAATGCCAATTCACCTCTCTCTTAATTAACCTTGGGCTAGTTCATAAGGGCCTAACTTCCCTAACGAACTTTCAATAACAATCTAAAAATTGAAAAGAAAGAGGCACAGGAGTCAACATTTAGCTTAACCTCTCTAGTTAAAAAAGGACCCTACACAAAATGAGCACTAGTCTAAAAAAATTTGTAAAAAAGGCCTACAGGGACACTAAAGAAAACAATTAACAAAATACAAAGTATAATAATACAAAACAAAATATCTCCAAAGGAGTAGGTCAATCTACTAAAATGGATAGGGCTATGCTGATTGAAACTATAATGCTTAATATTGAAACTGAGTAGAGTGTTAACCAGATTGAACACAATAACAGCCATATTAGATAAATGGCTGAGACAACAATAAAAAAAAAAATTCATATCCAATAAAGCCAAGAAGCAAAAGTAGTAGGAATACTTGAAACTACATAGGAACGGGTTATCAGCCAAGGTAGTAATCAAACAATACCAACGGACTAGGATGAAAGGCATCCCACAAGATCCAATCCATCACATAAGATTCAAATATGGGTATAGGCTATTAGAGCTGAGGAAATAACAAAACCAATAGACATCACTTAGGTAAACCAAATGCCACTCAATCCTACCTCCAAAAACACTCAGCCACACCTAGATAGTCAGCACATTAGAATAATGAATGAAGAAAAAAAGGAACACCGAACAGCCGAGAAACCCATATAAGAGCTCTTATATGGAGAAATAATCCACCAAAAATAAGAAAACAAAAGGAACATATGCCTCCAGCAGACCCCCCAACTATGCCCAATACCAACACCAACAAGCAAATGTAGAATGCTCAGATAAATAGATAGGGCCTAGTAACAGCAAATGGCCATCATATGAAAACCAACATCCCCACCATAGGAAAAACCCAAAATAATACCAACATAGAGAAATTGATTATAGCCCCAGTCCTTAACATAGCTCCCATAAATACCCAAAACTAAAAAATATAGCTAGTACCAGGCCTCAGACTAGCACATGAAGGTAGGAGAGCAACAAATAGGAAAACTATTAGCATACAAACTGGTTCAATCACAGCTCAAGCCCATATCCACAATACACTCAGCAATGATGTACGTAAACAAAGAAAGAAACCAAAAATAAATCAGAAACACTAAGATAAAAGCCAAATAGATAGAATCAGCCCCCAAACTGAAAAATTCAAGAGCCACACTATCTAGCCAGCAAAACACATTAAATTCTAACATAGGGAAGACAAATTTTATTTAGTATTAACAAACATTTTAAATGACCAGGTAGGTTAAAACTAGAAAATTCAGTAAACCATCCAAACCACACCATAAATTAGCAAGCCACTCGGCACAAGCATTCCCCTCCCTATACACATGAAAGAAGGAGTATTTCATAAAGATCATCAACTGTTTAATATCTCTCACTAAATAAAAAATATTAGAGTTTCATAGAATATCATCAACAATATTTTAACATTAAATATTATAATTGGAAACAACTTTAATACCAGCTACATTTTTTATTTTGTATTGTTTATTAGGATTAGGATAGAATATTTAGGTAGTTATAGCCCTTCTAATTAGTTATTAAAGAAGCTATAGCTGAACCCATGTCTATATATAGCTATTTTCTTGAATTCTTGCAACCTTCAAAAACCATTTGGTCTAAGATGATTTGACCATTTGTTTGGGAGGTTCTAAAAGATAATGTGAGTGGCTTCAAGGCTTGAGATGGCCTAGGTAATAAAATAGCTAAGGGGTTTTGTTTGTATGGCTTGGGTTAGCCCAATTGGTTGAACAAAGTAAAACCATAGGCCAAGTTAACAAGGTTTGGTGCATAGGGTGCATGGGCTACTAATACATGAGTTAAATTATCCTGGTATAGCCTAGAAAAAACTTTGGCTCAAGGGAAACCTCTTTGATCATTTTGGTTACTCTAATTAGCTAGCTCAAGTGAGCTTAAGGGCATGCATGGTCAACTAGGGTTGAAGTTTATGTAAAGGTTCAATTTAAAGATTTAGGGTTTATTGGCTTCTTGGTTCACCAAAAGTTCAACTAGGTTTAGACATGTATAATTTAGGGTTTAGAAATTAGGAAGCTTTGGTGGGGTTTGGTTTCACTTCCATACAAGTTTTAGGGTTTAAGGATTAAAAACACTTTAAAAGGTTAAAGTGACCAATCCTTTCAACCTAGCCTATTCAGAGCTTCAACGGTGTTTAGGCATGATCATGAATGATTTTCACATTCATAGGGGATAAATCTAGGTCTTGTATTGAATGCTTTAATATGATCCATGCATATGATGAGTTAATTGCTGAAAAGAATACATGGGACAAACTAGGTCAACCTTGGTCAATAAAGGAATCAAGGTAGTTCAAATCATTTTAATAATGATAATGAGAAAGTTAAATGAAATTCCTAATTCTTTCAAGGGAGTTTTCATCAAGATGCCATTATTACTATATAGGCTTTGAAGGTTTTTAAGGTTTGATGGAGACTTTGGGTTTTAGGGGTTAGGAGGATATGCAAGCTTTTAAAATTAGTATGTGGGTTCTAGGGATGTATCTAATCAATATGTGAATGATCAAATGCAATTTAGAGTTTTTACCTTGGGTTTTCATCTAAATGAAAATTTCTAAGAAAAATAGAGAAGTCCAAAGGGCTTTAGGGTTTGGATTTGAATTGGATTTTACACAATAAGCTTAACACTGAATTTTTATTGAAAGATTGAAAAGGAATTGAAGATTTAGGTTTATTGAGGAATTTATAAGGATTTAAATATGGATTTTAAGTTTTAATGAATGCAAATCACCTAATGATTAAACATCCTTAAATGACTAAAAGGTGTTGAACAATTCCACCATTATATATTTAGTGATTGGAGTTTCATGATTTGGCTTAACCAATTAAGTGAATTCAATTATTGAATGAAGATGATTGTAAGAAATTGAGCTCATACAAAAATGTGGCCAAAAGTGAATTTATCTTTTGATGGTGGCATGGGTGATTGAATTATGTTTATGCTATGGGTTAAAGTATGCTTAGGTTTTCTTTGTTAAGAAATTCCAAATAAAGACACAAGTGCATGTGTAAATAATAAAATAAAGTGATTTGAGAGAGTGTTGATCCCACGAGAACGTGTTCAACTAAGATGCAAATGAACTAATATTGCCTACTACAACTACATTTTTTATCCTACTAAATGAAGTAATTATTGAGATTCTATCTCTACTAATGAATGAAAATAAAAGATAAGATAATAGTTGTTTAAATAATTTTTACTAATTACTATGAACTACCTATGTTTTCCTAACTAGACCTATATATTTAATGAGGTTCAGAGCATATGCATCCCTAAATATTTATTGAGCTTTTAGAGATGTGAATGGAGGACTTTGGCTTTCCTATAATGATTGTATCTCCATAGAACCTAGAATATCAAACATCCTATATCTAGCAATAAAAGATTTCCATTTTAACACTCCTAATCATTCCAATAATCCTCTATTAAGGTAATATATCACACTGAATTTTAAATGCACATGGGAGAAATTGTCCTCATCAGAAAATCACATGATGAATAAGATTGTTGAAACTTGTTCACTATGAATTAGGTTGTTAAACCTAAGCTTATGTCCCAGCAGCTAACCAAGAGGGGGGGGGGGGGGGTGGTGAATTGGTATTTAAAAAATTTCACCCTCTTTTAAAATTTAAAACGAGAACTTAACTTTAGTGAATTTTATAGAAAAAGTTTTTCAACCACAAGTTAGAAACATTAAAACAAAAATAAAAGCAACGAAAAAATAAAACACACGAGATTTATAGTGGTTCGGTCAAACACGACCTACATCCACTCCCCGGAGGCACCCTCCGAGTATTGCACTAATACCAGTAGTGACTCTCCTTTTGCACCCACAGCAAGGCGGAGAAGCCTTTTGAAAACTCTCTTCCACCACTACCCATTGCAGCCGAGAACCGTCATCCTTTTACACTCTTCTCAGTTTAGGCAGAGAACCGTTCATCCTTTCACACTCTCCCGGTCTAGGCAGAGAACCCTTCATCTTTTCATACTCTCCTAGTGTGGGCAGAGAACCCTTCAGCTGTTCACAGTCTCCTAGTGTGGGCAGAGAACCCTTCATCCTTTCACACTTTCCTAGTGTTGGCAGAGAACCCTTTGACGGTTCACACTCTCCTAGTGTGGGCAGAGAACCCTTCGTCCTTTCACACTCTTCTAGTGTGGGCAGAGAATCCTTCGGTTGTTCACACTCTCCTAGTGTGGGCAGAGAACCCTTCGGTTGTTCACACTCTCCAAGTGTGGGAAAAGAACTCTACGTCTGTTCACATTCTCCAAGTGTCAGCAGAGAACCGGATCTCCTTGACAGATCTTCTTCACAAGAAATCTAGAAGGAAGAGAGAAAAGAGTGAAGTAATCAAAAACCAAAAGTAGAGACTCTTACCTTTGAGAACCAAGTGAAACCTTCATGCTCCAGTAGTAAGAATTCTCCTTCAAACACTCTATCACACTCTCTCCTTGACTCTCCTTTCAATTGGCATGAAGACCAGTAGGCAAAAAGGTTAAGTTGTAGTTTATATTGGACTTTATATAGAAAAGAAACAAAAAAATCGTCCAAAAAGTGCTAAAATTCAAGTCTGTCATTAGTGGATCGTCCCGTACGATCGTGGATCATCCCGGACGATGTTACTTAATTCAGTTTGAAACGAACCTAATGTATATTGGTACGAATTGACTTCATACACATTAATCATCCTGTACAAACCAGGTTCATCCGGTACGAACGGTTATACCATAGGTCGGTTCCAAAAACTGCAGGAAGTTGCTAATTTTTTTTTAAGAGTCAGTTCGCTTCGTCTTGGGATGAATATGCATTTGTTTGGAATAAATTTTTACAGAGGACACTTCATCCTAGCACGAATTTGGATTTTGTTTGAACGAAAATTTGTTAGAGAACATTTCGTCCTGGGACGAATTGGAGTTCGTCTGGACGAAATTTTTCCAGAGAGCATTTCGTCCTGGAATGAATATAAATTTCATCTGAATGAAAATTTTATAGAGGACATTTCGTCCTGGGAAGAATTGGACTTTGTATGGACCAAATTTTTCTAGAGAGCATTTCGTCCTGGCATGAATATAAATTTTGTATGAACAAAAATTTTCCAGAGGAGATTTTGTCCTAGGACGAATAAAAATTCATCCTAGATGATCAGGACTTAGAAAAATTTTCATCGCTTTCTATTCATTCTATTGCTCTTCTGAGGAGATAACTGACTTTATCGTCTCGTACGAACTATGTTCGTCCTGTATGATCCGTATAAATTTTTAAAGATATCCTCAAGTGTGTGTGTGTGTGTGTGTGTGTGTGTGTGTGTGTTTATTAACTCATTTATAATCACTCCCTCTCAAACTTAATTCAAAGAAAAGTACAAGCTTCAATTTACAAAATATCTCATGCTGAATTTGATTTCAAGTCTTCAGTAGTATAGAGTTTGATTTTCCTGAAAGTGTTAGTTCACACAAGAGCAAAAACAAATCTTTCAAAAAGTGTTAGGAGATATCAACACATAAGACAATAATATTTGAAATCATCAAAACTGTACAAGTTGCAAGAATGTAAAACATGCAAATATCAACTCTCTTAACAATCTCCCCCTTTTTGATGATGGTAAAACAATTATTGTTTGTATAATTTCAATTCTAAGAATCTCCTAAACTCCCCTTGAATTGATAATCATATGAAAAATAAGGAGGCTTTGCACAACAATTTTAACTTTTTCCCTTTTTAATTTTATTATTATTTTTTTAAAAATAAAATATGAAACAAATACAAAGAAATAAAGATACAAACAGACGAAAAGATACGAACAATATTTTCTCTCCCTTTTTGACAACAACAAAAAGAGAAGAAGAAAAAGACCAGAAAAGTAAGTAATCATATGATAATCCTTTAATAATTGATCCTTGAAAGTGATTGAAATAAATCTTGCAAATAAAATCAAAACATTAGGCAAATCATAGTAATTTATATAATTTAAGAAGAGATATAACATTGATAATAAAAAGTATATATAAAAAACATGAGTCAATTTAGACATTAAGATTGAGAAAATCATTGCAAAAAGGATGAATAGAAAAATTGTATATTTCAAATTTCAATATGGAATATAAATGTACAGAAGATCAATTTGAATTAAGAGATTAAAAGATTATAACTACCACATGTGGCGCTTTGCGCATCTTTTTCAAATTTGTGGCACATTTTTGTGCATCTTTTCACTTGTGGGCTTATTTTGTGCCTCTTTTTCAAATTGCGAACCTTTGCGCATTCCTTTTGATTTCTGTACAGTTGTACATTTTTCAAGAGTAATTTTGATCTTTCCAAAATCAATAATAAAAAATTTTAAAATTTTCTAAGTGCATAAATATTTATTGATAAGTGAAATACAAAATAAGAAAATATCATAATTGCAATAATAATATTAAACATTAATGTAGTCTAAATAAGAGACATGAAATTGACAATTTTAATTACATCAAGTTATAAGAAAACTTAAATTTAGAAAAATTTGATTTTTCTAATGAATTTAATTTTAACTTTCATTTAAAAGTATAGCACTCTTAAGATAAAAAATTATAATGATTGTCATATGGGCTAACACACATTTCTAAAAATAAGATTAAATCCAAAACAAGATAACTTATATTGATATCAAAATAAATGATATTACAATCTCAGTAAATGATATCAATACGACATAAGATTCAAAAATAAAAAATATCTAATGAAAAAAAAAATGCATCACTTCCTAAATCACAAAACTAACACATCAACTAAAGAAAACAACAAAAATAAGTACATGTGTCACTCAGATGGACCCTAATTTGGAGGAGGAGGAGGTGCAGCATCGAAGATGTTGAAATAGCTACTCATCATAAGCATATTGGAATTTATATCATTTATCTGTTCTGTCATAAATCCCATATCTTGAGTGTACTGTATATCCTGCTGCTACATATGAGCTTCAATTTCATCAAATCTTTGATCAAAGTGAGTATCTAAACGATCAAATCTTTGAACCAAATCCTGATAATTTGGTTCATTAGCAGGTGCAGGTGCAGCTTCATGTTCTTCCTCAGTATCACTAATGACATGTGTTTTACTTGGTTCTTCTTTATTGAAGATTGCTTTAAATGATCCGTCGTTGTAGTAGAGCGGTTCTTCAAAATCTTGATCAGGATGAACCAAATTATATTTCTTATCAAGAAGGTAGGGAACCAGATGTCCTAAGGCAATGTTCTTCTTTCTTTTATGTTCGACATGACCAATTTCGGAGAGTCTACAAAGATAGTCAAGGATTAGTTGAGCTTCATCTATAGGTTATTGAAGATTGCTCTAAATGATCCGTCATTGTAGTAGAGCGGTTCTTCAAAATCTTGATCAGGATGAACCAAATTATATTTCTTATCAAGAAGGTAGGCAACCAGATGTCCTAAGGCAATGTTCTTCTTTCTTTTATGTTCGACATGATCAATTTCAAAGAGTCTACAAAGATAGTCAAGGATTAGTTGGGCTTCATCTATAGGTTATTTAGTCATAATCAAGAAGGTTACTATAGAAAGAAGAGGAGTAATGTTGATTCTATCACCAACTTTAGGAATTATAGAAGTTCGAAGAACATGCTGGATGATATGAGCATTACAAACGAGACTGGATACTTTAGGCATATGCTCGTTAAAAATGATTCCTCTAATCACTGTATTAATTTCAGACCATTCATATTCAAAAGTGGTGGTCAAGGTATTTGCTCTAGCTCCCTCAATCCTTAAGTTCAAAAAGATTCCTAGGTCAGCTTTGGTGATTTCAACTTTTTTCTTAAAGACATAAGAACGGATAACAGAATGGTCGGAGTTGAAAGACATGTTTGCCAAGAAATAGTGAAAGGTTTCTTTATTGTAGAGATAAACTAGTGTGAGGATGAAACCAAACTGAGTTAAAGCAAACAAGTTCATTACCTAAAAGGTCAATTGATCCTGGATAAGAATTCTAGAGGCTGTGATCTTAGCGGACAAGAATCTGGTGAAAGACTCTTCATTTGCTTTGGAAAGAAAGTTATCGGAAGAGTTTTTAGGTGGTCCCTTGTCTAGAATCTTTTGACGCTTGCTTGAACTTGCCATTGGAAAAGATCTAAAGGATGAAAGGTTTTGAAAGTGATGTGTGAGTGTGACTATTGAGTTCAAAAGCCCGCCAATTTATTGTAAAATGATTGTTCGTACAGATGAAATTACGTTCGTCCAGTACGAAATTCGATTCATCCCGTACAAAAAAATTTCGTATGGACGAATGAATGAGTCCAAAATAAAATGGCTTTTCATAATCACACAACTTATGAAGCATCCTTTCGTACAGACATACGAACACGTGTTCATCATGGACGATCAGAACTTATGATTATTTTAATGGAAGTTGAAACCGTCCCCTGCATTGAACCGACATGTGTTCGTCCGGACGTACCAAAGGTTCGTACGTACGAAATATAACATTAAAAACTACCTTATTCGTTTAATTGACATTTAATCATCCTGTCATTTGAACAAGTTCGTCCTGGAGAATCGTGATGATCTTACAGACGAAGTGAAAATTAAACAATAAAAATTTTTTCAAAATCCGACAGTTTGACACACGACACAATTCGTCCCGAACAAAAAAATTTTGTCCCGGACAATTGTCACTCAAAAATTTCAAAACAAGCACTCAATCAAAACTAAAACACAAGCACACTAAAAACATAATGAAAACGAAAATAAAAACTCAAGATACAAAAAAAATCACAAAACACAATGATATATAGAAAATTACTAATTAAAAACACACATCAATGTTGCAGAAAAAACATTTTTATTAAGAATTCAAATCGATTACTCCAAGCCTTGTTCTTAATGCACTGAAAGTATGAAAGGCTAAAGGTTTTGTAAAAATGTCTGCAAGTTGATTTTCAGTAGAAACATGAGTGAGTTCAATTTCTCCTTTGGATACATGATCCCTTATGAAATGATGCATAATGTCTATATGTTTGGTTCTTGAATGTTGAAAAGGATTTTTAGAAATACAAATAGCACTAGTGTTATCACAATAAATTGGAATAGTACCTATAGTTAATCCTAAATCAATTAACTATTGTTTCAACCAAAATACTTGTGCCACACAACTTCTTAATACAATGTATTCAACTTCTGCAATAGATAGGGCTACTGAATTTTATTTTTTACTGGACCAAGAGACTAAAGAATTTCCAATAAACTGACATGTTCCAGAAGTGCTCTTTCTATCCACCCTACAACATGCAAAGTTAGAATCTGAATAACTAATTATTTCAAATGAAGAGCTAAACTTAGAATACCAAATTTCTATGTTCTGAGTTCCTAACAAATATCTTAAAATCCTTGTTACTGCTGTCAAATGTAATTCTTTTGGATCTGATTGAAATCTAGCACAAAAATAAACACTAAAAATGATATCGGGCTGGCTAGTAGTCAAGTAAAGCAAAGATCCAATAATCCCTCTAAATTTCTTTTGATTAACAGATTTTCCCTTAGGGTCCTTATCCAACTGAACTGAGGAACTCATAGGTGTACTAACAGGTTTACCATTGTCTATTTCATACTTTTTGAGAATGTCCTTAACATATTTTGATTGACTAAGAATTGTACCCTCCTCAATTTGCTTAATGCTAAATCCTAGAAAGTAACATAAATCTCCCGTAAGACTCATCTCAAACTCACTACTCATTGTTTAAAAAAAATCAAAACAAAGATTTTTATTTGAAGATCCAAAGATGATGTCATTTACATAAATTTATACAATGAGTATATCCTTTCCAAATCTCTTCAAAAAGAGTGTTGTATCCACACTTCCTTTTTCAAATGATATTTCAAGTAGGAAGGTGCTCAATCTCTCAACCAAGCCCTAGGTGCCTATTTCAATCCATATAATGCCTTTTTCAACTTGAAAACATGATTTGAGTATTTAGAATTTTCAAAACCTGGTGGTTGTTCTACAAAAACTTCTTCTTGAATTACCCCATTTAAAAAAGCACTTTTTATATCCATTTGAAATAATTTAAATTCTCTAAAAGAGGCAAAGTCTAGCAAAACCCTAATTACTTCAAGTCTAGTTACAGGGGCAAAAGTCTCCTCAAAATCAATTCCTTCAATCTAATTGTACCCCTTAGCAACTAATCTAGCCTTATTTCTAATGACTACTCCTAAGTCATTCATTTTATTTTTGAATACCCACTTAGTTCCAACTACACTTTGATCATTTGGCCTTGTAGTTAATTCCCAAACTTTATTTCTTACAAATTGATTTAACTCTTCTTGCATGACTAAAATCCAAAAGTCATCCAAAAGTGCTTGATCAATATTAGTGGGTTCTATTATTGAAATGAAGGCTGAATGATTGACTTCTTTGTTTAATCCACGCCTAGTCCTTACACCCTCACTAGGTTCACCAATTATCAACTCCTTTAGGTGGTTTTTAGAAAATATCAAATCTCTAGGCAAAGGGTTTTCTATCTCAAAATTTTTTTTCATATTTTCTTCCAAATTTTCTTCCAAATTTATTTTATCAATCTTTTGGGAGTTATCCACAATCTCATCTTCTACAACATTTGGCTCTTCCAAATTTCCATATTCATCAAATACAACATGTACGGTCTCCTCAATTACCAAAGTTCTTCTATTGAATACTCTATAATATTTTTCAACACTTGAGTATCAAACAAAAATTCCTTCATCTGATTTTAGATCAAATTTTCCTAAGGCAGATTTTTCATTGTTATGTATAAACACCTTGCAACCAAAAACATGCAAATTAGATAAATTAGGTGTTATTCCTTTTAGCAACTTATAGGGTATTTTATTTAATTTAGATCTCATATTCACCCTATTCAGAACATAATATGCAGTGCTAACTGCCTCAGCCCAAAAGTATTTAGGAAGTGAGTATTCTGCCAATATTTCTCAGGCGGCTTCTATTAATGTTATGTTTTTCCTTTCGACTACCCCATTCTGCTGAGGGGTTCTAAGTGCAAAAAAATTGTGATCACCTTTCTCCTCACAAAAATCCTCAAATCTTTCATTTTCAAATTCTCCTCCATGATCACTTTATATAGTCATAATTTCACACCCAAGTTTTTTTTGAATCCAAATCAAAAAATTTCTAAATTCCTCAAATGATTCACTCTTATGAAATATAAATTTAACTCATGTGAATCTTGAGTAATCATCCACAATCACAAAACCATATACCTTCCCTCATAGACTTACAGTTCCAACTGGTCCAAAAAAGATCCATATATAAAATCTCCAATGGTTTACTAGTTCTAAGATCCTTATTGGATTGAAAAGAGGACTTCACTTGCTTTCCTAATTGACATGAATCACAAAGGTGGTCCTTAGTAAAGTCTAGTTTTGGTATACCTCTCACTAAGTTCTTTTGCGTAATCCTCCTAAGGTTTTTCATGCTAGAATGACAAAGTCTTCTATGCCAAAGCCATGACTCATCAGAAATAGTTTTTAAACAAAAAGCAGTAGAAGTTTGAATGCAATTCAAGTCTAGCATATAAACATTGTTTACCCTTTTACCATTCAAAATATCATTTCCATTTAGGCTTAAAATGCAGCTAGTAGGAAAAAATTTTACACAATATCCTTTGTCACATAGCTGGCTTATACTTAATAAATTATGCTTTAAGCCTTCTACCAATAACACATTTTCAATATAAAAATTCTTTAGATTTCCAATCATACCTGTCCCAATCACCTTCCTTGTGGTGTTATCTCCAAGTGTAACCTTGCCTCCACTCCTGGCTTCCAGCGATATGAATTGTGCAGTATCTCCAGTCATATGCTTTGAACATCCGCTGTCTAGGTACCATATGCTATCAGGAGATCTTGTGTGAGAATGACCCTTCAAAATTATCAACAGTTAGACCTGGGTTCTCCTTTTGGAAATTTATAAAAAGATGCATTTATGATATGTCTAATTTTATGCATCTTAGGTTTCCACACCAAATAATGTTTCTTCTTCAAAGTGCAGGTGTGAGCTATGTGTCCAATCAATCCACAATTGTTACATTTGACTTTTGGAAAAGGATTCCTAAGTCTACTACTATTCATTTATCTATTTAGGGATTGCATAAATTTAGGATACAAAAAAGGATTAGTGAAATCTTCAAGTTTAGGGAATATCCTATTATCCTCAAGAGCTTTTATTGTTAATTTATAAAATGAATTCATATTTTCCAAAATTTGATTTGTATAATTTGATCTATAAATCTTCCTGTTCGATTCATCCTTAAAATTTTTAAAATCTTTTTCAAGTTCTGCATAGGATGATTTTAAATTTTCATAATTTTTTTTCAAGTTATCAAACTCATCAAGTAATTTCATGTCGTTATCATCAATTAAAGCATGATCTTTCCTAAGGAATTCATGTTTCTTTTGTAGTTCTTCAAATTCTAAACTTAGACTAGCATGCATTTTCTTCATTTTCCTATATGCATCATGCATGTGTTCAGAAACTTCAAAAAGTTCATCATAACTTAAGTCACATACCTCTTCTTGATTTGACTAGTCAAGGCTATCGGCCATTAAGCACAAATTAGTGACTTCCTCTTCCTTTTCTGTCTCTGACGAGTTCGAAGCTGAGTCCGCCCAAAAAGCTCTTTGGAATTTCTTCTTGCCCTTCTTCACAAAAGGTTTCTCCTCTACCTTCTCCTTGCTAGGAGTGGCTTTGAGTTTTGTGCAATCTGTCTTTATATGTCCAGGTTTCTTACACTCATAGAAAATAACATCATTCGAAACCTTTGCATTTCTATTAAATTTACCTCTATTCCATTGCTAGCGTCTCTTCTACTTCCTCTTCAGAAAGCTTTTGAATTGTTTAGTCATTAATGCGATGTCGTCTTCATCCTCAGGTTGTGAGTGTTCACTCTTAGACTCCTCCACTTTCAGTGCTATATTCTTCTCCCTTCATGGTTCACCTGCATCAATCTTTCTTTGGCTAACTCCTTGCTCGTAAGCAATTAGCGAACTAAGAAGATTGTAAATAGAGTAAATATTTAAATCTTTAGACTCTGTAATTGCAGTAATTTTAGCATCATAGGCAGTAGGAAAATAATAAAGAATCTTATTAACCATTTTAGCATTCGTTAATTCCCTACCTTATGCATGTAAAGAGGTGGCTATTTGTGTGAATCTTGTGTACATATCAGAAATAGATTCATTAGATTTCATGCGAAATAGTTCATAATCATGCAACAAGATATTAAGTCTAGATTTCTTAACCTCATTAGTCCCCTCATATGTTATACAAAGTCTATCCCATATGTCCTTTCTACTCTTGCAAGTAGAAACCCACATGTAATCAACAGATTTAAGTGCACAAAAGAAACTGTTCAAGCATTTGGCGTTTAGTTCTGCTAAGTCACATTTATCTACTGTCCAATCCACAAAAAGTGTTTCAACTCTAACTCCGTCAACTAGTCTAGTTGGTTTTCTATACCCTTCCTGAACTAAGATCCACATACGATAATCAAGTGACTATAAAAAAGTAGACATGCGTGCTTTCCAAAAATCAAAAGGAATATTGTTGAACAATGGAGGTCTAGTTATAGAGTAACCCTCAGGTGTATTTCAGTTTCCAAATGTAGCCATCTACATTAATCAAAAAGTAGTCTAAACTTATGATTTTGAAATAAAGCTCTGATACCACTTGTTAAAACTTGTTCACTATGAATTAGATTTTTAAACCTAAGCTTATGTCCCAGCGGCTAACCAAGAGGGGGGGGGGGGTGAATTTGTATTTAAAAAATTTTACCCTCTTTTAAAATTTAAAATCGAGAACTTAACTTTAGTGAATTTTATAAAAAAAGTTTTTTAACCACAAGTTAGAAACAGTAAAATAAAAATAAAAGCAACAAAAAAATAAAAGACACGAGATTTATAGAGGTTCGGTCAAACACGACCTACATCCACTCCCCGGAGGCACCCTCCGAGTATTGCACTAATACCACTAGTGACTCTCCTTTTGCACCCACAGCAAGGTGGAGAAGCCTTTACAAAACTCTCTTCCACCACTACCTGGTGCGACAGAGAACCGTCATCCTTTTACACTCTTCCTAGTGTTGGCAGAGAATCGTTCGTCCTTTCACACTCTCCCGTTGTAGGCAGAGAACCCTTCATCCTTTCACACTCTCATAGTGTGGGCAGAGAACCCTTCGCTTATTCACACTCTCCTAGTGTGGGTAGAGAACCCTTCATCATTTTACACTCTCCTAGTGTGGGCAGAGAACCCTTCGTTCTTTCACACTCTCCTAGTGTGGGCACAGAACCCTTCGGCTGTTCACACTCTCCTAGTGTGCACAGAGAACCCTTCGGCTGTTCACACTCTCCAAGTGTGGGCAGAGAACACTTCGTCTGTTCACAATCTTCAAGTGTCGGCAGAGAACCGGATCTCCTTGACAGATGTTCTTCACAAGAAATCTTGAAGGAAGAGAGAAAAGAGTGAAGTAATTAAAAACCAAAAGTAAAGACTCTTACCTTTGAGTACTAAGTGAAACCTTGATGCTCCAGTAGTAAGAATTCTCCTTCAAACACTCTCTCACACTCTCTCCTTGACTCTCCTTTCAATTGGCACGAAGATCAGTAGGAAAAAAGATTAAGTGGTTGTGTATATTGGACTTTATATAGGAAAAACAAAAAAAATCGTCTAAAAATTGCTAAAATTCAAGTCAGTCAGTAGTGGATCGTTCCGTATGATAGTGGATCATCCCAGACGATGTTACTTAATTCAGTTGGAATCGAACCTAATGTATATTGGTACGAACTGACTTTGTACACATTAATCATCACGTACAAACCAGGTTCGTCTGGTACGAATGGTTATACCATAGGTCGGTTCCTAAAACTGCACGAAGTTGCCAATTTCTTTTTTAGAGTCAGTTCGCTTTGTTCTGGGACGAATATTCATTTGTCAGGATGAAATTTTTATTGAGGACATTTCATCCTGGCACGAATATGGATTTTGTCTTAACAAAAATTTTAAAGAGGACATTTCGTCCTGGGACGAATTGGAGTTCTTCTGGACAAAATTTTTCAGAGAGCATTTTGTCCTAACAAGAATAGAAATTTTGTCTGAACGAAAATTTTTCAGAGGACATTTCATCCTGGGACGAATTGGAGTTCGTCTGGAGGAAATGTTTCCAGAGAGCATTTCGTCCTAGCACGAATATAAATTTTGTATGAACAAAAATTTTCTAGAGGAGATTTCATCCTGGGACGAATAAAAATTCATCCTGGACGATCAAGACTTAATAAAATTTTTGTCGCTTCCTGTTTGTTTCATTGCTTTTCCGAGGAGATAACTGACTTGATCATCCCGTACAATCCATATAAATTTTTAAAGATCTCCTCAAGTGTGTGTGTGTGTGTATTTATTAACTCAATTACAATCACTCCCTCTCAAACTTAATTCAAAGAAAAGTACAAGCTTCAATTTACAAAATATCTCATGCTGAATTTGATTTGAAGTCTTCAGTAGTCTGGAGTTTGATTTTCTTGAAAGTGTTAGTTCACACAAGAGCAAAAACAAATCTTCCAAAAAAGGTTAGGAGATATAAACACATAAATCAATAATATTTGAAATCATCAAAACTATACAAGTTGCAAGAGTATAAAATATGCAAATAGCAACTCTCTTAACAGAGATGAGGCTAAAAAATAGGCTAGGGAGTGAAGTTCTTATTAAAATGATTTTTAAAATAATTAACACCAAAAGTTTTAATTAGATAATTAGTATCATAAGTTGAACCATTAGAAAGGGTGATTTTATAAATATAATTATAGATCCTTTCTTTTTAACTAGAGCATAAAAGTCTTTAGTGTTGTTATCACTTTCACTTAAGTGTTTAGAAACATCTATTTGTTTCCAATAGATCTCCTCTTGAGAATTTATGATATTAAGATGTTTTTTTAACTCGCTCAAGAGATAAAGGTTTATCATTGGGATCTTTCATGTAATTATTCTCCAAAAGTAAAACCTTTTTGCAGCAACAATAATGTTAGAAATAATGTTTTTAAAAATATTTTTTCTCCACTAATTAATTTTAAATATAAGTCTTTTGAGTTTAAGCCAGAGCCTATTCATCCCATAAAGTATTATCAGGATGAAGTGGAGCATGCCAATTGTCATGAACAATATGCAAAAACTTATTGTCAAGTAACAAAATATTTTTGAATCTGAATACAGAAGGAGATTTAGAATCAAATATCTTAATAAAATTAAACAAAGGAGAATGATCAAAGAGAGTTATACTAAGATGTTCAACAAGAACGTAGGGATAGTTAGTAATCCATTAATTATTGGAAAGTTCATGATCAAGCCTTTTCCATAAATTATCATGATTTCAAGTGAAAGAGTTAATATAAAAGAAAATGTCCAAAAGGTTATAATCTATAATCATGTTATTAAAATTCTCCATGGAATGAAAATTAGGAATGGACACTCATAATCCTTAGATGGAGAGGAAATGGTAATAAATCACCACCAATAACGCAAGGAATGTTAATAAGGAGGAGAAATTGGAAAGTTGCTCCAAAATTCTCCTCATACCAAACCTATAAGAATAAGCATAAACAAAGGAATCAAAGCACATAAATTGAAACAATTTAATATAAATATAAAGGGCTTGATTAAAATTACCAATGATAAAAACTTTAATTGGATAGTTCCAAATGACCGAAATCTTTTTAGAATAATTGGTATGCCCATATTTATAACCCACAAATTTATAGTAGAGAGCAATTTAGAAGAAGAAATAAATGGCTCAATTAAAACCAAAACCACAATGTTATGAATCCTACAAATATTCTTCACTCTTATCCCAGAAGAGTGCCAACCAATACCCCTAATATTCCAAATGCGAAACTTAAACATTAGAAAAGAATTGAGCCATTCAAGATCTAGTAATCCTAATGGAATGAAGAAAAATGTTTTTAAAGGATTTATATTTCTTTTTATAAACTTTAGTAGAGCCATTATTCTAATATAGAATTACATCAAAAAGTTTTTGAGCATTAGAGGATGGAGCAACAATAGAACCATGGACAACAATAAGATGAATTTAATTGGTCCCCTGAGTTGCTATTTTCCATAAATTCTCCTTCATCAATAAAATCATTAGCAATTAAAATGGTTACATTAAGATCAACATGTTTTCCATAATCATAACTAACATTTAATTCCCCATCCTTAACGGTAGCATTAACAACTAAAATAGTAAAATTAGGATCAATAAGTTTACCATAATCAAAGCTAGCATTTTATAAACTAGTAATATTATGTTTTAAAGAAGATGGTATTTGAGAAGGAGCTATAGAAGTATTGATAAAAATATTAAGCATAGCCACATTTCCTCCCAATAATGACGGGAGATCCAAAAGAGGATGTTTATTGGTCACATTATTGGAAGGATTAGTAATAATAATAGGCTGAAGAGAGGTTAATCTCCTTCACTAGGTCATCTAGATGTTCAACATTTAGAGAATCCACATTGATTTTACTATCATGAATTAAAGAATTAGATATAGGAATATTGAGAGAAGCGAGATCAAGGACTACTTATGAGGAATGAGATCATTATGTTTAAGGGAATGAGAGTCATTTCTATTATTCAAAGGAGAAGCCTCAACAGTAGTTTTAGGCAACATATCTACTCAATAACTTCCTTTGAACTCATTTTTTTATTTTTCTAAGTTATGAATATAAAATAAAATAATTTGTAATAGAATGACCATGAATTTTACAAAGAAATGAACATTTTTTATTCACACATTTTGTAAATATCTCATATTTTAAGGTCCAACCCGCATTTCTTTTGGTTATTTCTTTACAAAACCCAACTCAAACAAGGACATGAGCAATAGAGGGTTGAGAATGAGATGATGTTGATTGATCTATTTGAAGCAGTCAACCAAAAATAGAAGTTAAAACACGAAATATTTGAAAATTAACATGTGAAGGAACAAATTCAGGAAAGAAATCTAAATAGGGACAATGAGAGTTTCTTCTTTGATATTACACTTTAAAATTCTCATTTGATAGGATCGATATAATACATTCTGCTAGCAAATATTTAGCTATAATCTAAATCGTAAGAGAGTTAAATAGAAACATGCCACAAATCTAAAAGCCCAATGGAAATGGAACCAGTAAGTTTTAAATTCACAAAAAAAGCATGAATTACATCTAGATTTGGTCTACATAAATCAAACTTCAAACTAAAGTAAACTTAGATGGAGTAGCAAGTTTTTAAATCACATCTTCCCTAAACATCATAGTAGGAAAACTATTAAAGGAAGTGTGAACAATAGAAATAGGAGGCATTAAAGAATCAACCAAACCTAAAATCATATCTCAAAAAGAATGTAATTTATTATTTCTTTAAATCCTCCTACAACCATATTGCTTACCATTAGGCATTGGTTTAATTAAGCCCCAAAGATTAGAATATGGATGGACCGCCATCAAACTAAGAGACCAAGAAAATATATTATCAATAGAGGATGAAGAAATGCAAGAAATAAAATAAGAAAAGGATAAACAGAGGCCAAAACCTACCCCAAGCCATGTAAAAGTCTTACAAAATGAAAATAAGGCAATAATAAAATAAAAAAAGGAGTTGGAACTAATCCTATTGGTCTAGTTTAACCTAGCTCAAGTAGGTTGATTAGGTCAACTCCTAGCTTGAAGAGCTAGGGTTGATTATTTAGTGTATGAAGCACTTAAGGAAAGGTTCATGTAGGGTTTGAGGTCAACAAACCGACGTCATACATGGTGCAGTCTACTAGGCAAGTATAGTGCAGGTTAGGGTTATGAACTTAGCTCTTGGGTCAACCATAGCATAGTTCAGGGTTTAGACTAGCTCAAAGGTATTTTAATTTAATTTAAGAAGTTTGGGGTTCAATGGCTAGTTCTAGGTCACCTGGACTAGTTATCATATCCAAAATAGGGTACAAAGTAAGATGAGGTTCAAAAGACTGTAAAAAGAACTTAGGATTGGGTCCCAACTGATTGATGAAACCATGTAACACTAAAATAATGTGGTATTAGGCTTGAGATGTAGTTTAAAAAAATTATGGTTTCAATGACCTTAGCTAAAAATAAAGTCAACAAATTGACCCCCAACTGGTGGGATAAACATAAAAAGTAAATTGCACGTGTTGGTGTTGATAAAGAAAATTAATAAAATTCATAGAGATTTAAATAATATGTATCTAAAAGTAAATAATCTTGAGAAGGCATATTTGAACTAGAGTAATTACTTGTAAGGGAGATCTATTCCAAACAAGTAGATTTGATGTATATTTAATAGTAAGAGAGGAATATTTAATGTTTTCTTGACCATATCGACATAACGAAGGAGAATATTTAATGTTTTCTTGACCATCTTGGTTCCTGATTCAGCAATTCGTGCATTGATCTTCTATTAGATATATTTTATGAAAGGAGTTTTTAAAAATTAATGTTTCTTTTTCTCATTTATTCCTAGATTTGGATATTGGATTAAAAAGTTTTTTGAGCCTTTAAAAGAACTTGAGCTTGGAATAACAATTTATGAATTTCTTACTTTTTCTAGATTATGCGTTGTCAATTCATTCCTTACTATGTTTTTGAATAGAATCAAGAGGTAACTTTCTCATTTTAAGAATATTTGTTCTGTTCACTAGATCAGGGATTATTTTTGTCTTTTAATCATTTTGTTCTTATTATTTGTGTTCCTTCTCTTTGTGTTCCTTCTCTTTTTGATAATGTCAAAGGGGGAGAATGTAGTGTTGTTATTGTATTTGTATCTTTTCTCTCTCAAAAAATTAAAAACAAAAATTTTTTTATCTCCCCTATTTTTTACAAGTTTTATTCTAGTGAGGGGGAGATTAAGAGAAAATATTTTCTTCTTTGCAAATTCAAATAACAATGTTTGCCATTATAAAAAAGGGGGAGATTGTTGCAGATATGTTTTTTGATTTATGATTTTGATGATAGCAAACACTTTTATTTCTCTACGACTGCCTTATCTTTTACATTTTAGGTCCACACGATCAAACTGTAATTTGGAACCAGCTCAAGATTGGGTAGACTAGGTCTGAGTCAGTTTATACCCTTTTTCTTTTCTTGAGTCTATTGTATTTGGTGTGGCTCTTGATGCTTTGTTACTTAGAAGATTTCTAACTGTTCCCTAGAGTTTACTATTTTTTGTAACATCGTCCGGGATGATTTTATATCAGCCAAGACGATCGATTCAGAAGCAGAAACCCTGATTAGGGCATCCTCAATAAAGCAGCCATCATTATGCAAAAATATTATCCTGGACAATTTTTGTATTGGCCAGGACGATAGGCTCAAAATAGAAAGAATTTATCGCCAGATCTATTTAGGAATTACTTATTTTTGGACATCGTCCAGCGGATCGTCAAGGACTATAAAATATCATCCAGGATGATCTAGGATATTTTTTTATAAATTAATCTAGCATTTAAGGAAAGCAATTATGACTTGATTGGACGATCCAATCGTCCAGGATGATCGTAGGATCGTCTGGGCCCATACGATGGATGATTGGACATCAGATAGCTCTTTTTCAAGGTGATGTTCACGATGATATTCCATGATTTGTACTGATCGTCCAGGATGATATATTATTGTCCTGGATGATATGAACAAATTTCTTATGATCGTCTCAAATCGTCCCGGCAGATTGGGTTTATTTGCACTAATCGTACAAGATGATATTTATATCGTCCTGAACGATAAATTCAGCAACTTGCATTAGTGAGCTCGTTTTGAGATCTTCTATTTAAGCTATGACATGACACTTTGTAAGTGTCTTTGGCAGCCATTGTAGCTTCGTTCTTTTGGGGAAACTTGAAGAGAGAGCTTGAAAGGAAGTGAGGAACAGGCGAAGTCTAAGAGAGGGAGAAGATCCTGTGAGGGGGGACTCAAGGGAGTGTGCAGGGGGGTTCCACACGGTTGCTCTGGCAGGCTTGCACCTTAATACCATCGGATTCAAGGTTTGTCTTGAGGGAAGTTCACCAAGGAAGAAGATCTCTTTGGTGTCAAAGGACCCGGCGACTCTGCCGCACCGGGGAAGGTGGAAGTGATTTTGTAAGGGCTTCTCTCCCTAGCTGTGGGGGCTAAAGGAGAGACACTTAGTTTAGTGCAATACTTGGAGGGTGCCTCTAAGGAGTGGACGTAGGTCAAGGTTTGACCGAACCACTATAAATCTGGTGTGTTCTTTCCTTTATTAATTCCGCATTTAATTTTCGCATCGTTGATTTCTTTGTGGTGATATTGGTATGAGTTTTGTGTTAGTTTCTACCAATTCACATTTCTTTTATTTAGCCTTGGGCCTGTTCTTAAGGGCTTAACATCCCTAATGAACTTTCAGTTCATACCAGAATGTACCAAATGAGTACGTTCAACTTTTGATTGTTCATACAGTAAGTTGTAAGATCATACAAATGATTGACAATATATGAAATAAGGTTCGTACCAGATCATACCAAAATAACACATTCAATTTTTGAACTGTTTGTACAGTACAATCTGAGTTTATACAGACAACTGACAGTGTATGAAACTATGTTCATCCCAGTTATGCCAAACAAAGCCCTAATTTTTGGGCCGTTTGTACATACGATCTACAATCATATAATAAGATATTAAGTCGGTTCTCTTGAAATAATTTAGTTTTAGGATAATTTTTCATATGTTTTTTATTTAAGAAGTTCTAAAAACTGTCACACTATTCTTTTACTTTAAAATTCTTTTGAGATGGAACATTGAAAGTGTGTTTGGGAGAGATTTTGTGAGTGAAGAGTGGGAGATCTAGTGAATGTGAGTTGTGAGGGATTTACAAGGTTGCCCAAAGTGAGGATCTCTTTATCTTCTTCAAGTTTTTGTCCAACTTGTCCGGAGGCTCTTGAGAGATGATCTTCAAGATTGGATCTAGGTGTTAACCTCTTTTTTGACATCGATAACTTAGAAGGTCTTGTCACTTGCTTTTTATAGACCGATCCACCTTCCTATATACTGCACTATTGTGTTGATGAAGGATCACCTCGCGTATTTTATGTCAATTCGTTGTCCACTTTAGGGATTTGTTTCTCTCGATCACATATAACTATTTATCATATTTTGAAATATATGTGATCAAGTTTATGATGTTTTGATGAGCATTTTATGTTCATTTAAGCCTTTATTCCACACATTTGTTCCTTTCATAATATCTTTTGATCGGGATCTTGTTTTGAGAAACAACATGCTCGAATGCGTCAGGATCACAGAGATCTTCCGAATGGGTCCATTCGCACCAAAATCGGACAATATTTGATGCATGTTGATGAATGAGATTGAGATCTTTATTATTATTATTATTATTATTATTATTATTATTATTATTATTATTATTATTATTATTATTATTATTATTATCATTATTTTTAAATGTAATAATATAAAAAATAAATTCATATTTTCAAATTAATTAAATAAATATAATAAACTACATTTTTAATTAAGATATGGATATAAAATTAATAAATGCATATAATATATTTAAATTTATATTAATATCCCATTCAAATTAAACTTTCTAGATTTAGTTTAAATGAATGATCACTTTTTCTAAGCTTTTCATATTTCTTCAAATCAAATAAAATCTTAATATTATGGCTATAATTAAGGCCGCAAAGACATTATTCAATATCAACCCTCTAGATTTAGGGTATTAAGACAAGAACCGATTTGGACCCTTGGATCAATTAACTTTCATTTTATATTAAAGTGAATCATATTCATTCGCAAAGAAAGGAAGTTCAAACTTCTCTTCCACATGCTTTCCTTCTCACGAGCAATTTTTACGTCAGCTCACCTGACGCGTCCAGAGACCAATAATCATGCGCAACTTCACCTAAACTAGGTATTGAGCACTCGGTATTGCTCGGTATACGTCCGGATTTTTGATTTTTTGTCTGGACGTAATAATTACTCCCTTCTCACAAAGAAGCCCTTCCTCCCCCGATCTCCCTGTTCGATCAACAAGCTGGCTGAACCAGCTCACCCAACAACTTCCTTATCAGAAACCACACAACTTTTAGTCAATCTAGTTGTCGGCTTGACTCCGATCTCGCAGATTCGAGCTTCATGACCTCGACTCCCTCATAGACCCAACGCTAGGGGTGTTAATTTTGGGTGACAAGTCGGGTTCGAGTCGAACTTGAAACTCACCCGACTTTATTCGAATAAACCTGAACCCAACTCGCTATTAGAAATAGGTTGATTTTTCGGACCGAACCTGACCCGCTTCGAATCCGGATCAACCCGACCCATCCCGAATGACCCGGTGCCAACAAAACATTGCTAATTTTTGGGTCCAAAAGTGGATTAATCTCTACTTTTCAGGTCAAAATGGGTCAATCTCATGTTAACGGGTCAAAAATGTGTTTTTTGGTCAAAAACGGGTTAATTTCGGGTCAAATGGTCAACCCGAAATCGACCCAATTTTTGAATAGGGTCGAATTGTTGAACCCGAACTCGACCCGTTTCAGGTTCAGGTTAATCCAAACCTGAAATTTTTCGGTCGGATTCGGGTCGAGTTTACGGATCAGTTCCAATATTGACACCCTAGCCGGCCGGCCAAATCAAGCCTGGCCAGCCTTCCGGTTTCATCACTGAGCTGCCCGAGCCTCTTTCACTCCTACAATAGGACCCAACCTCTTGTTGTCGTCGTCACCCAGCCTTCCGGTCCGACGATCTGCTAGGCCAAATCACCAAACTCTATACGCAAGGCCACAACCAACTGGACAATACAACGACAGCAGGATTAATATCAGCTCTCAATGGGTAAGAAGTTAAATGTTGGCTGAGATATCATTTGCATCTTGCCCGAGAGCTTTGAAATCTCCTGAGAACAAGCATTGAACTAATTTTATTCTTCAGATTAATAGCAGTTATATATGTATTGGCTTACTCTTACCATTTATTTAGCCAAATGAGTGTAGTTAGTTAAAATTATACATTTACTATGGAGATTAAGCTAAATTTTTCTTAGACATCTTTTTTTTTGCTTTTGCACGCATAACATGATAAATGTATTCTGTGTATTTGAGTGGAGGAGACGGCCTTACTTAGCATCCATTAGTCTTGTCCCATTTATTTGGTCCAGCTTTTGGAATCATTGTTATTTTTTAATTAGTTTGTAGAGAATAGAGCCAAAAGAAGGATGACGTTGGAATTAAAATTTTTGTTTTACATTCTTATTTTTTGAGGTTATGATAATTGAAATAACCTGCAATGCAAAGGTTAGATAAAAGCAGAACAGATGAGGAAGATGAAGTTCTAAGGTAGTATGTGTATTCCTTTCGTAATCGTAATCTGCTAATACATTGAGCTTTTAACATGAGGAAAAGAATCAAATTAGTTAGAGAGTTCAGAAGTTGCAGGTAATGCCAGACGGCGGTAGCAGGCTTCCACTTCATGTGATGATTCTCTGTAGAGGAGGTGGAGCAGGATCATATAAGCGGTTTTGCTTATATAAGTTTGCCGACTTATCGTTTGTGTTAACAGCCCCCCAAAAACTTATGGTTCGAGTGGTTGAACTGTAAGTTTGTCTCTAAGCATTGTAAATCTAGCAAGAGATAAAGGTTTGGTGAGGATGTCGGCTAGTTGATCCGCTGAATTTATGTGCTGTACATCAATCTCCTTGGATAGTATGCGTTCCCGAATAAAGTGATAATCACTTTCTATGTGCTTTGTTCTAGCATGAAAAACTGGGTTGTTTGCTAGAGCCAAAGCCGAAGTATTGTTACACAGCAAAGTGGTAGGTGAGTTCGGAGACACGTCAAAATCTGCAATCAATCGGCGAAGCCATATAATATCAGAAGTGGCAGAGGCTAGCGATCTGTACTCATCTTCCGTTGAAGATTTTGCAACGGTAACTTATTTCTTCACACACCACGAGACTAGAGTACTGCCCAAGTATGTACAAAACCCGGAGATGGATTTGCGATCATGAGGATCTGATGCCCAGTTAGAATCGGAGTAAGAGGTGAGAAGTAAATTACCTCTAGTGATGGGGAGACCGAAATGATATGTCCCTTTGATATAGCGGAGAAGCCTTTTAGGGAGTTCAAATCTTGCTCGGTGGGACTGTCCATATGTTGACAAATGATGTTCATAGTATATGCAATATCAGGTCGTGTGATAGTTAAGTATTGCAGTGACTCTGCGATTTGCCTGTATTTCTTTGGGTCTGAATTCAGAAAATTGCTGGTGGTGGTAACCGGCTTGAGGGCAATTGGTGTTTGAGATGGTTGACAGTCTATGAGTCCGACAGACTGCAGAATGTCTTGGGCATATTGTGCCTGGTGTAAAAAGTAGCCGATGGGTTTATGGAGAACTTGTATGCCTAGAAAAAAGGAAACTAGACCCAGTTCCTTTAGAGAAAAGTTTGTCTGTAGTCTGGTGATAAGGGAGGAAATGCTGGAGCGGCCATTGCCGGATATCAAAATGTCATCTACATACAACAGCATATATATCTGAATTTCATTATGCTTATAGAGCAATAGAGAAGGGTCTGATTTGTTGAAACTGAAACCGAGTGACTGAAGGAGATCGGTGAATGTGTGGAACCATTCTCTCGGAGCTTGCTTAAGCCCGTAAATGGTTTTATTCAATTTACATACATGGTGGGGACGTTGTTCGTTTACAAAGCCCCGAGGTTGTTTCATATAGACCTCCTCCTACAGTGTTCCGTGCAAGAAAGCATTTGATACGTCTAACTGAAAAACAGACCAGCCTCGATGCAGAGCAATGGTAAGTAAAATGCGAATAGTTGGCATTTTTGCAACAAGACTAAACATATCTTTGTAGTCGATGCCAAATTGTTGGTTGAAACCTTGTGCTACAAGGCGAGCCTTATGTCATTCAAGGGTGCTATCGGGCTTTAGCTTGGTATGAAATGTCCACCGACTGCCAAGGATAATCCGGTTGGCCGGAGGTGGAACTAATGACCACGTGCCTTGCTTCTGAAGGGCAGTGAATTCTTCAGACATAGCAGATCTCCAATGAGCAGATTTGATAGCTGGCTGAAGCAGGTTGGAGTTAAATGAGTTTGTTGTGTGGCTAGAAGGTCAAACTGTTGTTTGGGTTTTAGTTTTCCTATTTTGGATCTTGTTAGCATAGGATGGGGAGGAAGAAGTGTAGGAAGAGGAGATGGAGATGATGTAGGTAGAGAAGGATGAAGTGTAGTGTTTGTGTGGGATGTGAAGTGATCTGTGGAGAGATCCGTAGGTGAGTTGGATTGAGGAGTCTCAGTTTGAGGTTGAGGTGTGGTAATAGAATCAGTGAAATGAGAGTTTGAAGAAGCATGTGGTGTGGGTGAAATTGTTGAAATTGGAATAAGAGTAAGGGGTGAGCTAGTAGATAGTAACAAAGAATTGGAGGAAGGAGACTCATTGAGTGGATAGGGAAAGATATCCTCATAGAACATAACATGGCAGGAAATGTAAAGTTTTCCATTTTGAAGATTTATGCACCTGTAGCCTTTGTGTGAGGGAGAATATCCTACAAAGATGCATGCTGTAGACCTTGGGTGGAGTTTGTTAGGTGAGGATGGCTTAAGCCATGGGTATCATAGACATCCAAAAGTTTTTAAGTGGATATAAGATGGTTGTTAATGATGGAGTAAGGCGTAAGGAGTATCGAAATGAAGTGTTTTGGATGGGAGACGGTTTATGAGATAATTTGCTATGTGAAGCGCTTCCAACCAGAATTTTAGAGGTAAATGAGCTACGTGGAGAAGGGTCCTCGTCATCTCAATGAGATGACGATGTTCCCTTTCCGCTACACCATTTTGTTCAGGTGTATAGGGACAGCTCATTTGATGTTGAATGCCATGTTGGAGGAGGAAGGATTGAAGGTTTTTGGATTGATATTCACCACCACCATCCGATCTCAGAATTTTAATGGTGGCACTGAATTGAGTTTTGATGAGATTAAAAAAATTTTGAAATTTTAGTGAAGTTTCGGCTTTGGTATGCATTGGGTATATCCATGAAAAGCGAGAGTAATCGTCTATAAATAACACATAGTAATTGTAACCACTCAATGAAGAAAGAGGGGCAGAACCCCATACGTTAGAATGATCAAGCGCAAATGGTGTAGAATTTTTCATTTCATTGGAATTAAAAGATAGTTTGTGGCTTTTGGCCACATTACATGAGTCACATTGAAAAGAAGAACTAGTTGAAATACATATAGTAGAGTTATGTCTAGCTAAGTGTTGTAGCAGTTGGAGATGAGGATGACCCAACCCAGCGTGCCAAGTTGTGGATTATTTGTGCTGATTGTGTAGAGCTGAAATTGAGGTTGAGGGAATGACGTAGAGTCCATCACGGCTTCGACCTCTAAAGATAGTTTAGGCTTTATGTAGAGATGGAATTGAGGTTGAGGGAATGACGTAGAGTCCATCGCGGCTTCGACCTCTAAAGATAGTTTGATTGGTCTGATTGTCCTTTATAGTGAACCCAAAGGTGTCAAAACAAATGGAACAATCATTATCAGCAGTGAGTTTTTGAATGGATAAGAGGTTATGAGTGAGTGAAGGAACATGTAGAAGTTTTTGAAGACGTAATTTACGTTGAGTGTTGGGTAACAGAAGTAACCCTTGGCCAGTGGAGTTGATGGGAAGAGAGGTGCCATTGGCAATGGAGATGATGTCTGAACCGGTATAAGGTAGAGAATTCTGGAGTTGAAGAGGGTCAGAGGTGAGGTGCGAGGATGCGCCTGAGTCCAAGTACCAATTTGTTGGAGATGCATTCTGCTGATTTGTGAAGAAACTTCATTGATTGTTTGGCACCGTGGGAGTGTATTGCAAATTAGTTCTATGCCAGCAATGTATTGCTATGTGTCCAGGTTTATTACAGATCTAGCACATCATGCGAGCGGTGGATTG
Source organism: Dendrobium nobile (assembly GCA_022539455.1). Lineage (NCBI taxonomy): Eukaryota > Viridiplantae > Streptophyta > Magnoliopsida > Asparagales > Orchidaceae > Dendrobium > Dendrobium nobile. The sequence goes on along the minus strand of CM039719.1, from coordinate 45,130,324 downwards.
ATTTTTGGGTGGTCGACTGTTTGAGTTAAAGGTTCTCTATGAAGATCCTCTGTTTGGAGTGAAACAACCCCTATTAGCTTTGGTTTGATCATTTGTGGCATTCTTGAAGGAAGTGTTTTTTAATGCATTTAAAGCTACAGCATCGACAGAGGCTGCGGTGTCTTTGGAAAGATCCTTCTGGATATTAATTTCCTCACTGATCAAAAGGGAATAGAGCTCGTCCAGTGGAATGGCAGAGATACGAGTGTGGATGGTTGTCTTAAAACCATTATAAGATGGCGGTAGACCATTTAGGATGTGTAAGATTATATCTTCGTGATCCATATTGGATCCAGCAGCTGATATGTTATCAACTAAGGCTTTTACTAGGGCAAGATACTGATTTACTGTAAGATCCTTCATATCGATACGATACAGCTCATTCTTGAGTTGAATAACTCTAGAGCGATTTGTAGGTTGCAGACGCTTCTCTAAGGCATCCCAGATTTGGTGCGCAGTGTGTAGCATCAGCACGTATGGCAGGATACTCGGTGAGATTGTAGAAAATAGGGCAACAACCAAGTTTTGATCAGTTAATTGCCATAGTTGATATTTAGGATTCAGCGTAATGCTTCCAGTAGCAGAAGTGTTGTATTTTGGAGGGAAAAGTTCGGTTCCATCAAGAAAACAATCAAAGACGTTAGCTGAGAAAATTTTGAATATCTGAAGCTTCCAAATGGCATGATTATCACTGTTGAGATGGATATTGATGATATGCTTTATATTAGAAATGATAAACTTTAGACAAACTGGGATGGTAATGTCCAATGCAACAGCTGCCGTGGGAACGTCTTGCGAAGAGGAAGAGAGCTGGCTGTCTGCCATGAGTTGATTTGAAGAAGAAGCTAAACCTGGTTAGCTCTGATACCATGAAATTACCTGCAATGCAAAGGTTAGATAAAAGCAGAACAGATGAGGAAGATGAAGTTCTAAGGTAATTCGTGTATTCCTTTTGTAATCGTAATTTGCTAATACATTGAGCTTTTAACATGAGGAAAGGAATCAAATTAGTTAGAGAGTTCAGAAGCTGCAGGTAATGCCAGACGGCAGTAGCAGGCTTCCACGTCATGTGATGATTCTCTGTAGAGGAGGTGGAGCAGGATCATATAAGCGGTTTTGCTTATATAAGTTTGCTGAGTTATCGTTTGTGTTAACAATAATTATGGCTACTCATTTATTAGATAATCAATCATGTTTCCCATTGCTAAGAATTCCTTCTACTGCCTTTCCGAATAAGTAAGCAAAGAAATTGAATTCAAAATATGTCAATATTACCTATTTGTTTGATTGAGGAGAAATTGTGTTAAAAGAGTTATAAATGAGCCTAGCTTCTCCAACAGCTTGATGAAGATGGAGATTTGTATAGATTTTTGGAACTAAGATCTGTGTGGGTTTCTTTTTATGAAGATATTCAGAATGGTAAACAAGATCTTTCTACTATGTTGCTCCTTTTGTTGGATAAATTATGCATTAGATTTCAAACATTGTTTGTATTGTTGGTAATAACAGACAAATAGTAAATATGTTTCAAGATGTAATGTAATTGCTCTAATATCATGTTATACATGTGTAAGCATATGATTAGACAGTATGGTCTATAAATACTGTGTTGTGGTTGTTAGGAATGTTGTTATTTGCATGTTTTACAATTCTTGCAACTTGTATAGTTTTGATGATTCAAAATATTATTGTTTTATGTGTTGTTATCTCCTAACATTTTTTAGAATATTTGTTTTTGCTCTTGTGTGGACTAACATTTCAGGACAATCGAACTCCAGACAAACGAAGACTTCAAAATCAAGTCATCATGAAATACTCTATGATTTGAAGCTTGTACTTTTCTTTGAAATAAACTTGAAAGGGAGTGATTGTAAATTGAGTGAATTAAAACACTCACACTAAAGGAGATCTTGAAAAAGTTTTTGTGCTGATCGTACGGAACGATCAGATCAGTTATCTTCTTGTAAGAGCAATGGAACAGACAGGAACTGAACTGGAAAATTTTTCTAAGTCATGATCGTCTAGACAAAATCATTTTCTTCCCAAGATGAGTTTCTCTCTGTAAAAATTTCATCCAGACAAAGTCCTGTTCGTCCAGGACGATGGGAACCGACTATGGCAGTTTCTAGCAATGTTCTGCAGTTTTCGGAACCAACTTTTGATATAACTGTTCGTACCGGATGAATTTTTTTTGTACGGGACGAACCTATTTCGTCCAGGATGAAAATTGGTTCGTACAGATGTACAAATGGTTCGTACGGGACAATTTTTTACACAGTTCGTCCGTACTAACTCAATTTCGTACAGGACGATCCAGTGCGCAGAAAAACATATTTTTAGCAGTTTTTTGGGCGGTTTTTCATGTCCTTTCTATATAAGGAGTCCTAGAAACTATTACAAGTACCTTTGGAGTTGTTTTCTCTTGAGAGGGATCATTGAGTGTGAGATTTTGGGAGAGATTGTAAGAGTGAAGAGTGAGAGATCAAGTGAGGGGTTTGTGAGGGATTCACAAGGTTACTTGAAGAAGAAGATCTCTTTGTTTCTTCCCATCTCCTTTGAAGGCTCTCAAGTGAAGTTCAACAACATCGGTCCGGTTCTCTGCCGACACTTAGAAAAGTGTAAAAGGACGACAAAGTGTATCTTTGACAGCCATTGTGTCTTCGTTCTTTGGGAGAAAATTAGAAGAGAGAACTTGAAAGGGAGAGAGGAAAGGGTGGAGTTTGAGAGGGAGAAGATCCTTGGAGGGAATTTCAAGGGAGTGTGGAGGGGATATTCACACGGTTGCTCCGACAAACTTGCACTTCAGTACCATCGGATTCAAGGGTCGTCTTGAGGAAAGTTTTGGCGAGAAGAAGATCTCTTTGGTGTCAAAGAACCCGGCTACTCCGCCGCACCGGGGAAGGTGAAAGTTATTTTGTACAGGCTTCTCCGCCTTGCTGTGGGGGCAAAAGGAGAGTCACTTTGTGGTATTAGTGCAATACTCAGAGGGTGCCTCCGAGGAGTGGACATAGGTCAAGGTTTGACCGAACCACTATAAATCTGGTGTGTTCTTTCTTATTTTTCTTCTGCATTTAATTTCATTGCAAGTTATTTACTCTGATTGAAAAGTTTATTTTTTAAACTTTAAATTTAACTTGCATTAATAATTAAAAAGGTTTTCTAAAAATCCAAGAGTAGAAGTATAATTTTTTAATTACCAATTCACCCCCCCTCTTGGTTAGCCTTAGGATAATTAATTAGGCTTAACATCCTAATTCATATTGAACGAGTTCCAACAAGTGGTATCAGAGCTTTGTTTCAAAATCATAAGTTTAGACTACTTTCTGAAAAATGAGTATGGCTAATTTTAGAAACCGTAAAATGTTAGTTGGATATTCGATTGTTAGACCACCTTTATTTGAAAATATTTCTTTTGATTTTTGGAAAATTTGAATGTCTACTTTCTTGCAATCAATAGATTATCGAATGTGGCATATGATTCAAAATGGTTACTCTGTACCGTCACGTATTATAGATGGAATCAAAACTGATACCCCATTTTCTGAATGGAGTAGAGTAGAACAAATTTATGCTGAATTAAATGCTAAATGTATGAATTGTTTGTTCTGTGCTTTAAATTCAGAAGATTATATGAGAATCTCTACATGTACTACTAGCAAGGAAATTTGGGACAGTTTATGCATTACATATGAAGGTACTAGTGAAGTCAAGCAATCTAAGTTGAATTTTTTGATGCATGACTATGAACTCTTTAGCATGAAACCTTATGATACGATCTTAGACATGTATACTAGGTTTATTCAAATTGTAACATCATTGCATGCTTTAGGTAAAGAATTTTCAAACTTTGAAATAGTCAATAAAATTCTACGTTGTTTACTTGACAAGTTTGATGCCAAAGTTGTTGCTATTTGCGAATCAAAAAATTTGAATGAATATTCTATTGATAATTTGATTGGCTCACTCATTGCCTACGAGCAATATTTGGGTCAAAGACTTTTGGATGCAGGTGAAACAATAATGCTAAAAGCGGAAGACATGGAGAAAAGTTGCTTAGTTGGTGAGGAAAGCGATGACTTAACAAGCAAATTAAAAAGTCCATTAAAGCACAAGCATAAGCATCAAAAAAAGTGGAATAAAGGTAAAAATGGTAAGAATGTTCAGATTTCTTCAAATATTATTTGCTTTGGATGTAGGAAATCTGGACATCTGAAAAGTCAGTGCCCTAATTTGAGAACTCTTCCTGCTAAAGAAAAGGGCAAGGCTAAGCAAATTATAAAATGGGAAAATAATGAAAAGAAAAAAATCTCTTGGGCAGATCTAGCTTTTGAATCATCAGACCAGGAGCAAAATGAAGTTTAAACCCTTTGTTTATGTGTTTTTGTGTGCATGTTTTTTATTAGTTGTGTTATTATTTTTGTTTGTTTTATGTGTTTTTCTATTTTTAATTTTGGTGTGTTTTGTATGATTTTGAGATATTTTCATATCGGATTCCATGTTTCTTGTTGTGAGACATTTGGAATGTGATATGAAGATTTTTATAGTTTGTGTGCTTTTATTTTGTTTAGTGTTTTTCTATTCTTTTATTGCTTTCAATTTTTTTTTGGATGTTTAAGTGTTTTTGTTCTGTGTTTGAAATGTTCATTAGCCTATATGAAAAACCTTAAATTTTTTATCTTACAAGTGCTATACTTTGAACTGCAACATAAAATTGAATTCATTAGAAAATCTAATTTTTCTAAATTTAAGTTGTGTTTATAACTTGATATTATTAAGATTGTCAATTTCATGTCTCTTATTTAGACTACATTAATTTTAATATTATTATTGCAATTGTGATGTTTTCTTATTTAATATTTCACTTATCAATTAATATTTATGCACTTAGAAAGATTTGAAGTTTTAGATTATTGATTTTGGAAAGAATACAATTACTCTTGAAAATTATACAAATGTACAAAAATCAAAAGAAATGTTCAAAGATTTGCAATGTGAAAAACAGGCACAGAATATGCCCAACAAGTGAAAAGATGCACAAAAATGTGCCACAAAATTGAAAAAGATGCGCAAAGCGCCACATGTGGTAGTTATTTCTTTCCTTAATTTTTTAATCTCTTAATTCAAATTGATCTTAATGTACATTTATATTACATATTGAAATATGAAATATAAAATTTTTATATCATCATTTTTACAATGATTTTCTCTATCTTAAATGTCTAAATATACTCATATTTTGATAAATTCTTTTTAGTTTCTATGCTATATCTCTTCTTAAATTCTATGAATTTTATGAATTGGCTAATAATTTAATTTTATTTGCATACCTTATGTCAATCACTTTAAAGGTTAAATTTTTAAATGATTTTTATATGTCTTCTTACATTTCTAGTCTTTTTCTTCTTCACTTTTTGATGTTGTCAAAAAGGAGGAGAAATTGTTTGTTGTGTCTTGTGTATTCGTATCATTGTGTGTTTGTTTTGTTTAGTGTATGTGTGTTTGTTTTGTTTTGTTTTGTTTTGTATTTCTTAATATTTTGAAAACAAAAATAATTTTAATGCCTCCTTATTTTCATATGTTCATTAATTCAGGGGGAGTTTAGGAGATTCTTAGAATTTTAAATTATACAAACAATAATTGTTTTGCCATCATCAAAAAGGTGGAGATTGTTAGGAAAGTTGCTATTTGCATGTTTTACAATTCTTGCAACTTGTATAGTTTTGATGATTCAAAATATTATTGTTTTATGTGTTGTTATCTCCTAACATTTTTTAGAATATTTGTTTTTGCTCTTGTGTGGACTAACATTTCAGGACAATCGAACTCCAGACAAACGAAGACTTCAAAATCAAGTCATCATGAAATACTCTATGATTTGAAGCTTGTACTTTTCTTTGAAATAAACTTGAAAGGGAGTGATTGTAAATTGAGTGAATTAAAACACTCACACTAAAGGAGATCTTGAAAAAGTTTTTGTGCTGATCGTACGGGACGAACATTGTTCGTACGGGACGATCTGATCAGTTATCTCCTTGTAAGAGCAATGGAACGGACAGGAACTGAACTGGAAAATTTTTTTAAGTCATGATCGTCCAGACGAAATCATTTTCGTCCCAGGACGAGTTTCTCTCTGTAAAAATTTCGTCCAGACGAAGTCCTGTTCGTCCAGGACGATGGGAACCGACTATGGCAGTTTCTAGCAATGTTCTGCAGTTTTCGGAACCAACTTTTGATATAACTGTTCGTACCGGACAAAATTTTTTCGTACGGGACGAACCTATTTCGTCCAGGACGAAAATTGGTTCGTACAGATGTACAAATGGTTCGTACGAGACAATTTTTTACACAGTTCGTCCGTACTAACTCAATTTCGTACAGGACGATCCAGTGCGCAGAAAAACATATTTTTAGCAGTTTTTTGGGCAGTTTTTCATGTCCTTTCTATATAAGGAGTCCTAGAAACTATTACAACCGTATACCTTCCCTCCTAGACTTACAGTTCCTACTGGTCCAAAAGATCCATGTGAAGAATTTCCAATGGTTTACTAGTTCTAAGATCATTATTGGACTTGAAAGAGGACTTCACTTGTTTTCCTATTTGACATGCATCACAAAGGTGGTCCTTAGTAAAGTCTAGTTTTGGTATACCTCTTACTAAATTCTTTTGGGTAATTCTCCTAAGATTTTTCATACTAGAATGACAAAGTCTCCTATGCCAAAGTCAAGATTCATCAGAAACAGTTTTCAAACAGAAAGCAATAGGAGTATGAAATGAATTCAAATCTAGCATGTAAATATTGTTTACCCTTTTTCCATTTAAAACTTCTTTACCATTTAGGCTTAATATGCAGCTAGTAGGTAAAAATTTCACGTTATATCCCTTGTCACATAGCTGACTTATACTTAATAAATTATGCTTTAAGCCTTCAACCAATAACACATTGTCTATAAAAAAGTTTTTGAAATTACCAATCATACCAGATCCAACCACTTTCTTTGTGGTATTATCTCCAAGTGTAACCTTGCCTCCATTCCTGGCTTCTAGCGATATGAATTGTGTAGTGTCTCCAGTCATATGCTTTGAACATCCGCTATCCAGGTACCATATGCTCCCACGAGGTCTTGTGTGAGAGCAAGTACTTTGGTTAAAACAACAGTTGATTGATTTAGGATTATCTGTAGGCACTATTCCAATTTATTGTGACAATACTAGTGCTATTTGCATTTCCAAAAATCTTATTCAACATTCTAGAACCAAACACATTGATATAAGACATCATTTCATAAGGGATCATGTATCCAAAGGAGAAATTGAACTCACACAAGTTTCAACTGAAAATCAACTTGCAGACATTTTTACAAAACCTTTAGCCCTTAATACCTTCAGTACTTTAAGAACAAGGCTAAGTGTTATTGATTTAAATGCCTAAACAAAATGTCTTTGCAACATTGATATTTATGTTTTTGTTTTGTTTTTAATTTTGTGAATTTTTTTTTTGTGTGTGTTTTTGAATGAACTTGTTTTTGAGTGTAAGTTTTTGTTTTATGTTTTGTGTGTTTTTAAATGTTTAGTTTGATTTTATTAAATTAAAATTCAAAATTCAAAAATTGGAGGAAATCGTCCGGGACGACTTTTGTTTCGTACTGGACGATGTGAGATAAATTGGTTTGCGTGAATCTTAACCGTTTTGAGAGCAGTTTTTAATTAGATCGTCTGTACGATCTGACGATCGTCCAGGACGAACTTTTCTTTTTCTCAAACGTCGAGATGATTGAATGCAGCGATTGAGTGGATAAGACAGTTTTAAATATGGATTTCGTCTGTACGAATTTTTGGTTCATCCAGACGAACAAATGTCGTTTCATTGTAGGGGACGGTTTTCAAGAGACTGGAAATTAAGTTACTTTTGGATCGTCTGTACGAAATTATTTCGTCTGTACGACCGGTCAAGTCAAAAAGCCTGTACGAAGGGATGCATCGTAAGTTGTGTTGATTACGAAAAGCCGTTACATTTTGGACGAAATGGATCGTCTGTATGAAATATTTTCGTCCCGACGAATGATCATTTTCGTCCAGGATGAATAGTTTTCGTCCAGGACGAACGTATCATTTTTCTTTAAATATGAAGGCTTTCTAACTCAACAATCACACTTCCAAACTTCTCTTTCAATCCCTTTCTACTTCAAATCATCAATGGCCTCATCAAGCAAGAGACAAAAGGTGTTAGTGAGGAAGCCCAATAGAAATGCCTCAAAAAACTTCCTGTCTAAGGCAAATGAGGAATCCTTTCCTTGTTTTGCTTCCACCAAAATAACTCCATCTCGCATCTTAATCCAAAGCGAGATAAATTATAAGGTAATGTACCTTTTTGCCTCAACCCAATTCCATTACATACTTTCTCTCGTCCACTTCTACAACAAGCAAACCTTCCACTATTTCCTAGCAAACATGAGTTTTAACTCGGACCACTCTTCCATTAGTTACTTTGTTTTCAAGCAAAAAGTAGAAATCACCAAGCATGACATTGGTGCATTTCTAAACTTAAGAACTGAAGGATATAGAGCTCACACCCTAATGACTGAAAACACATTCAAATGGGAAGATGTCAATAGGGTAATTAGAAAAAGTGGCCTAACCTATCATGTTGCTAAAGTATCTGGTATGACCAAGAATTGTAAAACATGCAAATAGCAACTTTCCTAACAGTGGTATGATACAAAAATATAGAAATCAATTCCCTCATTTGTCTTGTTTGTCTTTATGGTATTAGAGCAGGTATGATTCTCCTATTCTTGATCTTTTTTTTTTCTCACCAATGGCGAACTCGTCTTCTTCGCAGATGGCCAATCATCAACAAAGGATCTTCGAAGTTCAATGCAGCATAGCAGCGGCTCTCAAGTTTATCATCTCAAATATCGAGATTATCGTCAACACGTAGCTATCTCTAGAAAATTACTCTGTCTGGGAATCGCAGGTTCTGAAACTTTTGAAGGCGAATGGTTTTGCTAATTTTCTACTCTCTTCAGTTCCACCACAGACTCGTCTTATTCAAAGCTCAGATGTAACAAAAGAAATCAATCCGAGATACAATGAATGGATGCTCATTGATCAGAATCTCGCAGCAGCTATATGCTCGACTCTGTCTCCAGCGATCCTTCTGTATGTCATAAACCTAGAATCATGTTCGAACATTTAGAATATGATTGAACGTCGTCTTCAATCCTCCAACAGAACAAGAGTTATACAGTTGAAGAATGAGCTGCATAATTTTCAAATGAAGAATCTAGCAATGAATCAGTATCTCATGGAGATCAAAACCATAGTGGACAACATTGCAGCAGCTGGCTCAACAGTTAATCAAGAAGACATCATATTGTATATTTTAACCTTCCACAGACGTATCAAGCTTTCAAGACTTCAATTCACACAAAACTTCATCCAATTAGTCTTGATGATGTGTACTCTTTGTTAATGACCAGTCCATGATTGCAACTATTATTCAAATTTTAAGCAACCAATTTGCAATGAAGCACTTAGGGACTGTGACCGATTTCCTGGGTATTCAAATAGTCAAAACAGAACATTCATTTTTCTTATCTCAAGAGAACTATGCAAATAATATTCTCAAAATAGCAAGCATGAATTGTTGTAAATCACTAGCAAATCCAAGATGTACAAACCATCCAAAAATCACACCAGAAGACTTGTCTATATCTTATCAGCAAATGTATAGACTACTTACAGGATCATTACAATATCTAACTATAACAAGACCATATATTTCTCATGTTGTTAACATGCTGTGCCAATATATGCATAATCCGAACAATCAGCACATGTATTTACTCAAAAGACTGCTAAGATATCTCAAAGGCACAACATAGTTCGGTCTTCCTATCTCTACCGGATCGCTAGAGCTTCGATCATTTTTTCGATGCAAATTGGGCAAGAGATCAAGAAACTCGAAGGTCCACATCAAGATATTGTACATTCTTAGGCAATACACTTATCTCATAGAGTGTTAAAAAAAAACACAGTGGCTCGGTCATCTATAGAAGTCGAGTACAGAGCTCTTGCAACAGTAGTTCGTGATATTATATGGCTAAGAAGGCTAATACAAAATTTTAATATTCCCATTTCATCTCCAACAATACTCAGTTGTGATAAAAACTTTGTCATAGCCTTGGCAAATGACCATGTTTTTCAAGCTAGAACTAAACATATAGAGATTGATCATCATTTCATTCGAGATCACATTAACTCCAGTGCAATCACTACATCGCCAATTGCTACGAGAGATCAAGTCTCAATCATTTTCATGAAGCCTTTGTCTACACCACGGTTTCATATGTTACGCAACAAGCTGACGGTTCAAGACCATCCATCAGCTTGCAGGGGAGTAATAACAGACAATTAGTAAATATGCTTTAAGAAGTAATGTAATTACTCTAATATCATGTTATACACGTGTAAGCATATGATTAGACAGTATGGTCTATAAATACTATGCTGTGGTAGGATACAGAAATATAGAAATCAATTCCCTCATTTGTCTTGTTTGCCTTTTGTTTGAATGTTAAAAAGAATTGTATTAGTTTCCAAATAGCATTTGTGTTGCAATTCGTTCAATATTAGCGGTAAAAAATGGTTTTTATAGCATTACTCTATGAGGAATATTCAGAAAAAAAGACATTTGAGAAGCATTCTTAGTATAAATAGATAAAATAGTTTATAGGCATGTTAAATAGATTTAAGTGATTTATATTATGATAAAGAATGTGAAGTTATGTAACTCATGCATTTCTTTTGAAAGAGAATAGAGTTCTCTTTATTCTACCTTCCCTTAAGTACTTTGAATCGACTTTGCCTATTTTATGTTCAGTTATATATATATGTGCCTATTTACAAGTTACTTCTTGATCGAATATTTGGAAAAGTTCACACATTTTTACGGTTTTGACCAAGCTATGGGTGGTGGCTATATATAAACCATTCAAGTACTTGACATTCAAATAGCCACATAGGTCCATGCTTATATTTATTTCATTAAAAAGATTTGAAAATCTCTTGTGGTCGTGTTCCAAGTCATATATAGGTTTTGAATCTCAAAAGCACATGCGGTTATCTTCAGCATATAATTTATTTGATTCATAGTTTATGTCAATGATATATAGTGGAGGTGGGCTCCACACACACACACACACACACACACACACACACACATATATATATATATATATATATATATATATATATATATATATTCATTATTTTCACGCAACTATATTTAAATACTCTTGATATGTCATCACAAAATTATCTTGATCGGGCACGAATCTTGATGCAACAATCAAATTGGAAACTTCAAAAATTAAATATGGGATCATCTGAAGTTCGATTTCAGCAAACTTACAGTCAAACTGAGCGTTTCTGAAATACGAACCCATCGACACCAAATTCGACTCAATCCGAGCCCAAATAAGTCCAAATCAAGGACCCAAAGCACAGTTGGAAGGTTTGAACCACAATTTGGGTTACCAAACATTTTACAAACATAAAGTGATTATAGTCGAATCGAGTGGCTCAACGAGACGAGTCCAACAAACCCAGGATCTCCAAATTTCGACATTATTAAGATCTTCAAATGTCTGACGAACGGTCCATGATCAAGGGATTCAATATCAACAGTCCATTCAAATCACTCCCGATTCACCCCTGGTCTCTCACCTATTTGCAGGCCATGCCACTCTAGAAATCTATAAATAGACCCCTCATTTCTCTTGAGGGGGAACCCAAGCAAGAAGCAAGGAGAAGAGAAGAGAAGAAGGAGAAGAGAAGAGAAGAAGAATAGGAGGGAAGAACTCCTTCTCGACCACCGCCGTCGGAATTCTGTCCAAGTGACGCCGGAATTCCGCTCGACTTCCACGGGACGGCGGAATTCTCCGGAATTCCGCCCGATCTCGAAGTGACGCCTAAATTCTGCCGACCTCCAAGTGACGCTGGAATTCCGCCCGACCTCCAAGTGACGTCGGAGTTCTCCTCGGCTGCCAACTGACGTCAGACTTCTACCTGATGCCAGTCAACAGTCCATCTGATTTACATCACCCACCGACTATAGTCCTTCCGACCTCTGTCGCCCGTCAACTATTGTCCTTCTAACTTATGTCGCCCGCCGACTATAGTCCTTCCGACCTCCTTCGCCCGCCAACTACGGTCCTTCTGACTTACGTTGCCTGCCGACTAAAGTCCCTTCGACCTCCGTCGCTCGTCGACTACGATCCTGCTGACTTACATCGCCCATCAACTACAGTCCTTCAGACCAAACAAACACATCAACTGGGATTCTTTGTATTCTCATCATGTAATATACTTTATAAGATGTACATCAAACTAAGACCTACCCCCAAAGAAGAGCCTCATTTGTAATCAACTGCAATATTAGTGGATTCATTCAAATTGGGCTAGGCCCCATGGTTTTTCCCCCTTTTCAGGGGCTTTCCACGTAAAATCTTGGTGTCCTTATAATTATTACACTCTCCCTCTTTATGTGATTGCGTGCCAAATTTTTATACAACGCTAAGACGTTAAACTTTATATTTCTCTACCACCACAAATACTCCTAGATGCAACAGTTTGGCACCGTATGTGAGAAAGTGATTCTGGACTGGGGGCAATTATTTCTCCAATCTTAAAAGATCACTTATGGCATCAAATTCATAAAAATCAGATGCGGACTAGGGGGGAACTTTGACTCCAACCATGGTCAAATAGATCCTCCAGTACTTTCAACATCAAGATGATATTTTAAAAAAATCCGAGCAAATGCAAGGATACTTCCAATCAATTGCATGCTTTATATAGTCCCATGCTAGACTTCTACTCCTTGGGCACGGTCTTAATCTCGACCTCAAAAAGGCAATAACGGTCTAAAGATAGACCCTTCTTTATCTTTGATTCAGGATACACATGGCGTTCACCCCCTCCTAATCAAGGCAAAATCGATCCCAGGGGGATTCGATTCAACCTCTTCCACATAGGTTAACATCATCGAGTAAAGTGCTCTGACATACAACCTCGAAAAGATTCTACATCCTTGATGGATTATCCCGACCTCTTCCACACAGGTTATCATCATTGAGTAAAGTACTCTGATATATAACCTCGGAAAGGTCCTACATCCTTGGTGGATTCTCCTATCCTCTTCCATACAGGTTAACATCATCGAGCAAAGTGCTCTAACATACAACCTCGGAAAGGTCTCGCATCCTTGATGGATTCTTTCGACCTCTTCCATATAGGTTAACGCCATCGAGCAAAGCACTTTGACATACAACCTCAAAAAGGTCTCGCATCCTTGATGAATTTTCTGGACCTCTTCCATATAGGTTAACGTTATTGAGCAGGGCTCTGACATACAACCTCGGATAGGCCTTACATTCTTGGTGGATTCTCTCGACCTCTTCCATACAGGTTAACATAATTGAGCAGGGCTTCGACATACAACTTCGGATAGGTTTTACATCCTTAGTGGATTCTCTCGATCACTTCCATATAGGTTAACGTCATCAAGTAGGACTCCGACATACTACCTTGGATATGTCTTACATCCTTAGTAGATTCTCTCGACCTCTTCTATACAGGTTAACATCGTCGAGCAAAGGCTCTGACATACAACCTCGGATAGGTCTCATATCCTTAATGAATTCTCTCAACATCTTCCATACAGTTTAATTTCATTAAGCAATGCTCTAATATACAACCTCGGACAGGTCTCATATTCTTGGTGAATTCTCTCAACCTCTTCTATACATGTTATCATCATCGAGCAAAGGCTCTAACATACAACCTCAGATAGGTCTCACATCATTGGTAGATTCTCTCGACCTCTTCCATACAAGTTAATGTCATTGAGCAAAGGCTCTGACATACAACCTCGGATAGGTCTCACATCCTTCGTGGATTCTCTCGACCTCATCCATACATGTCAATGCCATCGAACAAAGGCTCCGATATAGAACCTCGGATAGGTCTCACATCCTTGCTGGATTCTTTTGATCTCTTCCATATAGGTTAACATCATCGAACAAAGGCTCTGACATACAACCTCGGAAAGGTCTTACATCCTTCTTGGATTTTTTCGACCTCTTCCACACAGGTTAACATTATTAAGCAATGCTCTGACATACAACCTCGGATAGGTCATACATCCTTAGTGAATTCTCCCAACCTCTTTTATAGAGATCAGCATCATCATGCAATATTCTGTGTGAACAAAATTCTCTCTAAAGAAGATCTCATGAAAGAAAGTGATTGATAAAATCACCACTAATATGAAGACCTTAGTAGTCTAACAGTGCCTCCAAAAATATGGGGGGGGCAATGTATCAAAACATGCCTCAAAGATGCAAATTATAATTCAGCTTGCTCTAAAGAACAAGTTCTCAACTTCATATATAATATAAATGGAATTACATAAATTCAGATTCAGATGTACATTTCTTCTCACTAGAAGTTAAAATCAAAAAGTGCGTTGGCATCAACTTTACAAGTTACAATCTTCAAACAACTTCAAGACAGTCAAATATCCTTAGCGGATTTAAAAGACTTCTTCTCTACTGCACACAAGCATTTGCTACAATTTATTCTTCCAAGAAAGATTACAATTTGGTCTTCATCAAGCCTCAACTCAATTTACACTATTAGTGTGTCTCTAGAATGCTGACAATGTACCCCACTTCATATGGGATATTTGATGTATGTACATTTCAATATAGGTGCATATTGCCTCAGCAAAATGCCACTCGACTCCTGCCATCATTGATTATTCATCTGATATCTGCCGGTGATCCTTCACTTCATATCAGCCATCATTGGTTTCTCACTCAATTGATACTTGCAGCTCATCTTAGAATTCTCTTCTTCAGCTCTACACTTGGTCATTGACTGCTAATGGGCATCAACTCGATCGTCAATCATCAACAGACTTCCGCTCAAATGGCGTTGAAATTCATCCCATCTACCCATCCTTCTTGTTCTCTTCCTGGACATTATTATCGTCATATCTTCTCAAATCACCTTAGCATGTAAGCAATAATTGATCTTCTTTTGTCAAGAAACATCTTTTAAGAAGATAGCTTCTCATCGTGACTCCTTCTATACAAGAGATGGGCACTGAAGCTTGATAAGGGAATGTCTCCTGTCTACGATAGTGGAATGCCTCCAGTGTAAGAAGAAGACCAGAAGAGAAGAAAATAAACGACTGCAAAAACTCTTACTTCTACACATGGAAAGGGGCCCTAAATTTTAGTAGGGGATGCCGCCTACAACAAACATGGGAATGCCTCAACTGTAAGAAAGTTAGAACTATGCAGAAGACAGAAAAAGAAATAACTCCAAAAAGTTTAACTTCTATACAAGAGGAGGGGCGCCAATTTACGTAGGGAAAGTCACCTACGAAAAATGGCGAAAAGCCTCAACTGCCAGAAAGCCAGAAGAAGAAAAAAGGAGAAAAAAATTCTAACTTCTGTACAAGAGGAGGGGCGCTGAGTCAAGTAGGGAAAGTCACCTACTGAAAAATAGCAAAAAACCTCAACCGTCAGAAAGAAAGAAGGAGATAATAAGAAGGTGCAAGTTTCCGCCTGGCCCTGGGGGGCTATTTATAGCATTTTTGGGAGGAAGAGAGAAGTTTCTAGAAGTTTCTGGATTTTCAAAAAATTTTAAATTTTTCTAAATTTTCTCGGATTTTTTTAGAATTTTTTGATAATGTTTTGAAATTTTGGTGGGCCCCACTCAAATAAAAAAATTAAATTAAGCCTAACCGTGCAGTCACGCTCGGAAAATCGTGCAGTCCAGCGCGTGCCGCCGCCGTCTTTAGTTGGAATGTAAAAATGAATTGTATTAGTTTCCAAATAGCTTTTGTGTTGCAATTCGTTCAATATTAGCAGTAAAAATGGTATTTATAGCATTACTCTATGAGGAATATCCGGAAAAAAAGACATTTGAGAAGCATTCTTAGTATAATTAGATAAAATAGTTTATAGGCGTCTTAAATAGATTTATGCGATTTATATTATGATAATGAATGTGAAGTTATGTAGATCATGTTTTTCTTTTGAAAGAGAATAGAGTTCTCTTTATTCTTCCTTCCCTTAAGTACCTTGAATCGACTTTGCCTATTTTATGTTCAGTTATATATATATGTGCCTATTTACAAGTTACTTCATGATCAATTTGGAAAAGTTCACACGTTTTTATGGTTTTGACCAAGCTATGGGTAAGTGAGAGTGCAAGGGTGAGATAGAGAAGACTAATTGTGTGTGTGTGAGAGAGAAAATTAAACCATACAAATTTTCTTATGAAAAATAGATGTTAAGAGAGAGAAACTCCCGAATTCTAGAGAGAGAAATTCGTCTTCTTTCTTTTTTTGAATTTTGATTCTTTCGCGGGTTTCTGCGATCGGCGGTGGCGGCATTGTGACCGCCGGCGTTCGTCGTCATGAACGCTCCGAAACATATGGGACCTGCACGTTCAAGTGGTAGAGGTTCTAATGGAATTGTAATTAGAGAAGGTGAAATAGCTCAAAGCCGAACAACACCTGTTGAAGGTAAGAGGAAGAGAACATTGATTGAGAATATGGTCGAGAAGGAATTTCTTGGTGGAAAAGTATTTCAAGAAATGGAAATTCAAGAAGCATCGACATCGGAAAATTTGATTCTTCGTGTTAACAATTTTTCAGGCGTTCTTGATGTGCCGAAAGGGCGCAATATCGATGATGACTTATCATCGGTGGGAAGTCTGAAGGAGGTTGTAGCTGTGGATGCAGGGACAGTGGATTCGGAATTACGAAAGTACAAGAATAATGAAGTAGTTGAAGCCTGGTCGAAACCAAAACCTATCAAGCTTTCATTTAATAAGAACCAGGTTGAATTTTTAGAAGATGGAATTGCTGTTAAGTTGAATGCTGATATGGAGGCAAGGAATTCACAGATTTTGAAGAATTCTTTGGTACTTAAGGTATTGGGTAACAATGTGCCTTTTTCGGTTTGTAGCATTGAGTTAAGAAAGCAATGGAGCAGATTTGGGGGATTTCACTTAACATCGATTGGTATGGATTGGATTCTATGTTCATTCCATACAAGTGTAGTGGTTGATGAAGTTCTGAACGGGGGACCCTGGTATGTAAATGGATTCATCGTTGGAATGGATAGGTGGTCGGTTGCATTCGATCTGAACACTTTCAAAGGAGTCTCGGCACCTGTATGGGTTCGATTCCCATGTCTACCGCTGTATTGCTGGGATGAAGATAATATTGCAAGAATTGCATCTTGCTTGGGAACACCAATGTATGTAGATGGTAACACATTCCGATGGGGGAAACGGGAGTTTGCTCGAGTTTGTGTAAGGATTGATCTGGATAAAAAACTGCTGAATGGTGTGTGGGTTGATGGCTCAGCTGGGAGGTTCTTTCAAAGGGTCGAGTATGAAAAAATTGATCTACTATGTTATCAGTGTGGTAGAGTTGGCCACAATAAAATGTTATGCCCAAAAAATGTATCCATTGGTATACATAATCAATCTATGAAAGAAAAGGAAGTAGACATTGGAAATGGTGAGAAGATGGTGCAGGAAATTAAATCATCTGTGGTTAATGCTGAATATGGCCCATGGATCCATGTTCACTTCAAAGACAGGAGAAATAACAGAGGAAACGTCACTAAGAAGGGATTGAATGCTGAGAGGATTGATAATCATGCCAGGGAAGACAATATTCAGAAGAAGAATGTACAGCTTGGTTTGAATAAAAAAGACAAGGTTGAAGGGAACAATGTCCTGGCTCCAGAAATTAAGAATGGAAATGGCAAACAGATGGGAAAGGGAAGTTTGGATAATGCTGTCACCAACAGATTTGCTTTACTGAGTGAAACTAATGGGGAGGATTGTTTGATAAAGCAAGCAGATGATGTGGAAACTACAGGAGTTGTCCGAGAAGGTATTGATAACAGTGGATTGGATGTCTCTACAGTAGCTGGCAAGGTGAAATTAGCAAAGGAATTGAAATCTCTTGGACCTGTGGAAGTGGATATTAAGAAGAAAAAAAGGTATGATAGGTTGAACCCCAAAAGTGGGGAGAGATCAATTACACCTATTTAATGTCTTCAATACTTTTTTGGAATTGTAGGGGGG
This sequence comes from Dendrobium nobile, assembly GCA_022539455.1. NCBI lineage: Eukaryota > Viridiplantae > Streptophyta > Magnoliopsida > Asparagales > Orchidaceae > Dendrobium > Dendrobium nobile. The sequence goes on along the minus strand of CM039719.1, from coordinate 45,112,101 downwards.
CAAAGAAAAAAGAAGCCTCCCTATATTTGAAGGAAATTGTTAGAGAGCATTGTGTCTTTTTTATTGGGATTATGGAGACTAAGTTGGCTAGCATTGATAGAAAAGAAGTTGATTATCTGATTGGAAAGGAGTGGGATTACTTTCATTATCCGGCTGAAGGCACATCAGGTGGTATCCTGGTTTTATGGAATAGGAATATGGTTTCTTTTGATGTAAGGGAGACATCTTCACAATTAATTGTTGGTAATCTCTTGATCCCTAACTTGGGAATGTGGAGAATTGGCACGGTTTATGAGAGTAGAATTTGCAAAGAAAGAGAAGAACTGTGGAAGCAACTTCAGGATTGTATTGAGGAAGCAATTCCTTCCATAATTGGAGGGGATTTTAATTGTATTATTATCAAGGAGGAGAAGAGAGGAGGCAAAAGGTTCTTGTTCTCAAAAGGACCAAGGGAGATGAAAAGTTTTATGGTGAATTCTGATTTTCATGATGTTGGAAGTATGGGACCAAGATTTACTTGGTGTAATAACAAAGAGGGAAGTTCTCGTATTTGGGAAAGACTAGATAGATGTATTTTGAATTCTGCTGCAATTCAAATAATTCCAATGGCTACTATTAAGCATCTTCCTAGAGTAGCATCGGATGATAGTCCAATTGTTCTTAGTATGAAGGATAAAATGAATTATAAGGCTAAAATTTTCAAGTTTGAGGACACTTGGAAATCATACCCGGCTGTAAATTGTCTATAAATCTTGGATGAAGAATGACTATGGAGATGAGTATAGCATACTACAAAAGAAGCTCAAACGCACAATGAAGGCTTTATTTTTCTGGAATAAAGATAAGTGCAGGGATCTTAATGCTTTGAAGGAGTCATTGAAGAGGGAAATACTTGAACTTCAAAACAGGGAAGCCCATGATCATAATTGGACTGCTGATGATCTTATTTTGCTAAGAAACAAAGTTCATGAATTGAATATTACTTTGAGGCGTTTGTCTACATGGTGGAATCAAAGAGCTAAAGTGAGATGGCATGAGGAAGGAGATAATAACTCAAGTTTTTTCTAGAATTTTGCTTCAGCTAGGCACAATGGCAATCGTATTAACCAAATCAAAGATGAATCCAATATGATACATGTGGAGGAGAATCAAATAGAGAAGATTTTTACAAGCTTTTTTGAGAAGAAATGGAAGCATAGAGATTGTGAACTGACGGGATGGCCTGACATTGAAGAAATCCAGAAAATTAATAATGAGGATTTGGTTATACTTAATAGGGATTTCTCTTTACAAGAACTGCATACTTCGGTTTTTCAACAAGGGAACAACACAGCACCAGGTATGGATGGTGTTACGTCTTCTTTTTATAAAAGCTATTGGAGCATTGTTTGGGAAGCCTTATGGAATGCAATCAACTGTTTTTTCAAAAACTGTATTCTTTATAGTGAATGGAAGGATACTTTGATTACTTTGATCTCTAAAGTAAAATATCCCTTGCTTCCATCCAATTATAGGCCTATTAGCCTATGTCAAACCAATTATAAAATTGTGGCTAGTATGTTAGTCAATAGATTGAAGAAAGTTATTGACAAGATGATATTTGAAGAGCAAGCAGCATTTATTCCTGGTAGATCTATTTCTGAGCATTGTTTGTTGGCTCAAGAGATTCTTCATAAGTTCAAGAATCCAAGAATAAGAAAGGTTTGATGGCTCTTAAATTGGATATGGAACAGGCATATGATAGCATGGGATGGGAAACACTTCAACAGGTTCTTAAGTGGTATGGTTTTCCTACTTTATTTTCTAACCTCCTTATGGAATGTGTTGTAGATGTGAGATTCTCTATCATTATCAATGGTAGAAATTCCAATTGGATTTGTGCTAAAAGTGGATTTCGTCAAGGGTGCCCACTTTCTCCATATTTATTCATCTTGTGCTCTCAACTCTTATCCAATTCTTTGAAGCAAAGGGGAAGGATATTAGTATTCGGATTTCACCTAAAGGTCCAAGGATTACACATCTTCTATATGCTTATGATGTGTTGATTTTATCTCATGTTTCTATTGCTTTGGCTAAAGAATTAAAGAATATTGTGAAGGATTTTTGTGATTGGACAGGACAAAGAGTTAATATTAACAAATCGCAGATTTTGTTTGGCAAGGTGGTGAGCTACCCTTTGAAGAAGAAAATTACCAAAGTTCTTGGTTTTAAGGAGGTCAAGGAGATGAAGTATTTAGGCGTCAAAATCTCTCTTGGTAGAAGCAAGGCAGCAGATTTTCAGGATCTTTTGAGTATGGTCATGAACAAATTCAACTCTTGCGGTAAGAAGTCTTTGTCAATGGGAGGTAAGCTAACTCTCATTGAAACTTATTTAATTACTATGCCAAATTTCCTAATCACTCACTCTTTAGTTCCTAAAAGAGTTTTGGTGGAAATTGAGAAAATGTGTAGAAGTTTTTTATGGCATAAGAATGGAGGAGATAAAGGTATGCATTATGTTGCTTGGAGTGAAATTTGTAAGACAAGGAGCATGGAGGGATTGGGTATACAATCTCCTTTATTGAGAAGTGGTGCTTTGAGATTTAGATTGGCTTGGAATTTCATTAAAAAACAAGACTCTTTGTTTCATCGTACGTTGAAGACAAAGTATGGTGATAATGTTATGATGGAAGCTCGGAGGAGGGTAACATCCAGTGTTTGGAGAATATTGCTGGATGGAGGCAGACACTTGAAGAATGCTATCAGATGGAGAGTTAGCAAAGGGAATAAAATCAGTGTTTTGAATGATGCTTGGTTGTTGGATAAAAGCATCAATCGTTGGCCAACTTATGTGGACTGCAATGTGCTGGAGGGGATGCTTGTTCAACAGTTATTGACACCTAATGGAGATTGGAATTCTGAATTACTTCAAAGGGCATTTCATTCAGAGCTTATCTTATTAATTGGTCAAATCCAAATCCAGGATGTGGAGGAAGACGAGATTGAATTGCTGAAATGGTGTTCTGGAAAAACTGTTTCTGCAATTGTCTATGAACAAATGTTGATAGACAAATACAATTTTGAAGATGTTGAGTATTTCAAATGGTTACAAAAGCTCAAACTCATTAAGAAGGTTGAAGTCTTTTGGTGGAGACTAGGTAAAGCCGCTATTCCAACTAATCTCTTTCTTAAAAACCGTAGAATCTCTTTGATTGATAGTTGTGAGAGAGGTTGCCAAAGAATTGAATCGTATGAACATATTATGGTTCATTGTAAATATATGGTGGAGATCATTATGAAGGTGCGTGAGTGGGGTTTTATGATCCCTATTTTTAATTATTTGGAGGAATGTCTTTATGAACTTAAAAGACTTTCAAAGTCTAATTCTGGAATTGCCAAGGTGTACTGCACGGTGATTTATTTATCCTGGAAGAATAGAAATCTTGTGAAGCATGGTAAGGAGGCGTTGCCAGCTTCTTTGGCTTCTTCAAATGCTTTGTTTTTTGCCTTTTCCAAATCTAGTCCTTACCTTTCTAGCTGGGGTACTAACCTCCTTATGGAGTCTTCAAATACTTGATGCCCTCCACCGAAAGAGTGGATTAAGATCAACCTTGATGCATCTTTACTTAGCTCTAATCTTGGAGGTATTGGTGGGATATTTCGAGATCATAAAGGACGGTTGATTAGTGCTTTTGGCAGGAAGAAGATCCATTGGGATGTGACACAACTTGAAATGGAAGCAATCCTCTCGGTGAAGGAATTTCTTAAAAGCTGGATGATGGAATGCAAGGGGGTGATCATTGAAGGTGATAATGTCAACATTATTCATTTCATTCAAGATTCTTTGAAGAAAGATAAATGGCCTCTCAATAGTTGGTCTACAAAGGATGTATTATTTCTTAATGATTTTAATAAAGTAATTTTCCACCATGCCTTTAGATCTAGTAATAAAGTAGCTAATTGTTGTGCTACTTTGGCATTGGAAAATAGTTTTTACTTTGATAGTTCTTCCTTTGATAGTATCCCTTCCGTCTTGATGAATTTAATCAAGAAGGAATGTGATATCTTGAATACTTGTACTTAGTTCCTTTTTTGTTTCTTACTTAATGCATTGTTGCATTTCTTCAAAAAAAAAAAAAAAAAAAAAAAAAAACCAAGCTATGGGTGGTGGCTATATATAAACCATTCAAGTACTTGGCATTCAAATAGCCACATAGGTGCATGCTTATATTTATTTCATTAACAAGATTTGAAAATCTCTTGTGGTCGTGTTCCAAGTCATATTATATGTTTTGAATCTCAAAAGCACATGCGGTTATCTTCAGCATATAATTTATTTGATTCATAGTTTATGTCAATGATATAGTGGAGGTGGGCTCCCATAGCATTATTAAACTATATATATATATATATATATATATATATATATATATATATATATATATATATATATATATATATATATATATATATATATATATATTATATATATATATATATATATATATATATATATATATATATATATTCATTATTTTCACGCAAATATAATTAAATACTCTCATATACAATGCTTCTGGAATTTGTAGAGATCCTTATATGCATGTCTTTGAAGTCGTTAGTGATGTTGTTATTGTTCATTTTTTTCTGCATGTACCTTGAATGATTTTTGCGAATTCGTTAATTATAGCGGGCATTTCCTTTAAGCATTTATATAATAATTTAGAGCAAGATAGATATGCTTATGAAGACACTTCTTTAATGATTTAAAATTCATAAGATTGTTGATAATATATAAAGTTTTTTATAATAAAATTAACAACCAAATGATTCATCCTGCTTGCTATAAGAGTATTCAAATATGTGTAAATTACATGTTCTTCAATATTTCTAAAATGATTTTAAAATCCAAACACAGGTTCTTTATTAGTGAATTTATCCCCATCGTTTTCTCGAGATTAATAAAATCAGTAACCAACGTAATATTTTTAATTTGTGTTACCCGTTTGCTAGAAGGTAATCTTTGTCAAATTATTATTTTAAAATTTACTCATGAATAAAAGATTGTAATTTTTCATATAATTTCTATTTTTTTTTTTCTTCATCTCGATACCTACATGGGAGCATTATAATGAAATAGAAATGAATTTATATAGGGTGAAAGATCTCGGAGGTAAGGTTCCGGCGCAGGAAGAGCCTTTGGTCACCATAAGTGGAGGAAGAGATGTCTAAGATATGAGCATTATAGAAGCGGCTGGAGGGAGACGGAGGAGCTCGCGAGTAAAGGAGGCGCCGAGCTCTACGAGGGCTTTCTAGGTAAAAGGGCGGTCGACGATGACGATAGAGGGGTGAGAGCCAAAACGGAGGGTGATGATGGGGCCGAGTTCAGAACAGAATTTTCTGAGGAGGATTTCTATGTTGAAGAGCGAAGTGGAATGGCAGAGCCGTACGAGTCTGCCTAGAATAGCGGTGGAGGGAGGTCCAGGAGGTAGAGGTGGTTTCTTAGAAGGTAAGTGGAGGAAGGCGATTATGACAGGAAGGAAGATGGGGATGAGGAGAAGGATTATGGACCACGCTTCCATTGTTAGTTATACATAAATCATTGATGCGTGTAATAAATAAATAAATTTTTTTTAGTGTATAATTAAATATATAAAAAATAAAATAGATAAAAAACCTAAATATAATCAACTAAAAAAATAAATATAATTCATATTACAAAAATTATTTTAAAAAATATATACATGTTGCAAATATAAACACTTCAACATGGATATTTTGCCAACATCATTTGAAAATTTTTACTTTTTATGATTTACATAGCTTTTAGAATTAGAATACATTACCAACTCAGATTGAGTGGTAGTACAATATTATAATACTAAAGTATTATTTTTTTTATAAATCATAATTATATATATTTAAAACTCATTTAGAAATTATAATATACTAAAGTTATTTTAATTTATTAAGTTTGATATTATATTTTAGACTAAAATTTTTAAATTATTTAAATATTAAAGAGTTTGAATTGGTTAATTTTAAAAATTGGGACTAGCATACATGTTGAGCTAGCGATTCTAGCAAGTTCAATCTGATTTGATGCAAAGCTGATGAGAATATAGGTCTCTTGCATTGCCTAAGAGCTGCCCTCAAATTCTCTGTTGGGCGACATCAAAGTCCCCCTATTAGTAGCCTTCTTGTTGACCCCTCACCTTGCTCTTCATGAAAGGAAATCTTCTTGGAAGTCCTCGCATTAGAGCCCATAACTCGACAGGGTTTACTCTCTCAAGACATGCAGGCTTTTAGATCACCAAAGAAAATGAGTAAAGCTCTCTCAATGCAAATCCTCGACTTTTAAAGAGCAAAGTGAAAAGTGGCATCACATCATCATCATCAATGTGAAGTAAATTTAGCCCGTCGAGACTACAATAAAAATAGGATAGTAACTTTAGATTTTCTTTCATACTTCATATTTGGGCTGAATGAATTGAGGAACTAAATCAATACTCGTAAATGCCATCAAGAGCTCACAGCAGGAACTCACTTCATTATTCAAAAGGTTCTACTCACCTAGAGTCTATAAGATAACTCACCTAATATAATAAATAGACCCTACATATCAGTCAGGCGCAACTCATCCATCTTGATAAGGAACTTTCCCTGTACAGGCTGAGCAAAGAATTCCTCACCAAGTTAGCAACTTGACAGTCACCACGTGCCTCAAAACTTTTTTTAGTCTTTTGCCCTCACCTAGATGGGTCATATATTCTAATACAAAGCTCACAAAGCTCAGATACGAAAAAGGCCTATTCATAGAACACTTAGTTCATCTTAGAGCAGCAATCCAACTTGAGGCCTCTCCATTTTCTTAACAACATCTTACTTGCCTCTTTCTCTCCTCTTAGGAGATCAATGGTCTCTCACACAAGTTGTTGACAACATCAACAACTTGCTAGTCTTGGGTCAATTGTTACGGGTCGAATTATCTCAATGGTTTCCCATAAACTCTTCCAAACATGCTCATCTACTTGAGATTGTTGACCTCACTTAGAGAAAACTCATTGAAGCCCTTCTAACCTTTCCATCCTTAGACAAATTTGAAGTTGATACAAGTATAGATTAGTATATAAAGTGTTGTACAGATGTTCTATATTGCAATATATATATTACATAATCTTCTATGTAGCCCAGAAAATCCTATAAATTAGATTATTTGTAGCATGCCTATTAATAAGATCGAGTGTAATCCATGAACATATCTATATTTAGAAGTTGCAAATCTCAAAAATCATAACTTTAGTATGCAAAATGATCCTTTTTCGTAGAGACATTTGGACCAATTAAGGCAAACTCACAAAGAATTCACATACACAAGCTTTGAACCTAAGACCTTTGATTGGTAATCAAAGCTTCCAACAAACATATCATGATGAGTTATGTAGGAAAACAATTCTTAATATAAATATAATTATGGCCACACATTTTAAAATGTAAGATGGTATATACATTATCTAATCATTTTATATTTGAATTGCTTCTCTATTGTTGTAACTGAAGAAATATGAAGGTAAATCTTCTACAAACTTGAAATAAAGGTTAGAGTAAAGGAATCACAGCAAAGGCAATTTAAGATAATCTCTTCATCATTGATATGATGGCCATTGTTTACTTCAGTGCTGATATATAGACTATGTGTATACACATATAAGGCTGATATGCCTTGTGGTTTGTTATGAATGAATGGTGATTAGGTGAGGTGTTTGTTGTTGTCAGAGAGTGTGGGTGTGATAGTGAAGAGATGTGCTAATACTTCCTCGCAAAGTGATGGGACAGGTTGAATAGTCAATTTGGAGTGCAGCTGCTGAAATCTTTTGGTGGATAGCGGCTTGGTGAAGATGTCCGCAAGTTAGTTCACAGTGCTGATTGAAGTGAGTCTAATATGCTTAGCTTGAATGTGATCTCATATGAAATGATGAGCAATTTCAATATGTTTGGTCCGAGCATGAAGCACTTAATTGTTTGCAATGGCTATAGCGTACATGTTGTTGCAGTGGAGTGTGGTTGGTGTATTTGCGGGAATGTTGAAGTCATTACGTGGTTGGAAAAGCCAATGAATATCTATAGTAGCAGCTTCAATAGCTACATGCTCAGCTTCTTATGAGGATCAAGCCACCGTATGTTGTTTCTTTATAGTTCAGGAGATAGGCATGGATCTTAAGAAAGAGAAGTAACTGGAGGTTGACCGTCTAGTGACTGGATCACTTGCCCATTCAGCATCTGACATGGACATGAGCTAAAGGTTATTGGAGCATATGGGAAGACCAAAATGTGATGTTCCTTGGATGTAATGTAAAAACCATTTTAGGTGACAAAAGTGTGACTATTGTGGAGCATGCATATGTTGGCATAGAACATTAACCGAATAGGCTATGTCAAGTCTAGTGATGGTGAGGTATTGAAGTGATCGTGTGAGTAGTTTATAGATAAGAGGATTGTGGGGGATGGGATAGAAGAAGGTATATGTGGTGGGTTTGGTGGAATTATGATTGTAAATGGGTTTGCAGGAACTGAGGCCAGCTTGTTGAAGAATTGTCTTGGTGTAGTGAGTTTGAGAAAGGAAGTAAGAGATGGAGTGAGTTTGAATTTAATTACCTAGAAATTTGTGGGCTACTCCTAGGTATTTCATAGTGAATTGTTGACTGATTTGATGAATAAACCTTAAGCTAGCTTCCTGGTTATTACCAGTTAGTAAAATGTAGTCAACATAATGAGAAGATAGATTTGGATGTCGGGAGAAGGTTAAGATATATTGATCTGATTGACTATGGTGGAAACCTTGAGAGAGAAGATATTTGGAGAACTTAAGGAACCATTATCTTGGACCTTTCTTGAGGCCATAGACGTCTTTTTTTTAGGAGACAAGCATGTATAGGAGGTAGATTCTCCTCAAAGCCTCGAGGTTGGGTCATGTAGACTATTTTATGTAGATAACCATGAAGAAAGGCATTAGCTACATCCATTTGATGTACTGGCCATTTGTGATGGAGAGAAATAAGGAGAAAGACTCGAATTGTCAGCATTTTGGCTATAGGACTAATGGTGTCATGGTAGTCAAGGCCATTTTCTTGACGATGACCATGGGCCACAAGGTGTGCTTTATGGAAAGCAATAGTGCCATTCGAGTGGTATTTTGTGTGGTATGTCCAGTGACATCCAAGGACATTGGTATTGGGAAGAGAAGGTACTAATGTCCAGGTCCCTTGATGTTGTAGTGCTAGAAACTCAAAGGCCATGGCTTCACGCCAATGTGGAGTTTTAACAGCTTATTAAGCTGTAGCTTGTGGAGAAGGCTAAGTAATGTTCATGGTTTAAGAGAGCCCATTTTGAATCGGGTAACCATGGATGAGGTATCAGATCAGCGGAAGTGGTGGGGGGATGTGTAATGGTGGGAAAAGGGAAGGTAGTTGGCTGGGAAGAGGTAGAGTTTGTAGAGAGGGATGTGGACAGAGATTGGAAATTTAGCATTATAGTGGGAGGGTGGTGTGGTAGAGTTGATGTTGGAATTAAGAGGGATGGGTTGACTGTTGAGGGTGAAGGTGTTGAAGGAGTGGGGGAAGAGTATGGTAGTGGAGAGATGGGGAATGAGTCCTCGTCGAAGATAATATGCCTTGATTTAATGATTTTGTTGGTGGATATGTTGAGACATTTGTAGCCTTTGTACGATTCATAGTAACCAAGGAAAAGGCACTATGGAGCTCGAAGGGCAAGCTTGTGGCATTGAGAAAGTGGTAGCCAGGGATAACATGCACACCCAAATGTTTTGAGGTGTGAGTAGTTTGGTTTTTTATTATAGAGGAGCTTAAATGGTGATTTATTTTATAGAGTTATTTAAGGCATTCGGTTGATGAGATGAATAGTTGTGATGGCTACATCAAGCTAGAAATGATATGGAAGATGTGTTGTATGTAATAATGTTCTAGTTGTTTCAATGAGGTGTCTATTTTTGTGTTATGTTATTCCATTTTAATATGGGGTATAGGGATTAGATATTTATTGGTGTATGCTATAGACCTCCAAAAGGGATCTGCTATGGAGTGCAAGGGTATATGATCGCACCATCCTGAAGGATAGAAATGATCATAGGCCTTCACGCTCTTTTCAAGCAGGCCAATGGAAGGGCAGATAAGATCACATATGATTAACTATTGAGGATAGCAGCTCTCGCCAATGCACCCAAATGGATAATAATATGCATGAACTGATCAAAATAATGGGTTTCCCTCACCCGGTATATCAGCTCAAGTGGGGTTTATTTGATGGTGGAGTTCCGGTTCGCACAGGCCCAAGCCCCCATGGTTAGTTACATCTTGTGCCGGAGCCTAAGAATACTCTTGATTAAGAATCTGATATTATTCTTTTTAAATAAAGGGATTGTCACAAAGAGTGGAGATTAGGAAATGCTACTCAAAGGGAAAGAAAAGGTTCAAGTGGGCTTAGTCAACATGCATGGTTTGTACTAACATATGGAACGACTAAGGCACTGAATATATTAGAGGAGAAGAAATCATGCACTGAAAGAATATAGAGGAGAAGGATGAAAGTGGCATCATCCACATGATACAGATAAGTAGGATTTATAATCCATAAAGAAAAGGAACTTACCCACCAATTAGGCATACTACGAGACACCCAATATAGTAGCTTTGAACTATAAATCTAAGGTGAGTTTAGTGTTCTACACCCAACACTAGCACCAGTGTCATAACTAATGTATCCTTGCCTTACATCTTTCTTGAAAAGAAAAGCCAGCTAACCACCTAGGCACATAAAATCTATGTTGTCTAGTCTTTATGAAAGATGGGTAGGTAGTTCAGTCTTTTGGAAGTAAGACCAACATTTAGAGTGTTTCCTAGTTGGCCTTGGACTTATGTATGGTGAATGCTCCTAGAGCTAATGCAATTAAAGTTTTGATTAAATTAGTTTATAATGCAATGCATGGTAATTGAAAGGTTCTAAATCAGAGATGCATAGAATTTTAAAAATGCTTATATAAAATAATTTTAAAAAAAATTAGGCTTTCCCAGGTTCATCACGTCATCCTCACAGGTCAAATTATCCAGACTCTATCCGAAGGGGGGAAGTATCTTATAGCAAGGAAGAAGAGAATACATTAATATGCATGCAACCCAAGAAAATTCTAGCTATTCCCTAGGTCGTTAGATTTTTATATTATTTTATTCCTAAAAGATTATTTTTTAATTATGAGTAGAAAAAGTTTTTAGTTATTAAAGAGACTAGCAAAATTAGGCCAAGTACATGCAAGAAAGAAACCTAAGGAAAATAAACAAGTTTTATTACGCAATAAATATAAATAAATCAATATAAATCAACCCAGAGTAAACTAAGAAAGTCCACAAAAGTGTCATATAAATATAACCCAGGGTCTGCAAAAAAGTAATGTCGGTCAAGCCCCACCGACAATAACCTGGATTCTAATCCTATTGAATGACGTAAGTCTTAAAATCAATGCATTTCATCTTCAAGTCTTTGTCTTCAGGTGGATCATCCTCCTCCAGATCATCTTCCTTTAGATTATCTTCCTTCGTATTGTGTCCATCGGGCTCCGTAAGGTTTGTCTTCTCGAAGGGTACCCAAATGACTAAGAAATTCCCTATGAGGGCCTTTCTTTTTCTCTTTGTGTATCGAGTGTTTGAAATGCCTCACTTTTGAAGAATTTCACAACTAGATACTTATTACATCAAATTACATTTAAAAAAGAAAATATAGACTCTCATGTTTGGTTATACTAAGAAGTTAAGTAAAAACATCTCAAACAATCACATCCCAAGTAATTAATATTTATATAAAAAATGAAACACACTTGGCCACCCTCTTTTAATTTTAAAGGGGGCTAAGCAGTTTCTGAAGCATCTCTAGAAAACAACATTAGTTTTTAAGCTTAATTATTTTGCCCCCTTTATTTTATCGCTACATGAGCGTGACCACCTGCATAATACTGGATTCGTAGTAAAAGCATCCCAAGCCCATGGGTAATTTACCACACAAATCACATCATAAACACGAATAAAATAAAACTTCATAACAATCACCATAACACATCAGACCAATCAACACACATAATAAAATAAAACTTCATAACAATCACCATAACACATCAGACCAATCAACTCACATGCCACATACAAGGGTATCACATCACAGAAGAAAAAAAGGTAAAACACTGACCCTAATCCTGGAACTAGAAGTGGTGCCCTATCAAATCTATTTATGTGTAGTGGGCATATATGGCTTTGGATTGTTCCTATGTCGGGTAGTTAATTCAAGTTGTTTCGTGTTAACATTTGTTGAAGGTCAAAAGGGGAATTTGATTAAAGCTTAATTATTAATGAATTGGGGTCCACTTTTTGTTAATTTAGTTTGTGATTCAGTTTTAGTACTTAGGGTAGTATTCTTTGAAGTTTAAGTTGAATTACCGAGTTTTATAAAGGTCCGGGTCCTCCTACCGGCTAGGCAGATCAATATTAGAAACATGCTAGGTTTAAGAGTTCTAACATTTTAATCAAATATTAGGCCTTAAGGGGAGTAATTATACTAATATTGTTTTAGATTTGGAGTTTTTTAGGCAAAGTTTTTAATTTTAAAAGTTTTGGGCCCTAGTTAACAAACTACGGTTGACCGAAAAGTTGAATTTTTATTTAGGTTGGCTTTTGGAAACCTAATATTTTTAATAAAAAGTATATTTTAATTATAGTTGAAAGCATTTTAGTTTGCCGAATTTGGAATTTTTTGGAATTAGTTATGAATTTTTAAATTTGGGGCAATTAATGAATCATTAAAAATTATTTAATAAAGGGTATTTTAGGGGTTTTGATCCAAATCAACTCCAAATGGTTTTGAATCACCCCCAAAGGTTAAGAATGACCTAAAGAGATGTTTCCAAATGCTTTGGGAAAATTTAAATTTTTAATATTTTTTAATTATTTAATTTAATCAAAAATGTAATTTTTAGTTAAAATTAAATTAAGGTCTAGATTAAAGTCCAATTAAGGCGATTTTAATTATTAGAGATTAAGCATTAATTTCTAAAGAGTTTGAGGTATTATGGATAATATTTTGAGTTAAAATGAATTAATTAAAATTTTTTGAGCATGGCTTAATTAAGGGTTAAATTAGGGTCTGTTAATTAAGGGGTTTAAAGGCTCCTTAAAATTCCTATGAAATTATGAGATGTTTAGGATGTCACTAAGCTTAAATTTTGAAAGTTTCATGTCAATTGAGGATCAATTCTTGCTCCTATAATTTTTGTTTTTAAAGTTCACTAGACGTGTCATTAATTATTATCCTTAGGGTGTCGCTATGTTAAGTAGGTTTAAATCAAGTTTGAGACTAACTCTTAGGGTAACATGAAGGGAAAATGTAGTAAAATAAAACACACCAAATCCTAGGATCTAGGAGGATCTAAGCTAAGTGCTGGTGCATCCTACACATGTAAAATACGATTTTTTTTTTGTTAAAACCCGCAGAGGGGCCTATGCATTAATAATAAAAAAATGATTACAGAGTCCTTAAGAGAGACTATACGTTCTCTATGCTCCAATGAGATACAAAAGAAAATAAAGAAAAAACCTATGAGCAATAGTCTCCACTAAGCAAAATTATAGAAATAACTTGGAACAATCTATAGATGCTACAGGGAAGCATCCAAAAAAGAAAGATAACGATAAGGCAATGAAGCTCAATCTTTCTGCCAAAAGGGGTGAAAACTGCTTGTAGCCTATTCACCTGCAAAATAAAAAGGCTGCAGAGCAAAAGAGTATAACAACAAAATTTATAGGTAAAATAGTAAAAAATGCTAAAACTTAAATTAGAAATGGAATAAAGAGGTTCAAAGCCACTAAAATAGAAATGATCAAGGCACCACTGAAAATCAAAGTAAGGATACAAACTATTAGAGCTCAGGAATAAAATAGAATAAGTAGCTTTATCAAGAATATCCACATGCCACTCGATCCAATCCTCAGGATCATAAACCATCCAGTTCTCTAAGTAACCTGAGCATAAGTGATAAGCAGAAATAATAAAACTCCAAAACAGGTAAAAAGAAGCATCCATCCCAAAGGCACAACAACAAAATAACAGAACACCACAATCCAAGCATAACAACTTCAAGCCATCCAGCACAATGGCTACACCCTCCACAAAATTACCACAAAGAAGACTAAAGACATTCCAACATCTAACATGTGGTACTAGCCAACCCATCTTCCCAGTTAAGAGAAAGTCAAATGCAAAACAGCCTGGAACCACATCCAAAGGGACAGAAACACCCCCAGCTTCCCAAAACTGCATAATGAGGGAGGGAGAGCGCCAATTAGAAAAAACTCTAAGCAAAAGTAACATTGCAATCATAGCTCCAGTCCATAACCAACTAGCAATGATCAAATCTGAGAGGTGCAGATAACAAAAAGAGTACAAAATATCGTAAAGAGAGGCTAAGCAATAGAGCCAATTGTTAAAGCAACTAATAAAATCAAGTAAAATAGAGAGCCTAGCCATCACCACACAACTACCATCAGCACCCCAAATACTCCAAAATTCAATGCTCAAATCAAAATTAACTTAGAAAATAGCTAGAAAAGGAGGCTCAAAATGCTGGAAGCAACAGAAATGAAGAGACTCCCAGAACTGAGCGAACCAACACAGAAGGTCTCAGAGAAAAACTAAAATCTTGGACATAAATAGATAAACAACAGTCCAGATGTCTGTTCCCCCAGCAAAAAGGTAAACAAACCTCTAGCAAGAATAATAACAGCACTTATAGAAGACAAAATTAAGATGTAAAGGAGATATGACAGCACAGACAGTCCAACCAACATAAAGAAAATTCCAGGGATTATAGAAATAATTCTTAACAACCCAACAAACCAGCAGGAGAAAGCAATTAACCTAGTAGTAAAATAAGGCCAACCTAACAGAAAACCAAATGAAAGGACTAAAATCGAGAACCAACCAAGAGATAAGAAAGCTAAGATCTAACATAAGAACAACCATAAGCATCAAGATTAAGTAAACAAAGAAGAGGGGTGGGGCTAGTGTCCCAAATAAAATTAGAAAAATAGTTCAGGCTAGAACCCCATATAGCCATCCATGAAGCATAGGCATTACCATCCTTGCTGATATGGTGGGATGAGTAATTCAGAAAAAGCAACAAGTTTTTAATTTCTCTAACCAAATAAAAGAGGTTCGGGGAACAACACATCTCGTCATCAACTTGAAAAAGAAGAAAATCATAGTCAAAAGTAACCTCAATATGCAAATTAGTTAAGTTAAGAGGGATGCAAAACTAAATACCATACAAAATGGCCCCAGAAACAACAATAGAATAGTTTCCCTAAATAGGACCCATAAAAGTAACAATGAGGCCACCATTACTATCTCTAATAACACCACCACAGCCACAAGATAAATCATTACTAGTACCATCCACATTATGCTTAAAGAAATTAATGGGAGGTTTATTCCAGTAGATAATATTATAAATGGAAGGAACACCCTCCAAGTTCAAACCTAAAGTATTACCAACAAAGTAACAATTTTTAAAGTTCTTAATAGAAATCAAATTAACTTTTAGTAGAGCTAGCACCTTATCCTTCACTTTATGAATAACATTATGATGGCTCATACTCACATTATTGAAAAGGGATTGATTCCTTTCCAACCAAAGAAAACAAAGGATGAGGGATGGAATGAGATTGCGTATGTGGCCTTTGGAGTTAACAAACCATAACTTAAGCATAGATTTAAGAGACGAATGAGAGTTAAAACAGTTCAGTTGAAACAAATCATCAAAAAACACCCAAGTTCTAATAATAATAGGACCAGATAAAAAAATATGATGCATATTCTTCCTGTGGAAACAATATTAGCATTTAGAAACTAAGACACAACCTTTCTTGATAAGATTATCATCCGTAGGAATAACTCTATGCAGGACTCTCCAAACAAAAATAGAAATAGTGGAAGGAATATTCTTATGCCAAATATTATGGAAAGTGCTATCAGTATTTCTTTAATCTCTAAAAGTATGTCAACCACTCTTTAAATGAAAACCATCATCTTTGGAAAGATCACATAACATAATATCTTCAGAAGCAGTATTGATCGGCAAGTTTAAAATACTATGGAGGATACAATCATGAATCTTATTAGCAAGTTTATCATAATCCCAAAAATTATTATTAAAAAAGGTATTGACCTTAATTGAGGAAGTAGAAGAAGAATTCAGCAAAGAGTTAATAGAGTTTTTACCTAACCAACGATCCTGCCAAAAGAAAATATTACCATTACCAATGCCCCAAGAGATGAAGGGCTCCACCTCCCATTTAACCTTGCAAAGCCTTTTCCAAACTCTAAAATCACCTTATTTAGAAAAAAAAACAATTAGTAGGATGCTTACCAATACAATACTTAGAAAGCATAAAATTGGCCCAAAAACTAACATTAGCACTTAAATTATACCAAAGTTTTAAAAAAAAAGCCTTAGCAAGGTCATTAAAGTTCTTACAACCAAGACTACCTTCAGCCAAAACACCACAACATTTCTCCGAAAAGGCATAGTGAATTTTAGAGCTAGAAGAAGTGCCTCTCCAAAAAAAAATTATTAATTATCTTGTGAAGTCTATCACAAATAGCTTGAGTAGGAAAAATAGATTGAAAGCTATACACCGAAAAAGTATAAAGAACACTTTTAATAAGAATAACTCTACCACCAAAACTAAGGAAATTAGACTCCCATGATAACATTCTGTTTTGAACATAAGCAATAAGATTATCAAACAAAAAGGATTTCCTCCTACCATAGAAAAGAGGAACTCTAAGATATTTGATAGGCAATTGAGCATGGAAAAATCCAGTAAGATTATTAATAGAAAAAATACAATCATTTGAAATTCTCTTAGGGGCAATGAAACAACTTTTGTTTTTGTTAAAAAGATAAACCACTTATCTTCTCAAAATGGTAAAAGAAATCCATAAGCTTCAAAATTTTATTAATAGTCTCATTAAATAACACAATAAAATCATCCGCAAAACATAAATGAGATAGAGGAAACCCTCCAAAGTTCTGAAATAAAGGCCAGGATTGGCATCAAATAAGTTAGTAAGACCCCTATAAAGAAACTCAACAGTAATAATAAAGAGAGCAGGGGAAATAGGATCACCTTGCCTTAACCCATGAGAAGCTTTGAAGAAGCCATTAACAAGAAAAGAATAATAAACATTTTCAATACAATTCTTAATAAGCTTGATAAAGATAGAGTTAAAGCCAAAAAATTCCAAAATAAGGTAAATAAAGTTCCAATCAATATTATCATATGCCTTGGGATTGTCAAGCTTCAAAATTAAATTACCACATCTCACCCTAACATCTAAATCTTGACAGAACTCCTGAGCCAACAAAATGTTATCAGTAATGACCCTACCTATCACAAAACCTATATGATTAGGAAAAATAATTATGGGTAAAATAGTAGTAAGATGATTCACAATAATTTTAGAAATCAACTTATTCAAGAAAGTGCAAAGACTGATAGGTCTAAAATCATTCCAATTAATAATGGCATTATTTTTAGGAATAAGCACAATACCAAGAGAGGTAAAAAACTTAAGTATAGGGGTACTAGGAAAAAAATCTAAAATAGTAGTAAAAATATTATTACAAAAAATATGCCAATATTTTTCAAAAAATAGAGTGGTAAACCCATCAGGCCCAACCAAAGACTCGCTATTCATATCAAACAGGGTCTCTTTAACCTCCTCAAAAGAGGGAGGCCTAGAAAGAAAGATATTCTCCTCAAGAGAAATAAGGGAAGGAATGAAAGAATGATCAATAATTTGATCAGGAGTAAAACTTTATTAAACCTGGCTTGAAAATAATTCACAGTTAAATTAGTAATCTTCATAGAGTTTTCAGTAAAAGACCCTTCCTCCCTTTGGATTTTATTGATATTATTTTTAACCCTTTTTCTCTTAACCAAAGCATGGAAATACTTAGTGTTGTTATCACCTTCAAGAAAATGCTTAGCAACAACTTTTTGCCTCCAAAAAACTTCTTCCTAAGATTGAAAATTATAGAGATCCTCTTTGGACTTCTTTAAGAGAGAAAAATTAGTATCAATAGGATAATTTTTGCAAGCCAATTCAAGAGAGTCAACAAGTTGTTTAGCTTGCAGAATATTAGAGAAAATATTTTTAAACATATGATGGTTCCACCAATTTAAAACTTGTTTCAACCTTTTCAACTTAAACCAAAGTCTCCTCATGCCTAAAATAAAATTATCAGGATGTAAAGGAGCTTGCAAATTAAGTTAAACAACATCCAAAAAAGATTCATGACTTAACCACATGTTTTGGAATCTAAATTGAGAAGAAACATTAACATGACTAAACTTAATGCTGATAAGTAAAGGGGAGTGATCTGACAAAGTTCTACCCAAATGCTGCACATTGCTAGAAAATAAAGAATTAAGCCAAGGATCATTAAAAAGAACACGATCCAGCCTTTGCCATAAATGGCTCCTATTCCAAGTGAAGTTGTTACCAACATACCCAATATCAATAAGATTGCAAGATAAAATCATATTATTAAGATCTTCCATAGAACGATAAGAAAGAGGGGAACCTCCAATCATTTCAGAAGGATTAGTAATAGTATTAAAATCACCACCAACAAGCCAAGAAAAATTACAAATATTATGAAAATCAATAAGTTGCACCCAAAATAATTTTCTATTATAAAGAGACGAAGCGGCGTACAAAAAAGAAGCACACATATTAAAATTAAGAGCCTCAACTTTACAATGAAAAAATTGAGTAAAGTCACCAATAACATCAATTTTAACTGAATATTTCTAGAAGACCCAAATCTTGTTAGCTACATTAGAAATAACATGATTAAAGCCCAAAAAATGAGAAGTGCTAATCAACCTAACAGAAGAGATAAGAGGCTCAAGCAAAACAAGAATAGAAAGATTATGCATACGACATAAGTTATTAACACAAATTCTAGAAGAAGGACACCCAATGCCCCTCATTTTTCAAATGATAGTATTAAACATAATAAACCAACTTAATGAGAAGTATGTAATCTAGTGTTTCTGGGAGGTTGAAGAGAAATATGGTTAGGTTTCCTTCCTCTTTTACTATGAACTTTGCTAAAACTAAAATCATTATCACCTCTAGCAAAACATTTAGCAGTAATATGCATTTCCTCAGTATCAATCAAAGCATCATTATTATAATAAGAAGCAGAGAGAGTCTTACAACCACTTGGTTATTCCCTTAACAAAGTTAGTTGAGGACATTCATCCTCCATAAACATTCCCTCCTCCTGAATAATATCATAGTTTCTCACTATAAGTTCTTTATTTCTTTTCGGTATAGAAGAAACATTTTTCATAGTAACAAATTCTCCTTCCTCTAAAGGGCCATCATTAGAAGCCACTTGAATAGCCAAAGCTTCCTGATCATTTAAGATATTAGTAGAAGTAGAAACAAGCACATTACCACTAAAATTATTAGCAATTAAATTAACAGTGCAAGTAGGAGTAGCAACAACATTAGTAATAGTAGGAACTTCAATATTAGTCAAGCCATGCTCCATGTTATTTTCACAAGCAATATTAGGAACATCATAAGGTTTAATGATAGGACCTTGATCAAGATTCAAAGAGACATCATTAGTAATAGAAGTAATAGGGTCCAACATATTAACCTCCATCGGATCAACATAACACTGAATAGGATGAGAGGTATTATCCTCTAAATTAGCTGGAGTAGGATTAGAAACAACCTGAGCAAGCACATCCTTATTTTATTTCAAAGAACTCTTTTCTTTACAGATGTGAGGATGTTTCAACCTGAGTAAATTTTGAATTCAATTTTTTGGAAATATCCCTTAACTTCTGACCCAATCCACATCTCCGTATGATGTTTTATAGAGACAACAAGTTCAACTAGTACCCGAACAACTGACAGACTAAACACAACAGTAGTAGCTTGGTCAGTTTGTAACGGCCTCCCAATAATAGAAGCCATACCAAAAAAAATTTAACGATTAAATAAAATGGAGTCTCAAATTCAGAAAAGAAATCCAAACGGGAGCAATAAGGGATTCCTCCCTAACATCAAAATCTGAAGTCCATTTAAGTAATCGTATTTGACACGCTTGAATAGAGTATGATCTCCTAGAAAAAATTTGACTATAATCAAGATCATTAGCAAGTTGTATAGCTTCATGTCTTTGGTCAAGCAATCCAATATGAAATGCTTCGGATAGTTTTAGGTTAAAAATAATTTTTGAATATCATATAGGTTAGGTAGTCTCAAAACAAATTTACCAATAAGTGTCAAAGCAAACAGAGCAGCTAACTGATCAACAACCGAGTCTTCAAACAAGAGAGCCGGACATCCATTGAAAGAGGACTGCACGAATTTCATATTTAAAGAAGAAGAAGAAGAAGTGTCGGCTAAAACATCTTAAAAAAGAACACAACTTCCCCTTAGCAAGAGAGGAAGGGTTCGGGGGTTCGGGATCGATGAGTAAAGAGGCATCATCATCCAAAACCAAAGCTCAAAAAAACTTCAAAAGGAAGAAAAGCCATAAATCAAAATGCATAGAGGGAAATCTAATGTTCAGAAAAATTAAAGAACAGATCTACGGAACGAGCAAACCAGCGCACGCGACGAAGCCCTAGAAGAATCACCTCCAACCCCAAAGCAGGGAGACATTAGAGTGTGTGAGTATATAAATTCAATTAAAAAAAGAGAGCTAAGTGTTGAGGCTAGTGAATAGGTTGTTAAATCTAAGTTAATGTCCCACGGCTACCAAGAGGGGGGGTGAATTGGTAGTTAAAAAAAAATTATACCTCTTTTAGATGAGTTGAACTGAAAAAAATTTTTAATGAATTTTTATAAAAAGTTTTTTTCAACCACAACTTTTTAGACAGTAAAATACGGAAAATAAAAAACAGTAAAAATAAACGACACAAGATTTATAGTGGTTCGGTCTAAACCAGACCTACATCCACTCCCCAGAGGCACCCTCTGAGTATTGCACTAATACCAATAGTGTCTCTCCTTTTGCACCCACAGCAAGGCGGAAAAGCCTTTACAAACACTTTTTCCACTATTACCCGGTGCGGCAGAGAACCGTCGTCTTTTTACACTATCACCAGTGTTGGCAGAGAATTGTCCGTCCTTTCACACTATCCCTAGTGTGGGTAGAGAATCCTTTGTCCTTTCACACTCTCTTAGTGTGGCAAGAGAACCCTTCATCCTTTCACACTCTCCTAGTGTGGGCAGAGAACCCGATCTCCTTGACAGATCTCCTCATAAGAAATCTAAAAGGAAGAAAGAAAAGAGTGAAGTAATCTCAAATCACAAGTTGGAAATCTTACCTTTAAACACCAAGCAAAGCCTTCACGCTCCAGTGGTAGAAATCCTTCTTTGAATGCTCTCTCTCACTCTCTCCTTGAGTCTTCTTTCGATAGGCACGAAGATTAATGACCAAAAAGATTTGGTGGCAGTCTAATTTGGACTTTATATAGGAAAGACAAGAAAAATTGCCCAAAAACTGCAAATTTTCAATTCTGTACGCAGTGGATCGTCCCGTGCGATCTTGGATAGTCCCGTACGATCTTGGATCGTCCCGGACAATTTTACTTAAAGTGTCAGAAATGATCCTACTGTATATTGTTACGAACTATGTTCATACATGATCATCATCCCGTACGAACTAGGTTCATCCGGTACGAACAGTTATTCCATAGGTAGGTTCCCAAATCCCTGTAGGACGTAACTAACTATGGTAAGTCAGTTCAGTTCGTCCTGGGATGAACAAGATTTCGTCCTGGACAATTTTGAACAGAGGATTTCGTCCAGAGACGAACCTGGGTTTCGTCTGGACGAACATGCCAAAATTCAACTCCAGAGAATTTCATCCAGAGATGAACCATGCATTTCATATGGACGAACAGTGCAAAGTGAGAATACAGAGGAGTTCATCCTGGGACGAATATGGAATTCTTCCGGACAATTAGGACTTAGAAAAATTTTCTCACTTCCTGCTCGATCCATTGCTCTTCCGAGGGGTTAATTGACATGATCGTCCCGTACGAACTATGTTTGTTCCGTACGAACTATGTTCGTCCCGTACTATCCATTTACAAAAATTGTTCCTCCATGTGTTTGTGTTGTGATTATTCACTCAATTACAATCACTCCCTCTCAATTCAAAGACATTTTTAAAGCTTTTAATTTACAAATGATTGTATGCTGAATTTGATTTGAAGTCTTCATAGTTTGGAGTTGATTTTCCTGAAATATTAGTACACACTAGAGCAAAAACAAATCTTCCAAAAAAATGTTAGGAGATATCTATACATAAAACAATAATATTTAAAATCATCAAAATAATACAAGTTGCAAGAATGTAAAATATGCAAATAGCAACTCTCTTAACAATCTCCCCCTTTTTGATGATGGCAAAAAAATTATTGTTTGTAGGATTCAAATTCTAAGAATCTCCTAAACTCCCCCTGAATTGTTGAATACATGAAAAATAAGGAGGCATAAATTCAAAATTTTTTTTTTTTGTTTTTTAAAGATTTTATACAAAACAAGAAACACACAAAAAGAAACACACAATTATAAAAATGGCAAACATAAACTTCATAAAAGGACTATAAAAAATAAACAAATAAATAAACAATTTCTTCCCCTTTTTGACAACAGCAAAAAGTGAAGAAGAAAAGAAGACTTGAAATGTAAGCAAAAGTATGAAATTCATTTGATAATTTAACCTTGAAAGTGATTGAAATAAGGTATACAAATAAAATTAAAACATTAGACAAATCATAGAATTCATATAATTTAAGAAGTGATATAACATAGATAATAAAAAGAATTTATCAAAGGCATGAGTCAATTTAGACACTAAGATAAAGAAAATCATTACACTAAGGATGAATAAAAAATTTTATATTTCAAATTTCAATGTCAATTTTAAATGAACATAAGATCAATTTGAATTAAGAGATTAAAAGAATTCGGAAAGAAGTAACTACCACATGTGGCGCTTTGCGCATCTTTTTCAATTTTATGGCACATTTTTGTGCATCTTTTTACTTTGGGCTTATTTTGTGCCTCTTTTTCTCATTACAAACTTTTGTGCATTCCTTTTGATTTTTGTACATTTGTATAATTTCAAGAGTAATTGAATTCTTTCCAAAATTAATAATCTAAAATTTTAAATTTTTCTAAGTGCATAAATACTATTTGAAAAGTGAAATACAAAATAAGATAACATCTAAATTGCAATAATAATATTAAAGATAATGTAGTCTAAATAAGAGACATGAAATTAAAAATTCTAATAATATCAAGTTATAAGCATCACTTAAATTTAGAATAATTAGATTTTCTAATGAAATTAATTTTAATTTACAATTTAGGTTAAAGCACTATTAAGATTAAAAAATCTAATAATATTCATAATTACGCACACACATTTAAAAAAAAAATCAAAGCTAAAGCAAAATATATTGATATCAATTAAGGATTCTACAATCACAATTAGATATCAATACAAAACCTCTAAGAAAAAAGATACAATCAACACAAACAAACTATAGAAAAACATAAGAGACAACTACAACAATCACTCGGATGGACCCTGATCTGGAGGAGGAGGAGGTGGTGCTGCACCAAAGAAGTTGAAGTAACTACTCATCATAAGCATGTTGGAATTTATGTCATTTATTTGATCACACATAAATCCCATATCTTGATTGTACTGTATATCCTGCTGCTGTAAATGAGTTTCAATTTGATCAAAATGAGTCTCTAAATTGTCAAATCTTTGAACCAAATCCTGATAATTTGGTTCAGTAGCAGATGTAGGTTCAACTTCTTCTTCTGTTTCACTCAGAACAACATGAGTTTTTCTAGGCTCTTCCTTATTGAAGATTGCTCTGAAGGATGCATCATTGTAGTAGAGTGGTTCTTCAAAATCTTGTTCTGGATGAATCAAATCATACTACTTTTCCAAAATATAGGCAATCAGATGTCCTAAGGCTATGTTCTTCTTTCTTTTATGATCAATATGACCAATTTCAGAGAGATCATAAATGTAGTCAATTAGGAGTTGGGCCTCATCTATAGGTTGTCTGATCATTATCAAGTAGGTAACAGTAGAAAAAAGAGGAGTGATGTTGACTCTATTAGCAACTTTAGGTATAATGAAAGTTCTAAGTACGTGCTGGATGATACGGGCATCACGAACTAAAGTTGCTACATTAGGCAAATGATCCTTAAAGTTTACTCCTTTAATCACTCAATTAACTTCAGTCCAATTAAAATTTATGGTGGTTAAGGTGTGTGCTCTTAATCCTTAAGTTTAGAAAGATACCAATGTCAGCCTTGGTGATTTCAATTTTCCTTTTAAAAATAAAGGAACTGATAACAGAATGGTCGGAGTTGAAAGACATATTTGCCAAAAAATAATGGAAGGTTTCTTTGTTGTAGAAGTGTACTAAAGTGAGGATTAAACCAAATTGTGTAGAGGCAAACAAGTACATTGCCTTAAAAGTTAATTATTCTTGTAGGAGTACTCTAGATGGGGTAATTTTCGTGGAGACAAACCTAGCATAGGATTCTTCATTGGCTTTAGAAAGGAAATTTTCAGACGAGTTTCTTGGTGGACCTTAGCCAAAGACTTTTGATGCTTGCTAGAACTTGCCATTGAAAGATCTTAAGAGAAGAAAGGTTTGAAAGAGATGTGTGAAAGTGACTGTTCAGTTAAAAAAAATGCCTTCAATTTATGGAAAAATGACTGTTCGTACTAGACGAAATCTCTTTCGTCCCGAACGAATTCGATTCGTCCTGTACGAAAAAATTTCGTATGGACAAACGAATAAGTCAAAAAAGAAACAGCTTTTCATAAACACATAACTTACGAAGCATCCTTTTGTATAGGCTTTTGATCCAACGATCGTACAGATGAACACGTGTTCGTCCCGGACTATCATAAATTCAATTCATTTTAATGGCAGTTGAAACTGTCCCCCGCTTTGAACCGACATGTGTTCGTCTGGATGAACCAAAGGTTCGTACGGACGAATATCATAAGAAAAATGATCTTATACATTCAACTATTTTATGCATTCATCCTGACGTTTGAAAAAAATTTTGTCCTGGATGAACTACGATCGTACAGATGAAGTGACAATTTTAAACTGAAAAATTGTATGCACACGGTTTAAAATTTGATAGTTTTTACATATTGCTTAAATCATCTCGTACGAAAAAAAATTTCATCTCGGATGATGATGACCTAAATATCTTTTTTGATTTTCTCACTCAAACAAAATAAACAAAAAAATAAAAAAAACAAAGATAATGATTGAACACAGACTCTAAAAAGAAAAATCACACAAACAAAATAAAAATCACAAAGAACATAAAAAAAATCAATGTTGCAGAAAACATTTTTAATTAAGCATTTAAATCAATCACTCCAAGCCTTGTTCTTAATGTACTGAAAGTATCAAAGGCTAAAAGTTTTATAAAAATGTCTGCAAGTTGATTATCAGTTGAAACATGGGTAAGTTCAATTTCTCCTTTGGATACATGATCCCTTATGAAATGATGCCTTATGTCTATGTGTTTGGTTCTTGAATGTTGAATAGGATTTTTAGAAAAACAAATAGCACTAGTATTATCACAATAAATTGGTATAGTGCCTATAGTTAATCCTAAATAAATTAATTGTTATTTTAACTAAAGTACTTGTGCCACACAACTTTCTAATGCAATGTATTCAGCTTCTATAGTAGATTGGGCCATTGAATTTTGTTTTTTACTAGACCATGAAACTAATGAATTTCCAATAAACTGACATGTTCCAGAAGTACATTTTCTATCTACTCTACAATCTGCAAAGTCAGTATCTAAATAACCAATAATTTCAAATTAAGAGCTAAACTTAGGATACCAAATTCCTAAGTTCTGAGTTCCTAACAAATATCTTAAAATCCTTTTTACTATTGTCAAATATGATTCTTTTGTATCTGATTGAAATCTAGCACATAAGCAAACACTAAACATGATATCGGGTCGGTTAGTAGTCAAGTAAAGTAAAGATCCAATAATCCTCTAAATTTCTTTTGATCAACAGATTTTCCCTTAAGGTCCTTATCCAACTGAACTGAGGAACTCATTAGAGTACTAACATGTTTAGCATTGTCTATTTAATATTTTTTGAGGATATCCTTAACATATTTGGATTGACTGAGAAATGTACCTTCCTCATTTTCCTTAATGTTAAAACCTAGAAAGTAACTTAAGTCTCCCATTAGACTCATCTCAAATTCAATACTCATTGTTTTAGAAAAATCATCGCAAAGATTTTTATTTGAAGATCCAAAAATGATATCATCCACATAAATTTGAACAATGAGTATATCCTTTTGAAATTTCTTCAAAAAGGGAGTTGTATCCACACTTCCTTTTTAAAAAAATCTTTCAAGTAGGAAGGTGCTCAACCTCTCATACTAAGCCCTAGATGCCTGTTTTAATCCATATAATGCCTTTTTCAACTTGAAAACATGATTTGGGTATTTTGAATTTTCAAAACCTAGTGGTTGTTCTACAAAAACATCTTCTTCAATTACCCCATTTAAGAAGGCACTTTTCACATCCATTTGGTATAATTTGAATCCTTTAAAACAGGCAAAGGCTAGCAAAACCCTAATTGCTTCAAGTCTAGCTACAGGGGCAAAAGTCTCTTCAAAATCAATCCCTTCAATCTGATTATATCCCTTAGCAACTAATCTAGTCTTATTTCTAATGACTACTCATGAGTCATTCATTTTATTTTTGAATACCCACTTAGTTTCAACTACTCTTTAATCTTTTGGCCTTAAATTTAATTCCCAAACTTTATTTCTTACAAATTGATTCAACTCTTCTTGCATGACCAATATCCAAAATTCATCAGAAAGTACTTGATCAATATTAGTGGGTTCTATAGTTAAAATGAAGACTGAATGATTGACTTTCTTGTTTAATCCACGCCTAGTTCTTACACCCTCACTAGGTTCACCTATAATCAATTTCCTTGGGTGGTTTTTAGAAAATCTCAAATCTCTAGACAAAGGGTTTTCTATTTCCAAATTCTCTTCCACTTAGTTTCTAGGGGGTATCCTATTATCCTCGAGAGCTTTTATTTTCAACTTATAAAATGAATTCATATCTTCCAAGATACAATTTGTATAATTGATTCGATATGTTTTGCTCTCCGATTCATCCTTAAATTTTGTAAATTCTTTTTCAAGATCAGCATAGGATGATTTTAAATTCTCATGATTTTTATTCAAGTCATCAAATTCATCGAGTAGTTTCATGTGATTGTCATCTATTAAGGCATGATCTTTCCTAAGGATTTCGTGTTCCTTTTCATGTTCTTCAAATTTTAAACTTAGACTAGCATGCATTTTCTTTATTTTATTATATACATTATGCATATGTTCAGAAACTTCAAATAATTCATCATAAGTTAAGTCACTTACTTCTTCTTGATCTGACTGATCAAGACTATCTTCCATCAAGCAAAGATTGGTGACTTCTTCTTCCTTTTCAGTCTCTGATGAATCTGAAGCTGAGTCCACCCAGAAAGCTCTTTGAAACTTCTTTTTGTCCTTCTTTACAGTTGGTTTCTCCTCTACCTTCTCCTTGCTAGGAGTGGCTTTGAGTTTTGGGCAATCAGTCTTGATATGACCAGGTTTTCTACATTCATAGCAAATCACATCATTAGAAACCTTGCCTTTTTTATTAAATTTACCTCTATTCCATTGCTGGCGTCTCTTCTGCTTCCTCTTCAGAAAGCTTCTGAATTGTCTAGTTATTAATGCAATGTCGTCTTCATCCTCAGGTTATGAGTGGTCACTCTTAGACTCTTCCACTTTTAGTGCTATGTTCTTCTCCTTTCGTGGTTCACCTGCATCAATCTTTCTTTGATTAACTCCTTGCTCGTAAGCAATAAGTGAACCAAGAAGATTGTCAATTGAATAAATGTTTAGATCTTTAGACTCTGTAATTGCAGTAATTTTAGCATCATAAGTAGTAGGTAAACAACGAAGAATCTTATTAACCATTTCAGCATTCGTTAGTTCCCTATTAAGGGCATGCAAAGAGGTGACTATTTGAGTAAATTTTGTGTACATATCAGAAATGGATTCATTAGGTTTCATGCGAAACAGTTCATAATCATGCAACAAGATATTAAGTCTAGATTGTTTAACCTCATTAGTCCCTTCATATGTTATACAAAGTCTATCCCATATGTCCTTTCCACTTTTGCAATTAGAAACCCGCATGTAGTCTTCAGATTTCAAAGCACAAAAGAAACTATTCAAACATTTAGCGTTTAGTTGTGCTAAGTCACATTCTTCTACAGTCCAGTCTGCAAAAGGTGTTTTAACTCTAACTCCATCAACTAATCTAGTTGGTTTTCTATATCCTTCCTGGACTAAGATCCATATACGATAATCAAGTGACTGTAAGAAAGTAGACATGCGTGTTTTCCAAAAATTAAAAGGTATATTATCAAATAGTGGAGGTCTAGAAATAGAGTAACCCTCAGGTGTGTTTCGATTTCCAAATGTAGCCATCTATGTTAATCAAAAAGTAGTTTAAACTTATGATTTTGAAACAAAGCTCTGATACCACTTGTTGAGGCTAGTGAATAGGTTGCTAAACCTAAGTTAATGTCCCACGGCTACCAAGAGGGGGGTGAATTGGTAGTTAAAAAAAATTATCCCTCTTTTAGATGAGTTGAACCGAAAATAAATTTTAATGAATTTTTATAAAAAATTTTTCAGCCACAACTTTTTAAACAGTAAAATGCATAAAATAAAAAATAGTAAAAATAAACGATACAAGATTTATAGTGGTTCGGTCTAAACCAGACCTACATCCACTCCCCAGAGGCACCCTCTGAGTATTGCACTAATACCAATAGTGTCTCTCCTTTTGCACCCACAACAAGGCGGAGAAGCCTTTACAAACAGTCTTTCCACTACTACCCGGTGCGGCAGAGAACCGTCGTCCTTTAACACTATCCCCAGTGTTAGCAAAGAACCGTCCATCCTTTTAAACTATCCCCAGTGTGGGCAGAGAACCCTTCGCCCTTTCACACTCTCCTAGTGTGGGCAGAGAACCCGATCTCCTTGACAGATCTCCTCACAAGAAATCTACAAGGAAGAAAGGAAAGAGTGAAGTAATCTCAAATCACAAGTAGGAAATCTTACCTTTGTACACCAAGCAAAACCTTCACGCTCCAGTGGTAGAAATCCTTCTTTGAATGCTCTCTCTCACTCTCTCCTTGAGTCTTCTTTCAATAGGCACGAAGATCAATGACCAAAAAGATTTGGTGGCAGTCTAATTTGAACTTTATATAGGAAAGATAAGAAAAACTGCCCAAAAATTACAAATTTTCAATTTTGTACGCAGTGGATCATCCCGTACGATCTTGGATCGTCCCGGACGATTTTACTTAAAGTCTCGGAAATGATACTAATGTATATTGGTACGAACTATATTCGTACACGATCATCATCCCGTACGAACTAGGTTCGTCTGATACGAACGGTTATTCCATAGGTCAGTTCCCAAATCCCTGCAGAATGTAACCAACTTTGGTAAGTCGGTTCAGTTCATCCTGGGATGAACAGGATTTCGTACTATATGATTTTGAATAGAGGATTTCGTCCAGAGACGAACCTGGGTTTCGTCTGGAATTTCGTCCAGAGACGAACCTTGCATTTTTTCTGGATGAACAGTGCAAAGTGAGAATCTAGAGGAGTTCATCCCGGGACGAATATGGAATTCATCCGGACGATTATGACTTAGAAAAATTTTCTCACTTCCTGTTCAATCCATTGCTCTTTCAAGGGGTTAATTGACATGATCGTCCCGTACGAACTATGATCGTCCCGTACGAACTATGTTCGTCCCGTACGATCAGTTTACAAAAATTATTCCCCCATGTGTGTGTGTTGTGATTATTCACTCAATTACAATCACTCCCTCTTATTTCAAAGACATTTTTAAAGCTTTTAATTTACAAATGATTGTATGCTGAATTTGATTTGATGTCTTCATAGTTTGGAGTTGATTTTCCTGAAATGTTAGTACACACTAGAGCAAAAACAAATCTTCCAAAAAGTGTTAGGAGATGTCTATACATAAAACAATAATATTTGAAATCATCAAAATAATACATGTTGCAAGAATGTAAAACATGTAAATTGCAACTCTCTTAACACTAAGCATGCTTAATAATGCAATTAGTGAGTGATTGGAGCTCAACAACCCAGTAATCCACCCCCCCCCCCATGAATGCTATTTACATGTATACCATATATTTAAAATTTCATGAAGTGGATCTAAAAAAGTTGGGGTAATTTAATAATATGTAATTTTTAAATAGTTTAAAATACATATTAAGTAAATAAATATATGACTCTAAGAATAGCATAATTAAAAATAATTTAATGTTCATATAAGTGAGAGATCAACTGGTCACCCAAACGGGGTTTCAAATTAGTTTCAAACTAAATTTTTTTAATTTGAAAATAATTAAGATATTAATATTTAAATAATAGTTAAATAGTTGAAATAATTAAACAACAGATAAATAATCTAGAAAAATAAATTTTTTATTATTAGAAATAAATTTAAAACAAAATACATAATTATATCAAAGTTTAATGTATTTAAAGGAAATTTTAAAATAATATAAAATAAATACATTTTAAAAAAATTTTATTAAATTAGGTTAAATTAAATATTAAAGCTTCTAAAATCAAAATAACTTAATAGGAAAATAATCTTTTTTATTGACTTGGAAAGTAATTAGGTTTTAAATATAATTAATTATAAATTAAATAATTTAGAGAATGAATTATTTAACTAATTAAAAATTACTTAAAATAATAACGTAATTTTTAAATTAAATAATTTTAAAAAAGATTTTTTATTTTAAAATAATTTAATAAAAATAATTTTCTTATAATTTTGGAAAATAATTAAATATTAAATTAAATAATTAATAATTCTTAATTTAAATATTTAATTAGGTAAAATTACTTAAAATAGAAATTATTCTTTATATTATACTTAATTTGAAATTAAATAATTATTAAAATATTATTATTAATTATATATTTATTTAAAGGTAATAGTTCTTAATAATATGTATTATTTAAATATTAATTATACCTTTATACATAATAATCATTTAAA
This sequence comes from Dendrobium nobile, assembly GCA_022539455.1. Taxonomy (NCBI): domain Eukaryota; kingdom Viridiplantae; phylum Streptophyta; class Magnoliopsida; order Asparagales; family Orchidaceae; genus Dendrobium; species Dendrobium nobile. Next base: position 45,080,736 of record CM039719.1, on the reverse strand, counting down.
ATAATTAAACATAACCTTATAAGCCTCCTCATTATTAAGGAAATTCAACCATATTTGGTTGAAAGTGCATTGATACAAGGTATTATTTACATAGGTGAATGATAGATCTCTCTTTCTAATCTGAGCACTGAGAGAGAGATCATCCGGAAGCCTAACATGCTTCAAATACTCAATGAAGGGTACTCTAAAATTTGACTCTTCCTCAATAGAAAACATTGTGAGGGTATGATCAGGAGAAGACAAGTCTGCAGGGCATAGGGTTTGACGATACTTGACAACGATAGACAACGGGTTGCTAGTTGGGTCAGCCAATTCTATTGCTAACTTGGCCAATGCATCTACTTTACCATTCACAGATTGGGGGATTTTAGCTAAGGTCACATCATGGATTAAGCATAAGAGCTCTATTGTCTTGTTGTGATAAGGCAAGAACTCAGGCTTAAGTACTTTCAAAACTCCTGCTACTTGATTTATGATTAATTGGGAGTCAATGATATTTACCCACATAATATTCATCTGAATGTCCAACTTTAACCCCAAATTAGAGCTTCGTACTCAATTTAATTATTAGTACATGGTTGTAAAAGACTGTAGGAGTATTTGAGAGTGTGACCTTTAGGGGATACAAAAATAAGGCCCAAATCTACCCTAATTGTAGGAGTTTTATTTGGATTTAAAGCTTTAAGGGATGATGCAACATCAAAGTAGAACTCCCAAGTAGGGGAATCTTGTTCATCAACACTCATTTTTAGTTCATTAGGTAAATTCGTAGGGATCGGGTGAGCAGCAAGAAAGTCAGCTACAGCATATCCTTTGACTAGCCTCTAAGGGACTAAAGTAATGTTAAATTGCAGTAGGATCATAGACCAACGTGCTAAACAACCTGAGAGGGTTAGACGGGTCATTAGGTACTATAATGGGTTAACTCTAGAGATCAAGTTAACCTTGTGCATAAGCATATAGTGTCCAAGCTTTTGCACTATAAAGATCAAAGCCAAACATTACTTTTCCATCATTGGGTATTTTAGCTCTACAGGTATCAATCATCTGCTAAAGTATTATAAGGCATTTTCCTTGTGTCCTCATTCTCTAGAGCTAAAATGCACCCAAAAATTCATCCAAGGCTGTAGTGTAAAGGATCAACAACCTACCTTGGATGGGTATAGCCAAAATAGAGGAATTTATCAGGTAGCACTTTTTACTCTCAAATTCCTCATTCTCACTATTCAGGAAGCGATCCGGTTGACGACTAGATGAGGACGAGCTTCCGGCAGTCATCCGGCCTCGCTTAGACATTGCAGGAGGGCACGAAGAACGAATGGAAGGCTGAGGGAGGAGAGGGTTGAGTGAGTTGAGCAGCCTAGGCAAGGGTATTTATAGGATTTTTCCATAAATCGTACAGTACGATCAATATGCTTCTTATTTAATGCATCATACTCATCAAGAAGTAACATGTGATCTTTATCTAAATCAGAATTTTCTTTAACTAAGTTAGCATGCTCAATTTGTAAGGAACTAAATTCAATATTAAGTTTAGCATGCATTTTCTTCAGTTTCCTATACGAGTCATGAATATTCTCAGAAATTAGCAATAATTCATCATAAGAAAGTTGACATACCTCATCTTGATCCAATTGATCAAGGTTATCATTAGCCATAAGACACAAATTTGTTACCTCCTCCTCTGCTTCTCCTTCTGATGATTCTGAGGCAGAGTCGGCCCAAAAAGCTTTCTGTGTCTTTGTCTTTCCTCTATGATAGAACCTACAAGTATAGATCAAGCCTTAGGAGATGAATTTTGGATTCTAGCAATGCAAGAAGAGCTGAACCAATTCACCAGGAATGATGTTTGGGAGTTAGTTAAGAGACCTAAAGAGCAGAGTATTGTTGGGACGAAATGGGTCTTCAAGAATAAGGTGAATGATTCAGGAACAATAATAAGGAATAAAGCAAGGCTAGTAGCAAAGGGGTACAACCAGATTGAGGGAATAGACTTTGAAGAAACCTTTGCCCCGGTTGCTAGACTAGAAGCCATAAGAGTGCTCTTAGCTTTTGCTTGCTTCAAGAACTTTAAGTTATATCAAATGGATGTAAAGAGTGCATTTTTGAACGGGGTAATTAAGGAAGATGTCTACGTTGAGCAACCCCCCGGATTTGAAAGCTCACAATTTCCAAACCATGTATTCAAATTAAAAAAGGCACTATATGGATTAAAGCAAGCACCTAGAGCATGGTATGAAAGACTTAGCTCATTTCTTTTGGATAGAGGATTTCAAAAGGGTAGTGTAGATACTACACTCTTTTTACAAAAAGTCAAAGAAGAAATTCTCATTGTTCAAATATATGTAGATGACATCTTGTTTGGATCCTCGGATAAAAACTTATGCGATGAATTTTCAAAACAATGAGTAATGAGTTTGAAATGAGCATGATGGGAGAGCTTAACTACTTTCTTGGCTTTAGTGTAAGACAAATGGATAATGGAACCTTTCTTAGCCAATCAAAGTACATTAAGGATATTTTAAAGAAATATGAAATGGATAGTGCAAAGCCCATGAACACCCCAATGAGTTCGACAATCCAATTAGATAAGGATCCTAGTGGAAAATCAGTAGATCAGAAAAATATAGAGGAATGATTGGATCACTTCTTTACCTGACTGCCAGTAGACCAGACATAATGTTTAGTGTGTGCCTTTGTGCCCGTTTCCAAGCCGATCCTAAAGAGTCTCACTTAACTGCTGTCAAAAGAATTCTTAGATATCTACTAGGCACCCCAAACTTAGGAATTTGGTATCCCAGACACAGCACTTCCTTTGAAATCCTAGGGTACTCAGATTCTGACTTTGCAGGATGTAGGATAGATAGAAAGAGCACCTCTGGTACATGCCAATTCATCGGACAATCATTAGTTTCGTGGTCCAGTAGGAAGCAAAACTCAGTAGCACTTTCCACAGCCGAGGCAGAATATATTGCAGTAGGAAGTTGTGTTGCACAGGTACTATGGTTAAAACAACAAATTCTTGATCTTGGACTACCTGTTGGAACCATCTCGATCATGTGTGACAACACAAGTGCAATTTGTATCTCTAAGAATCCAATTCAGCACTCTCGAACGAAACACATAGACATTAGACATCATTTCATTAGAGATCACGTCGCTAAGGGAGATATTGAATTACATCACATCGCTACAGAAGATCAATTGGCAGACATATTCACAAAACCATTAGCTTTTGACACCTTTAGCACCTTGAGGACTAGATTAGGTGTCATAGATATAAATGCATAAAATAAAGAAAAAAAATAAAAAATAATAATAATAAAAAAAAAAAAAAAAAAAATCTTTAGGGCTGCTCCTGATCACCACACACTCACCACACCAACACTCACATTAACTGTTCTTCGTACGGTACGATCTATATCGTACTGTACGAATATCACAATCAACCATCTGACAATAGGCAGATTTCAGCTCTGTTGATCGTACTATACGATACACATCGTACTGTACGATAATCGTCCTGCATTATTGCCTACCGTACTGTACGATTCCTCCTCTTCGTACAATACGATCCACGTCAGCAACGGATTGGGACGAATTAAAATAGTTTGGTACGACATTATTGCGTATCGTACTGTACGATCCATTCGCTTCGTACGGTACGATCCACATCAGCACAACGGACGAATTTGATTTAAAGCGGTTTGGTACGCTATTTATTACGTATCGTACTGTACGATCCACGTATTCGTACAGTACGAAACTTTTGGTCAAAAGTCGTACTGAAGGCCTCGGGACGATCGATATTCGCCTGATCGTACTGTACGATTTCGATCGTACTGTACGATTTGACTGCCTTTTCCCGAAACGATCGGTCAGAATATTAATTGGATATCGTACTGTACGATCCAAGATCGTACTGTACGATTTATGGAAAAATCCTATAAATACCCTTGCCTAGGCTGCTCAACTCACTCAACCCTCTCCTCCCTCAGCCTTCCATTCGTTCTTCGTGCCCTCCTGCAATGTCTAAGCGAGGCCGGATGACTGCCGGAAGCTCGTCCTCATCTAGTCGTCAACCGGATCGCTTCCTGAATAGTGAGAATGAGGAAGCCTACTACCGCTACAAGGCTTGCAAAATTTCTCCCTCAAAAATGCTTAATCAGGCCGCTCTAAATTTCGAGGTAATGGGCCTCTTTGCCTCCACTACCTTTCAATTCCTACTGACCCTAGCATTTCCATACAACTCTGAACTCCTGTTTGAATTTCTTGCCAACCTCACCTACACAGTCGATAACACCACTTTTCACTCCCTTGTTTGTGGCCGCCCCGTTGAAATAACTAGAGCCGACATCGCCCAACATATTGGCTGTCCACTGAAGGACCTATGGTTCGCTCGTTTCTCACCGATGATTTTGATTGGAGCGATGTAAATAGAGTCCTTAGGAATACTGTTTTTCATCAACACCAGCCTCTTGTCCAATCCTTAACCCGCAATGCCCGTATAATTCAACATGTTCTTCGAACCTCTATCATACCCAAAGGTGGCGACCGCATCAATCTGACCCCTACTCTGTCAGTCGCTACCTACCTGATTATGTCCAACATTAAGTTTGATGAGGTCGACTTGATTAGCAACTATATTCGGCACATGACTTTTGTTCGTCTTCCCACCACTCGTCGAAAACAAAATCTGGCTCTTGGTCACCTCATAGGATATATCCTCTTCCATAAATATCAATTATCCTATCCTGGTGAACCCGACATGCTTCCCATTTTCTATACGGATGCTTCCTTCCGTATCCTCTTTCATCGGGGACATGAGCCTGAAGAACCATCTTTGATGAAGAAGAAGGAGAAGATGCACCAGCCGCAGCTCCAGCTCGACCACGACGCCATGCTGCACCCCGAGCAACTGCACCAGCACCAGCTCCACCACACCCAAATGATGATTTAGTCGCCCGCTTCGACCAGCTGCAGACTCGCCTCGACATACATATTCAAGAACAACATCAGCAACACGAGGCTGATATGCATTAGTTTGGAGAGCGTTTTACAGCAATTGATCACCGCTTCGACGCTCTCTTTCAATACTTTCAGCCAAATCCACCTCCACCACCACCTGATCAGGACCCGTCTGACTAGATTGTCTATGTTTGCATTGTAGGTTTTTCTGTTTTTCTGCTTTTAGTGCTTTTAGTTGCTCCTCCTTTTTGTGCTGTCAAAAGGGGGAGAAGTTTGTTGTAATGTTGTAATGCCTATTTATATCAATGCAATATCTTTTGTTTCCTTCTTGTTTGTTTCATTTTTTAAAAAAAAAAAACAAAAAAAAAACAAAAGAAATGTTTTTCTTTCTTACTTGCAACAAATTATTTGACATCATCAAAAAGGGGGAGATTGTTGCAACCCGTGATCCCGAGTTTGAGATTTTGATGATGCCAAATAATGAATGTTTTGGAACTGCTTTTCATTGATTATTATTCTATTTGTTATTTTCCTTGAGCACTAACATTTCAGGAAGATCATAAGTGACTCAGGAAGAAAGGAAGACTCAAGACCGGGTAGATTAGGAGTATGAGTCAAACATTGTATTTTTCATTTATTGTATTTTTTACTTTATTGAGTCTGGCCACAAAATGCGTAAGAGTAAGAGCAACCATGCACACACACAGGGGGAGAGTTCCTTTTTAACTGCAAAATATTACTAAAATTCTTCTCTGAAGATCGTACTGTACGATTTTATTTCGTACCGTACGATCCAAGCTATGTGGGCATATCTGTGAATAGATCGTACTGTACGAAGTCCTTCGTACGGTACGATATGTTCATATCCAAAACCCTAGCCGTGATTTAACTTAAGCAAGTGATTTTGCGCCGTTCGTACTGTACGAACATGTTCGTACTGTACGATCCGTTTTAATTACTTACTTAATTTAACCCGTGATTAGTGCATGTAATCCAGGCCTAAGTCAAAATTGAACATCGTACTGTACGATGTCAATCGTACCATACGATGAATAGAGACGAAGTATGATCGTCCCGGATATCGTCCTGGACGATCTCTTGGTTTTTGTCACATCGTACTGTACGATAGTGATCGTACCATACGATGAACAGAGACGACATCCGATCGTCCAGACCATCGTCCTGTACGAATAGTATCTTGTAAGTCGTACCGTACGATATTAAATCGTACAGTACGAATTGTTTTTGTACTGTTCGTACTTCTTCGTACCAGGACGACGGCTGTTTATGAAGATCGTACTGTACGATACCAGATCGTACTGTACGAACAGTAACGGCTACTTTTGAATTCAGAGGTTTTTTGGAGCCTTTTTGAGATATCAATCAAGTTCTTTTTGGGTAAGATTGACAGAGAGGGTGAACGTGATTAGAGAGGGATTCCAAGGGAGAAAACTCTAGAGAAATTCTTGAGGGTTGAGAGAGGAAGGAGAAGGTGAGCTTTGTGAGGGAGAAGAGGTGTGAGGGAGATCACACGGTTGCTCCAAGCTTGCTGCATCTTGCTCCTCCTGTGGCCCGAGAAGGATTTGAGGGAGGATCTCCAAGGGAAAGGCTCGTCTGCATCCGTTACCTCGAGGTTCTCTGCCTTCTCCAGGAGGGAGAAAAACGAGAAGGTTCTCTGCCGTCGCCAGGAGGGCGAAAACAGAGTTTGGTATTCCGCCACGCCGGGTTGGTGAAAGGGAGGTTTGTACAGGCTTCTCCGCCTTGCCGAGGGGGGCAAAAGGAGAACTATTTTTATAGTGAAAATCCCGGAGTGCAGGACTCCGGGGAGTGGACGTAGGTCATATTTTGACCGAACCACTATAAAATTCTTGGTGTGTTCTTTCTTTATCATTGGTTACTTTTTACTTGCACTTTCATTTTGTCATATCTATTGCACGTGGATTTTTGTGAAAGTAAAATTGCATAAATCTTTGTTTTAATATTTCAAAAATAACAAAAAAAATTAGAACTCTTGTTTAGGGTTAATTTTATTAAGAGAAAGACTTTTACAATTCACCCCCCCTCTTGTCGTTTAGTAATTTCAATTGGTATCAGAGCAATTTCAATTGCTTAATAGGGATTGCATAGAGCTTAATGGCCTACTTGTGGATTGCTACCTCTTGGTTTAAACCAGGCATTTCAATGTAATTCCAAGAAAAACAATCTTTAAATTCTAAGAGTAGCTTGATGTAATCTTGAGCCTCATAGTCAAATAGTAAAGCACTATAAAAAATAGGCCTAGGATCTAATTCAAAGCCAAAGTTTACCTCACACAGTTAATCCATGGTGAAAATAGTGTCATCTTTGAACTCTCGTAGAGCATCAAGGATCTTGTCCTCAATATCATCTGGGTCTTCTTCATCGGTAAGAGAAATAATTGGATAAGAATGAGAGACAGCATGAATATTAATATGAGTAGATTGATTCTGTTCCATATAACCAACACCTTCTAAGATTTGAGGGAGATCAGTTTGCCAAACATGATCTTGCTATAGAGCTCGTTGATCGAACCAAGTCAAATGAACAACACCCCAGTCTACGTAGCCCTTTACAACACTGGAAAATTAATGAGGGATACTTATATCCTCTATATCCATAGCGGTCTCTGTTAGACCCTGACTCCTAGGACCAAGTGGGGCACCTATACTATAGGATAAAGAGGTACGCTCTTTAGGCCACACTAGCTTTAATGTCTCGTAAAGTGGAGGCCTAGGGTGCTCATTAGTCCGTAGTGAACTACCATCACTAGTGGAAGGAGTGTCAGAAGGTCTTTGACAGAAATCCTCAACTCTTATTTTGCACATCCGATGAGGAATAGGTTATTTACTAGTAGTCTAACGTAACAAGTATCCTTCCTCATCTAAGCTACTGTCAATAATTAATCCACCCCCTTAGGTATCAAGTACCTATGAAAGGTAGGAAGTGAATCATATCCAACAAAATTTGGGGTTGATGAAGGAACTGAATGATGAAGGACATCGACCATCTCATCATCTGAAGAGTCAAACTCGATAGTCAAAGAAGAAGTGAAAAGGTGCGAGGGAGGGAGAATTTGAGTGTCGTAGTTTTGTGGTGAGCAAGTAGACTCTCTACCTCTACCTCTACCTTGTCCTCTCCTACCTCTACTAGAGAGAACATCATGCCTAATTGCAAATTGGAAGGGAAATCTATCAGAGTTTGTAGTGGAAATACATACTGTAATACTAACCTGTAATGGACCCTATACTAATGATTATATAGGATCTTATGGAGGTGATTGCACAGGACCCTATACAACATTAGTGGGCATCACTAGCGACTGGGAAGGGGGAGGTCTACAAGTCTTCTGAGGTACATAATACTCAACGTCATCATAAACAGAGACCTTGTGCACGAAACAGGGCTGGGTATCTCAAGAAATGGAATACTTGATATCATTTCTCATATAATTCATACATTAGTGTAAGGTAGAGGGAACCATCCCATACTCATGGAACTAAGGCCTTCTTAAGAAAGCCCTGTATGAAGTATCAGCTTGATTCACTTGAAACTTTGCCTTAATTAGGAAACTTCCAAACTTCAGAGGTAGGGTAATAGACCCTTAAAGCACTGGCCTTAGTCATTAAAACCTTTCAACATAATCTTGTCGGAAGTAAGATTTAAATGACCTAGGGAGATGCACTTTAAAGTTTCATAGGTAAGGATGTTAAATGAAGCCCTATTCAACTCATAACCATTGACTTCAACTATGACATACAAGGGACGGTTATGCTCATAAGTCTTTAAAAGAAGGTCTCGATCTGAAAAGATAATGTATGACATCTCTTTTAAATGATATGTTTCTCCGATAAACTTGGAAGCAAAAAAAGCTTAATAGGACTCTGGCTCAAGCACTGCTTTTATCAGGGTCTCTCTCAAGAAAGGGGATTCATTAAAGCATCATATACACTATTGCAAATCTGTTTTCATAGATTATGATTTTGATGATAGCAAACAATCTAATTTTTCTACGACTACCTTGCCTACTGACATTTTAGGACCGCAAGATCAGACGACAATCAAAACCAGCTCGAGATTGGGTTGATTAGGTCTAAGTAAGTTTGTAATGTACTTTTTCTCTTTCTTGAGTCAATTGTAATCTTTGAGGTGTCTGATGCTAAGTAACCCTACACACACACACTTGAGTGATTTTTCTGCCTAAATTAGTGTTTTCTGATTTTTACTCACATCATCTTGGATGATATTTATATCAGCCTGGATGATTGGGACAAAAATAGAAACCCTAATTAGGGCATCTTGGTTAAGGCAGCCGTCATTTAGATGATCGGCCAGGACGATACTTATATCGGCCAGGATGATAGGCTCAAATCAGAAAGAATTAGCCGTCATGATCAATTTAGGTATTCTTTATTTTAAAACATCGGCCAGGATGAACTCAACATCAGCCTGGACGATGCAGCACAATTATGCCTAAATTAATCTGGAAATTATGGAAAGTAATTAAGGCTGATTGATACGATCACATCGGCAAAGCTGATCGTAGAATCAGCCGGGACGATGGACTGAATGATTGACATCAGCCAAAATCTGTTCAGGGCGATGTTCAGGACGATTATACTCATATTTAAACTAATCGTCCAGGACTATATTGTATCAGCCTGGACAATGTAACCAATTTTCTTCTGATCGTCCCAAATCATCCTTACTGATTGAGCTTACTTTGTATTGATCGGCTAGGATGATATTCATATCGTCCTGGACGATAATGTTAGTTCTTGAAATTCTATTTAAAGGATCCAAATTTTCTCATGCAAAAAGATCTTTTGTTGTTGTCTTGACCTGAGAGAGCTTAGAGGAGAGAGAGAGAGAGCATTTTGTGAGGGGGAGCTTATGAGGGGGATTCACATGGGTTGATCCAAGCATTATTCCACTTCTTCTTCGACTAGAGTCTCTTATCCTTGGAAGGGTTGAGAGAGGTGAGCTTCAACAATCGATCAAGGTTCTCTTCCTCCTTCAGGAGGAAGCAAAAGGAGTTAGGTTTTCTGCCTGCTTCAGGAGGAAGCAAAAGGAGTTGAGCTCTCTATCTCGCCGGGGTTGGCGGAAAGAAGGTTTTGTAAGGGCTTCTCTACCTTGCTGTGGGAGAAAAAGGAGAGTCACTTTTAAAGTGCAATACTTGGAGGGCGCCTATTGGTAGTGGACGTAGTAGAGTTGACCGAACCACTATAAATCTCTGTGTTCTATTTCTACTGCTTCCGTATTTATTTATTTTTCTGCACTTTGATTTCTATGGTGATTTTGGTTTATGATTGTTGTGCTTTGCTTAAAGAATTTTTAAAATACCAATTCGCCCCCCCGCCCTCTTGCTTAGCCTCGGGCTAGTTCTTAAGGGCTTAACATCCATAACAAACTTTCAAGTGGTATCAGAGCAGGATTCATAAAAATTAAGTTTGAAAACTTTTTGAATTTTGATCCATAGCTAACAATGGTAATCGTAATGCAACAGAAGAGTATTCTATTACACGACTAGCTTTGTTTGACAATCTTCCTTTTGATTTTTGGAAAACTCGCATGTCTATTTTGTTACAATCAATTGATTATCGCATGTGGATGCTTGTTAAGGAAGGGCATTCTCCACCTTCTCGTGAACTTAATAGAAATAAAATTGATGTACATTTTACTGAATGAACTTTTGATGAAAGAGATCTTGCGCAACTTAATGCAAAATGTTTGAACTATTTTTTCTGTGCTTTAAAATATGAAGATTACATGCGTGTTTCCACTTTCTCTACTGAAAAAGAAATTTAGGATAAATTATATATCACCTATGAAGCACTAATGAATTTAAGCAATCACATTTGAATATTTATTGCATGATTATAAACTTTTTCATATGAAACCTAATGAAACGATTTCTGATATGTATATGAGATTTACTCAGATTATTACTTCGTTGCATGCCTTAGGAAGAGAACTTTCTAACTATAAAAAAGTGAACAAAATTTTAAGATGTCTGCCTTCCGCTTTTGATGCTAAAATCACTGCAATTTCTGAGTCTAAAGATTTGAATATTTATTTGATTGATAACTTACTTGGCTCACTCATTGCTTACGAGTAAGGGGTGAACCAAAGAAATATTGATGCATGTGAGAAAAAGAAGGAGAAAACCATAGCACTGAAGGCAAATGAAACAAATTCAAATTCTTCCGGGTCTGAAAGAGATGAAGTTTCCTTCATTACTAGACAATTCAAAAACTTTCTAAGGAAGAGTCACAAGCATCATCAGAATTGGAGAAAAGGTAAGGATAACAAAAAATTTAAAGGTTTTTCTGATGTTGTTTGTTTTGAATGCAGGAAGCCTGGATATGTCAGAGCTGATTGTCCTACACTTCAGGATCACTCAAGCAAAGAAAAGAATGAGGAGAAACCTAAGTTCAGAAAAGATAAGAAGCGAGCCCAAAAAGCTTTCTGGGCGGATTCTGCATCTGACTCATTTAAGACTGAACCTGAAGAGGAGATAACAAACTTGTGCTTAATGGCTGATGATTTTGAACAATCTGACCAAGAAGAGGTATGCCAACCAACCTATGGCCAATTGCTTGAAATATGTGAGAAAATCCATGGATCATATAGAAAACTTAAGAAAACTCACGCTAGTTTGAAATTGGAATTTTTTAATTCACAAAAAGAGCATAAAATTTTGAGAAAATATCACTTTCAAATTGATAGCAATCACATGTCTCTACTTGCTGAATTTGATGATTTAAATAAAAAGTATTCTGAATTAATAATTAAGCAAGATTCTTTAAAAGCTTCCTACACCTCGTTTTAATTTGATTTTAAAGCTTCTACTAAAGAATATGAGCATAAAATGCACTATTTGTAGATTGATTTAGAAGATGCTCACTTGAGGTTTAAAGCTGAATTGGATGCACGTAAGAAAAATTGGATGACACACACATTTGATCCAAAGCCAATAACTAGGATGAGGCATTATAACCCAAACCGATTAAGAAATCCTTTTCCTGGAGTTAAATGTTTTCATGTGGCATGTTAGGACACGTAGCACATACTTGCACCATTCACCGTAGTACACATTAGGTATGGAGACCCAAATTGCATAATTCACTGCATAACACTCGTGCATCATATTCTTCTTTTCATAAGAAGGAACCCAAACCTGTTTGGGTTTCTAAATCTGACATTTGATGATTTTGCAGGTGTGCTCTCACCAAAGACCTCGTGAGAGCATATGATACTTGGACAAAGGCTCGCGGCTCATAAAATTGCTTAAACTTGCTGCTAAATAAAATTTTGAATTACAAGCTTCTACTCTATTGAGTGTTATTATTTTTCACCTTAGTCTGTGTTAGCTTTTCATATTTGCTGTTATAGTTGCTTTTTCTTTGATTTCTTTTTGTTTTATGATATTTTCTCCTTATTTTTATTTTTTAAAGATTTGTAGTCAATGTTTAAACATCTTTAAATCAGTTAAAGGGAGAAACAACGTTGATGGTTTTCCTCCCTCTAACCTCTTTTAATGGTATAATTTTCTTTTCTAAAAAAAATTCTATCTCAAATTAACAACTGGTTTTTGAAATTAAGGTCTTTTCTACCTTGCTACAGTAATCTTCCTTATATTTATAATATTCAAATCTTTTACATATCTTTCAAGTTAATTGAAATCTTGCCATTGCATTTATCATATAATTACTAAAGTCTGCTTTGTGCTCTATTCTTCCTTATATTAGAGAGTGAGTTTCTCTTCTCTAATATCTGGAAGATCTACTCATAATTAAATATATTTTAAGAGTTGTTGAAAAGGGATCTAGCTTGCAAGAATAAAAAATAAAAAGGCTAATGATGCCAAAAATAAAAAGATGAGCAATGACGCCAAATTGAAAAAAATATATACACAAAAGTGTATCAAAAATAAAAAAATGCGCAAAGAGCACCATTCAAATTGGCAAGAGGCATAAAATGAGCCCACAAAAGACAAGCTTACACCTCTTTCAAACTTTTAAAATTTTAGAAGAATTCATGGGTTACTTGATATTTTCAAAGGCTTGATTTCAAATTTCATAATTAAGACAAATTTCTTTGGTATATTATTCTATAAGATATTTTCTTTGGAGCAAGTTTTGAACGGATCTTTTTTTTTCAATTAGTTTATTCTGAGTTAGGTATTTTGTTTTCAAAAGATGATTTTGCCCTACAAGATGTCCGAGTTTAGGGTTAACATGATCGGATCTTTTATAGTTTTTTGTATTTTTGATGATGTTAACTCATTCACTTACAAGTTTTTTAAATCAATCACATGAAAATCATGTCATATTCATGCCATGATAAAAAAAAGCCATTTATTTTTAATATATTTTTTCTTTCTTTTCCTCCTCCTTTTTGTGATGACAAAAGGGGGAGAAGTTTGTACTGGTTGTTCTGATTTTTTGGTTCCTTACTCATATCTTTTAAAAACCATTTTTTGAACTGCTTTAGAACTACGAGTTTGTCATCATCAAAAAGAGGAAGATTGTTGCAAATCTATTTTCATAGATTATGTTTTTGATGATAGTAAACAATCTTGTTTTTCTACAACTACCTTGCCTACTGACATTTCAGGACCACATGATCAAACGACAATTAGAACCAGCTCGAGATATGGTAGACTAGGTCTAAGTCAATTTGTAATGTACTTTTTCCCTTTCTTGAGTCAATTATAACCTTTGAGGTGTCTGACGCTAAGTAACTCTACACACACACACACACTTGAGTGATTTTTCTCCCTGAATTAGAGTTTTCTAATTTTTGCTCACATCGTCCTGGATGATATTTATATCGGTCTGGACGATCGGGTCAAAAATAGAAACCCTAATTAGAGCAACTTGGTTAAGGCAGTCATCATTAAGCCTATCGGCCTGGATGATACTTGTATCGGCCAGGACGATAGGCTCAAACTAGAAAGAATTAGTTGCCATGATCAATTGAGGTATTATTTATTTTAAAACATCGGCCAAGACGAACTCAACATTTGTTTGGATGATGCAGCACAATTATACCTAAATTAATTTGGCAATTATAGAAAGTAGTTAAGGCTGATTGATATGATCACATCGGCCGGGCCAATCGTAGAATCGGTCGGGACGATGGACTGGATGACTTACATTGGCCAGAATATATTCAGGGCGATGTTCAGGATGATTGTACTCGAATTTGAACTAATCGGCTAGGACAATATTGTATCGGCCTGGACGATGTAACCAATTTTCTTCTGATCGTTCCAAATCGTCCTGACTGATTGAGCTTACTTTGTACTGATCGGCCAGGATGATATTCCTATCATCCTGGATGATAATGTCGGCTCTTGAAATTCTATTTAAAGAACCCGAATTTTCTCATGCAAAAAGATCTTTTGCTGCTTTCTTGACCTGAGAGAGCCTAGAGGAGAGAGAGAGAGAGGGAGAGAGAGAGAGAGAGAGAGAGAGAGAGAGAGAGAGGATTTTGTGAGGGGAAGCTTATGAGGGAGATTCACAAGGGTTGCTCCAAGCATTATTCTACTTCTTCTTCCACTAGAGTCTCTTGTCCTTGAAAAGGCTTAGAGAAGTGAGTTTCAGCATTCGATCAAGGTTCTCTGCCTGCTTTAGGAGGAAGAAAAAGGAGTTAGGTTCTCTGCCTGCTTTAGGAGGAAGCAAAAATAGTTAGGTTCTCTTCCTCGCCGAGGTTGACGGAAATGAGATTTTATAAGGGCTTCTCTGCCTTGGTGTGGGAGCAAAAGAAGAGTCACTTTTGTAGTGCAATACTCGGAGGGCGCCTCCAGGGAGTGGATGTAGGTCTAGTTGATCGAACCACTATAAATCTCTGTATTCTATTTCTACTGCTTCCACATTTATTTATTTTTTCAAACTTTGATTTCTGTGGTGATTTTAGTTTATGATTATTGTGCTTAGCTTAAAGAATTTTTAAAATATCAATTCACCCCCCCCCCCTCTTGGTTAGCCTCGGGCTAGTTCTTAAGGGCTTAACATCCCTAACAAACTTTCATACAATAAGAAGAGAAGAAATTTTCCTTAGATGATCTAATACATTATATTCAACATCTAGCTGAGAGCCTTTCCCTTTCTCCTTAGATTGCTATTAGGCAGAAGGAATGGGAACATCCTACTAGATAACAATATTGTTATCTTTTTCTTTTGCATTCTTAGCCATTTGAGGTGGAAGGACCTTCCCTGAACGTAAGTGAACTTCCTGTATTGAGTTATGCTCAATAGGAGATTCACTTGGCTTAGTGGTAATGTCTTGTAGTGGCTCTAAGAAAAGTGCATGAAGTGGGTTCTCGAATTCATCTTCTGAATCCATATAAAAACCACCCATTGGGATAATAAAGATTGGTTCTTTATCTCACTCAGACTCATCTTCACATACTGGGTCATTTACATTATAGGATATATGTAAAAATATGAAAAGATTGAGTGCTAGAAGAAGTAGAAGTAGAAGTAGTAAGAGCAAGAGACCAAAAGTAGCTAAAATCACTTTCTTCTATTATTTAATCATTAATTAAAAGGATAATAAAGTTCTTTAGTGTAAGTACTAGAATGGGCCCCATCTTCCCTTCAGAGGTTATGATAATCTTTTCCTTTTCATACATCTTTCTAATAAAAGTAGAAGTAGAAGAAATGTGCTCAGTAGGCACTATAATAAAAGAAGAAGGAGAAAAAGGTGCTGGCATAGTAAATGGGTCGGCAACTATTGACTTGGCTTTGGAAGGTCTCCTCTCAACTCCCTCTGAACCCTAAATTGCCCGATCGATCATATTCTTTATCTCCTGAGAGATTGCTAGCTGCCACTCTCCCTCAAAACCTTGAGGTGATCTACTACTGCTGCTTTGACTGTCACTCTGACTACCACTACAGCTGGAACTGGAGATCATCTTAACTGTTTGAGTAACCTTGCCCTGGGGCTGCGCCAAATCACTATTTTGAAGGTTATCTTTCTCCTGTCCATAAGCCTCTAAACTTTGTTCTTTAACATGTAGCAGTCCTTTATAACATGCTCAATATATCTGTGAAAGGGACAATATAGTGGGTGGTTTATCTGTCCCTCTTCCTCCAATCTACTGTTGTCCAAAAATGTTAAGATGGTCTTCTTAATATACAATTTGAAGATATTTTTCATACTTTCACTTTTGAATGGATATTCCTTACTAAGATTTTCCTCTAGGTACTGCTTACTCTCTGGACTCCTATAAGAGGGTCTAGATTGCACTGTTGACTGAACGGATGAGTACGATTGATGTGGTGGTGCTAAACTGACTAAGGGCTTGTAGCCCTTATTTAATGACCCATAAGAACTATTTACCTCCCCTTTCCTAGGAAAATATGCCCCTAAAGATTACTGTCACTGAGTCTACGTGAATGTTGACTCTCAATCTTAGGAGGTACTACATCAGGTATGCTTTCCTATAAACTAATAACCTTCATCAACAACTTCTGGAAGGTTATAATACTAAAACTCTTCAATTAGGGTGTTATGTGACCATCTATATTCTTTAATAAAATCTCTACTACATGCTGATCCTATAACTAGGGCTTACACTATAGGTTAAGGTTCCTCTATATGACTATGTAATCGGGGAGAGTCTCTTGAGAGCGTTGTATGGCCACAACTCTCCAACTATGATCCCATACTCAATATTGACAAATATCTACATAAACAACAACTCTAACTCTAGAAAGGTACAAATTGAGTCATTGGGGAGGTCGGCATACCAAGCAAAGGGCACCCCAACTAGGATGCTAACAAAGAATCTCAACTTCAGTACGTCATTCCCCCCTATATTGTAACATACGACTCAATGCTAAGCCACATGCTACCTTGGGTTATCAAACCCGTCAAACACTTTGAACCTTGGGGAAACAAAGCCAAGGGGTAGGGCTCCTTCTAGTACTTAACCAGGTAAGGTCTCCTCTACTAAAAATCTCTCCAAACTTCTTGGAACAAATAGCTTGCACAACCTTCTAGGCTATTAGGTCCTGAATCTGTCCTGCTGACAATTGTGCTGACTGACTCTAAATTAGGGTTATAGCTAATGTATATGAGTTTAGTGCTAGTGGTGGTACTGTAGGCTCATCCCTGGACGTAGTAGGAGTGTCTACGCTCATCGTTTGGGGCATTACCCTTAAAGCTGTTAACTATGAGGTCATCACCACCATAGCTCTGGCCATCTCTTTCATCTGAGTTTAAAGGTGCAAAAATGTAGCATCTATATCCACTAACCTGGGAGATCTACCCACCTCAGGCTCTCCCTGCTCATTATCATCATCGGGCTCTCTCTGCTCATCCGAGTGATCTCGTCGGGTAACAACACAAACTTTGTGCACTAGTAATTCTCCATCTGACTCTTCTTCGAGTACGTCCTCCTCATAGAAGGTCTGCCAAAGTGCCTATATGCATGGACTTATAGGGGAAGAGATCCTATGGGTGCTGGGAACTGAAACTGCCTCTACTCAACCTGGTGAACCATCAGGAGAAGCTACGACATCTGCATCACAAAACATCAAGACTACCTCAGACCCAGAAGGAATAACTGCCTCTACTGACCGTACTATCTTGACAGGGGCATCCGCCTGTCATGGTTTGCAAACCCACCTACTGCGGTGGAATGCATTGGAAATAATTGACTACTAAGGGCCATAACCACTAAAATGATCTGAGGTTGAGAAGGCCTCCAACTACCATCTCAGTCTATGATGACATGGGGGTCATCTAACTCCAAGGGTAACTATTTATGGTTAGACCGATGGAACTTAATTAATTGGCTGCCTAGGTGGCTATCCTATCTGAAAGTTCATTAGGGATATTAAGCCCTATAGAACTGGCCCAAGACTAACCAAGAAGGGGGGGAATTGGTATTTTAAAAACTTTAATCAAAGCTCAACAAATTTTACAAACCAAAACACCACAAAACAAACAATACGGAAATTTAAGTGCGGAAGCAGTAAAAACTAGAACACAAAGGTTTATAATGGTTCGGTCAACTCGACCTACGTTCACTCCCCGGAGGCGCCCTCCGAGTATTGCACTACAATCGTGACTCTCTTTTAGCTCCCACAGCAAGGCAGAGAAGCCCTTACAAATACCTCTTTTTGCCACACCCGGCAAGGTAGAAAACCTTCCTCCTTTTGCTTCCTCCTGAATCAGGTAGAGAACCTCGATCACTTCCTGAAACTTACCTCTCCCAACCCTTCCAAGGACAAGAGACTCTAGGGAAGAAGAAGTGGAACAATGCTTGGAGCAACCCTTGTGAATCCCCTCACAAGCTCACCCTCATAAGATCCTATCTCTCTCTCTCTCTCTCATTTAGGTTTTCTCAGGTCAAGACAGCAGTCAAGGATGTTCAAAAATGTTGAACAAAAGCTCTTATAAAGAAGAGCTCAAAATAGCTCATTAATTGCAAGTTGCTGACTTTATCGTCCAGGCCGATATGGAAATCGTCCTGGCCGATCAGTACAAATCTTAGGAGATCGGCTAGAGCATCGCCCTGAATGCAAATTGGATGACTGAAGAATGGCTTGATCGTTCCAGCCGATCAAGTCAAATCAGTACAAAATCATCCTAAACATCGCCCTATTTTTGAGCTGGCCGATTCCGATCATCCAGGAGCAACTAAGGATTTTAGAATCAATCATTTAGGATGATATGATCGTATCAATCATCCTTAATTACCTCTTTGATTGTCTGATCAATTAAGGCATAATTGTGAATATCGTCCAAGCCGATCCAAGATCGTCCTGGCAGATTATCAAAAATACAGAATACCTTAATTATTTATGGCGGCAATTTCTTTCTGTTTTGAGACTATCGTCTTGGCCGATACAAGTATCGTCCAGGCCAATTGGCAAATGATGGCTGCCTTAATTAAGAACTCCTGATTAGATTTTCTGTTTTAAGCCAGATCATCCAGGATGATATAAATATCGTCTTGGCCGATATGAGAAAAAATATAAATTCTAAGTCTCTCAAGTGTGTGTGTAGGGTTACTTTGCATCAGTTACACCAAAGATTATAATTGACTCAAGAAGGGAAAAATAAAATTACACTCTGACTCAACCCTAATCTACCCATTATTGAGCTGGCTCTGTTTTTCCGTCCGATCTTTGCTTCCTGAAAAGTCAGTAGTAAAAGACAGTCCAAGACAAGTAAGAGTGTTTGCCAATCATCAAAACATAGTTCATGGACCTGAATTTATAATAATCTCCGCCTTTTTGATGATGGCAAAAAACTACGACAAATATTTTAAAAATAGTAGTGTAACACATGGAATCGAAAGTCCAAGAAATATCCTAAAACTACTCCCCCTTTTGACATCCCAAAAAGGAGGGAATTAAGAACTAAAGCAAACCACAAGACACCCATTTTTTCTTTTTTTACCCAGGCATGAAGATGACGTAGTATTCCATGTGATTAATTTTAAAAACTTGTGAGTTAATGAGTTAACAACATCAACAATCCAAGGAACGATAGAATATCCGATCATGGTTACCCTTAGCTCGGACTTCTCTTAGGGTAGAATTGTCTTTTGAATCAATGACCTAACTCAAAAAATCAATTGGATATGAGAAAAAGAATCCATTCATCACTTGGTTTAAGAAAAAAATATCTTATAGAATAATGAACAAAAGTAAATTTGTCACAATCGCAAAACAATCAAAATCAAGTCTTCGATACATGAAAACTTCTAAGTTTCAAAAGATTTGAAAAGAGAGAATAGCTTGCTTTTTAGTACGCTCATTTTATGTCTCTTGTCACTTTGATTGGCTCTTTGTGCATCTTTTGATTTTTTATACACTTTCGTATATATAGTTTTCTTTTCAATTTGGCATCATTGGCCTCTTTTTTTTTAAATTTTTGCTAGCTAAATTCTCTTTTTTAATCTCTTAAAAAAGAATTCTTAGTTGTGAGTATATCTTCTAGATACTAGAGAATAGGAGATCTCTATCTAACATAGGGAAGAACTATCCACAAAATAGAATCAGTAACCAATGACAAGAGTAACGAGGAATCTTGATGTGACAAAAAGACTTTAAGCATTATAAATACAAGATAGATTTGCTTAAGAAAGTTTAGAAAAGATCTTAATTTCATATACAATCTTTAATTTGAAATAGATTTTTGAT
Source organism: Dendrobium nobile (assembly GCA_022539455.1). Lineage (NCBI taxonomy): Eukaryota > Viridiplantae > Streptophyta > Magnoliopsida > Asparagales > Orchidaceae > Dendrobium > Dendrobium nobile. The sequence goes on along the minus strand of CM039719.1, from coordinate 45,060,583 downwards.
TAGAAAAGAAAACTATGCCACTAAAATAGGTTAGAGAAAGAGACACAATCAACGAAGTATTTTTACCATCTAATAGATTAAGAGATGTAAAACATTGACTACATATTCTTCAAAAGCAAGGACAAGGCATACAATATCATTTCAGCGATGATTTTTGAAAGCTAAATTTAAGAAAGAAAAGCAACCAAAAAGAAAGTAAACCAAATCAAACAAAAACTAAGAGTAAAAAAAGAAAAGAAAATAAAGAGCAAAAAGGAAAAGCAACTAAAAGAAAAAGAACAAAAACAAAATAAAGAAAATAGAAGATCAAGTTTATGCAGTTATGTCAATCACACCCAATCTGATCCTTAAAGAGCTGAAAGTGTCGAAGGACAGTGGTTTAGTAAAGATGTCAACCAGTTGATTTTTAGTTGTCATATGGTGTAACTCAATGTCTTCCTTAGTCACATGGTCTCTAATGAAGTGATGCCTAATGTCAATGTGCTTAGTCCTTGAATGTTGGATAGGATTCTTAGAGATGCATATGGCACTAGTGTTGTCACAAAAGATTGAGATGGTGCCTACAGGTATTTCTAAATCCAATACCTATTATTTCAACCAAAGGAGTTGGGCCACATAACTTCCAAGAGCGATGTACTCAGCTTCAGTAGTGGAAAGTGCAACAAAATTTTGCTTCCTACTAGACCATGAGACCAAAGATTATCATATGAATTGACAAGTTCCGGAAGTACTTTTTCTATCCAACTTGCATCCTGCAAAATCAGAATAAAAAAATCAAATAATCTCAAAAGAAGTGTTGTGTCTAGGATACCAAATCCCTAAGCTTTGGGTCCCCAAAAGATATCTAAAAATTCTCTTAACAACAGTCAAGTGGGATTCCTTAGGGGCGGCTTGAAATCTAGCACAAAGGCAAACACTAAACATTATGTCGGGTCGGCTCGCAGTCAAGTAGAGTAAAGATCCAATCATGTATATGTACTTCTTCTGATCAACAGACTTACCACTTGGGTCCTTATCCAATGGAACACTAGAAGTCTTGGGAGTATTAATTTGCTTAGATTTATCCATCTCATACTTCTTCAAAATGTCCTTTATGTATTTTGTTTGATTAAAAAAGGTTCCATCATCCAGTTGTTTTATGCTAAACCCTAAAAAGTAGGAAAACTCTCCCATCATACTCATCTCAAACTCTCTACTCATTGTCTTAGAGAACTCATCACAAAGTTTTTTATTAGAAGATCCAAAGAGTATATCATCAACATAAATCTGAAAAATGAGCAAATTATCTTTAATTTTTTTAAGAAAAATGGTGGTGTCTACGCTCCCCTTAACAAACTCTCTTTTTAGTAAAAATGTGCTAAGCCTCTCATACCATGCTCTTGGTGCCTGCTTTAAACCATACAAAGCTTTTTTTAATTTAAAAATATGTTTTAGAAATTGAGAACTCTCAAAACCTTGGGGTTGTTCTACAAACATCCTCTTTTATTTCACCATTCAAAAAGGCACTCTTAACATCCATTTGATAAAGCTTAAATCCTTTATAACAGGCAAAGGCTAATAGAACTCTAATGGCTTCCAATCTAGCTCAGGGGTAAATATCTTCTCAAAATCTATCCCTTCTATTTGGTTATACCCCTTAGCCACCAATCTTGCTTTATTCCTAACCACCACTCCTGAATCATTCACCTTGTTCTTAAAGACCCACTTTGTCCCAACTACACTTTGTCCCTTAGGTCTTTCTACAAGCTCGCAAACTTCATTTCTAACAAATTGGTTCAACTCCTCCTACATGGCTAAAATCCAAAACTCATCAGTAAGGGCTTGGTTTATGTTGGTGGGTTCAGTCATTGAGATAAAGGCAGAGTGGTTCACCTCCTTCCTAAGTCTATGTCTAGTCTTAACTCTATTAGAAGGGTCTTCTAAGATCAAATCCTTGGGGTGACTTGTAGAGTATCTCCAACCTCTAAGTAAGGTGTGAGAAGGTCCAACCCTTTACTCCAGGTCTAAATTTTCTACTCCTTCGGTGACATCTTCTACTCATTCTATGTTTTTGTGACTTACTTCCTTCTCCAAATTTTCTACTCCACTAGTAATCTCTCCAATATCATCAGCATCCTCAACTCCATGCTTTTTAGGATCAGACTCATCGAATACTACATGGACAGTCTCTTCCAACACTAAAGTTCGCTTATTAAACACCCTAAAAGACTTCCCAACACTAAAATATCCCAAGAACACTCCTTCATTAGATTTAGGATCAAATTTTCCCAAGTGAGACTTCCCATAGTTGTGAATGAAAATCTTACAACCAAAGACATGAAGGTGGGAAAGATTGGGTGTCCTACCCTTAAGGATCTCATAGGATGCTTTTCTAATTTGGCTCTAACGTTCACCCTATTCAACACATAACAAGCTGTGTGAACCTCTTCACCCCAAAAGTATTTTGGAAGAGAATACTCAGCAAGCATGGCTCTAGCAGCTTCCACCAAGGTCCAGTTCTTCCTTTCAGCTACCCCGTTTTGCTGAGGGGTCCTAGGAGCTGAGAAGTTGTGGCTAATCCCCTTGTCCTCACAAAAATCTCTAAATCTTTCATTCTCAAACTCTCCCCCATGATCACTATGGATGGTCAAGATCTCACAACCTAGTTTTTTCTGAATCCAAGTAGAAAATGTTTTAAACTCCTCAAAAGACTCATTTTTATGTGTAAGAAATCTAGTCCAAGTGAACCTCGAGTAGTCATCAAAAATCACAAAACTATAGACTTTCCCTCCCAAGCTGGAAGTGCTAATAGGTCTAAATAAATCCATGTGAAGGACTTCTAAAGGTCTAGAGGTGCTAATGTCCTTAATGGGGTGAAAGGTGGAGTGGACTTGCTTTCCTAGTTGGCAGACATCACAAAGGTAGTCTTTTGAGAACTTGAGTTTGGGGACACCTCTAACTAGGTCTTTTTGGGTCACTTTCCTAAGGGTTTTCATACTTGCATGATATAGTCTCCAGTGCCACAACCATGAATCATCAACCATTATTTTTAAGCAAAATGAAGCAGCACATTCAATGTTATTTAAATCAAGCATGTAGATGTTGTTGATCATCTTTCCCTGCAAAATAGTATTGTTACTTAAACTTACAATACATGAATTTGCAAAGAATTGCATGATGAAGCCCTTGTCATAAAGTTGACTGATGCTCAGCAGGTTGTGCTTCAATCCATCTACAAGTAAAACATTTTCAATCATAAGGTTGTTGGAATTACTAATTATACCTGAGCCTACCACCTTCCTGGTGGTGTTGTGTCGAAGAGTAACCTTGCCTCAAGTCCTAGACTCCAGCAAAACATACTGATTGGCATCACCAGTCATATGTCGAGAGCATCCGCTGTCCAGGTACCACATACTCTCATGAGGCCTTTTGTGAGAGCCCACCTGCAAGATTATCAAATGTCAAATATAGGAACCCAAACATATTTGGGCCCTTTCTTATGAAAAGTAGAATGCAATGCATGTGTGGTATGTTGTGGATTAAGCAACTTAGGTCTCCACACCCAATGTGTACTATGGTGAACTGTGCAAGTGTGTGAGATGTGTCCTAGCATGCCACAGGAAAAACATCTAACTCCAGGAAAAGGGTTTCCTAAGTGGTTTGAGTTATAATGCCTCTTCCTAGGTTTTGACTTTTGAACAAAAGTAGGTGTCATCCTAGTTTTCTTACATGTATCTAATTCATTTTGAATCTTTAAATTTATGCCTTTTAAAACCTCATTCTCAATCCTCAAACTTTTCTCCATCTATTTGGACTTCTTAAAATCAGATTCAAGTGAGGTGTGTGTGACTTTTAGTGACTCATACTCTTCAATTAATTCACAATTCTATTTGTTTAACTCATCAAATTCATCAAGTAGGGTCATATGATTTGAATCAATTATAGAATGATCTTTAGTCATAATTGCATGCTCTTTTTGTAACTCCAAAAATTCCAATTTTAAGCTTGCATGTGTTTTCTTAAGTTTCCTATATGATGCATGAATTTTTTCAGAAACTTAAAGAAGTTGATCGTAGGAAAGTTCACATACATCTTCTTGATCAAGATAATCGTCTGCCATGAAGCATAATTTTGTTGTCTCATCTTTTGGTTCCGTCTCCGATGAATCCGATGCTGAATCCGCCCAAAATACTTTTTGAAGTCTCTTCTTGTCCTTCCTGAACTTGGGTTTCTCCTCACCCTTTCCTTTGCTTGATTGATATTGAAGTGTAGGACAATCAGCTCTCACATGTCCGGGTTTTCGGCATTCATAACAAACAACATCAGAAGATCCCTTTGAATATTTATTATCCTTACCTTTTCTCCAATGATGTTTTTGCTTCTTCCTTAGAAAGCTTTTGAATTGCCTTGTGATTAAGGCAAATTCATCGCTTTCAGACCTGGAAGAGTCAGAATCCGATTTGTGTGCCTTCAGTGCCACCATTTTCTCCTTCTTCTTCTCGCCTACATCAAGATTTCTTTGATTCACTCCTTGCTTGTAAGCAATGAGTGAGCCAAGTAAGTTGTCAATCGAATAGGTGTTTAAATCCTTAGATTCAGTTATAATAGTGATTTTAACATCAAACGACGAAGGCAAGCATCTTAAAATCTTGTTCACTTTTTCAAAATTTGAAAGTTCTCTTCCTAATGCATGTAATGAAGTAACAATCTGAGTGAACTATGTATACATGTCAAAAATAGATTCGGAAGGTTTCATACTAAAAAGTTCGTAGTCATGCAAGAGAATGTTCAAACGGGATTGTTTCATTTCATTGGTTCCTTCATAAGTAATGCATAACCTATCCCAAATTTCCTTACCAGTTGAGCAAGTGGAAACACGCATGTAATCCTCAGATTTCAAAGCACAGAAAAAACAGTTCAAACATTTTGCATTCAATTGAGCTAAATCTCTTTCATCGAAAGTCCATTCAGTAAAAGCAACTTCCATTTTAATTCCATTAATTTCACGAGAAGGTGGAGAATACCATTCTTTAATAAGCATCCACATGCAATAATCAGTAGATTGTAAAAACATTGCCATACGAGTTTTTCAAAAATCAAAAGGTAGGTTATCAAATAAGGGAGGTCGTGTAATCGAATATCCTTCAATAGTGTTATGATTCCCAAAGTTAGCCATGGATTAAATTCAAGAAGTTTTCAAACTCAATTTTTATGAATCCCGCTCTGATACAACTTGAAGGTTCGTTTGGGATGTTAAGCCCTATAAAACTAGCCCAAGACTAACCAAGAGGGGGGGTGAATTGTTATTTTAAAAACTTTAATCAAAGCTCAACAAATTTCACAAACCAAAACACCACAAAACAAACAATGCAGAAATTTAAGTGTGGAAGCAGTAAAAATAAGAACACAAAGGTTTATAGTGGTTCGGTCAACTCGACCTACGTCCACTACCTGGAGGCTCCCTCCGAGTATTGTACTACAATCGTGACTCTCCTTTAGCTCCCACAGCTAGGCGGAGAAGCCCTTACAAATACCCCTTTTTGCCACACCCGGCAAGGTAAAAAACCTTCCTCCTTTTGCTTCCTCCTGAAGCAGGCAGAGAACCTCGATCACTTGCTGAAACTTACGTCTCCCAACCCTTCCAAGGATAAGAGACTCTAGGGAAGAAGAAGTGGAACAATACTTGGAGCAACCCTTGTGAATCCCCTCATAAGCTCCCCCTCACAAAATCCTCTCTCTCTCTCTCTCTCTCCTTTAGGTTTTCTCAGGTCAAGATAGCAGCCAAGGATGTTCAAAAATGTTGAACAAAAGCTCTTATAAAGAAGAGCTCAAAATAGCTCATTAATTACAACTTGCCGACTTTATCGTCTAGGACGATATGGAAATCATCTTGGCCGATCAGTACAAATCTCAGGAGATTGGCCAAAGCATCGCCCTGAATGCAAACTGGATGATTGAAAATTGGCTTGATCATCCAGGATGATCTTACGATCGTCCCTGCCGATCTGTTCAAATCAGTACAAAATCGTCCTGAACATCGCCCTATTTTTGAGCTGGCCGATCCCGATCGTCCAGCACATCGCCCTGGATTCGTGCTGGCCGATATTTATCGTCTAGGAGCAACTAAGGATTTTAGAATCAATCATCCTGGCCAATCTTGCGATCGTCCAGGACGGTATGATTGTATCAATCATCCTAAATTACCTCCTTGATTTTCTGATAAATTAAGGCATAATTGTGAATATCGTCCAGGCCGATCCAAGATCGTCCTGGCGGATTACCAAAAATACAGAATACCTTAATTGTTTATGGTGGTAATTTCTTTCTATTTTTGAGACTATCGTCCTAACCGATACAAGTATCATCCAGGCCGATTGGCTAATGGAGGCTGCCTTAATTAAGAACCACTGATTAGATTTTTTATTTTAAGCCAGATCGTCCAGGACGACGTAAATATCATCCTGACCGATATGAGAAAAAACAGAAATTCTAAGTCTCTCAAGTGTGTGTATAGGGTTACTTTGCATCAGTCACACCAATGATTACAATTGACTCAAGAAGGGAAAAATAAAATTACAGACTGACTCAACCCTAATCCACCCATTCTTGAGCTGGCTCTGTTTTTTCGTCCGATCTTTGATTCCTGAAAAGTCAGTAGTAAAAGGCAGTCCAAGACAAGTAAGAGTGTTTCCCAATCATCAAAACATAGTTCATGAACCTGAATTTGTAAAACTATCTTCCACCTTTATCTTAGACTCAAAGGCTGTCTCTTTAACTGAATTGACACCTAAGAGATTTGATAGAGTAACCTATCTTTACTGATAGGCCCTCAACCTCACACTAGGTGGAAGATGATTTGAATCTTCTAAGAGAGGGTTCGAGAAGCATCGTCCCTAGGGACACTAACTCGAGGTAAAGTAGTGATAATAGGAGGGGTCGCTGTAATGCGAGCGACATCCTCCTCATCACTACTATGTGTAAGTGGAGAGAAGCATCCTCCCTAAACTGCTTTTATTTCAAGTGCTACTATAACATCTAAGGTGTGAAAGCCATTTTTTCCTTCCAGGATTGTCCGGAGGAAGTGGGATCGTTCGGAATAATTAGTTCAAAATCTGCGGACAGAGAAGGTTCGTCCCAGAATGAAGTCAGGTTCATCCGTACGAAATTTCTCTAAAGAGCAACTCGTCCTGAGACGATAATAATTTCGTCTGAACGAATTTTGTCCTGAGGAGAAATCATCCCGAGATGATTGGGAATCGTCCTGTACGATCCAAAGTTGTATATATCCAAATGGTCATTTTGAAGAGAGAGAAAAATCTGAGGAGAGAGAAAAATGAAGGAAAAAGAAATAAAAGTGGATTTTGGGTGACTTCGGTCCGTTTTTGTCCGTCGCCGTAGTTGGAAAAGTTGATCGACTCGAGGTAAGGCACATTCCGCCTTTCTCAATTTTCAGAAATTTGGATTTTGACGAATTTTCTGTTTCGAATTCTATGTCCGTTAGCGAATATCTGATTTCATTTCGTGCTGATAAATCTTTTACAGTGTAACTTTTGGTATGTTTCTGAGATGATATTTTTACACGTTTTGAGTATTTTTTGGAAGATTTTCACCGGGTATTTTGAATTTTGCAGAGTTTTAATCGAATAACAAATTATCTGGATGTTAAAAATTATTACTTCAGTACAATGAAAGTTTTGAAATTATGTTTTGCACTATCTGTGGTAATTTGGTAAATTTTTGAAATTATGAATTTCTATGAAATTTTTGTATAATGTCGTTATGCCGCTGATGATTTTTCTGATAAAATCTGATTTCTGAATTTAATGATTTGATGTGTTTGTATGATATCAGAAGGGAGTTATAAGGAGCCAGAATCCTTTGAGATTCTGTCTGTGTCAAGGAAATCTAAAAAGTTTGATCTGATCTGAAATTCTGTATATCTGGTACTGTAAGCACAAGGGAGGCATAAGGGGCCAGAATCCTTTGAGATTCTGTCTGTGTCAGGGAAGGGAGGCATAAGGGGCCAGAATCCGTTGAGATTTTGTCTGGGTCAGGGCTATATGATGTGAAATGAGATTTTATCTGCTTTGAAATCTGATTTGAATAATTCTGTTATATGAAATGAATTCAGTTCTTTTATTTCAGTGGTTTAATTTCTGTTTGATCAAGTATCTATATTCTGTCTGATTATAAGATTTTCTGTATGATTATCTGAATTCTGTACGGCTACTATTCTGATGAATTTTCTGATGTGAGTTTCTGAAAATTTGGATTGGCTAGTGTAGTCTTGCTGAGCTGTTAGCTCATTCTTGTTATCTGTCTGGTTTTCATATTCTGGAAAAGGGAAGGAGGTCTTAGACTAGCCGTTCAATGTTTGATTTGTAATTAGGTATTTTTTACTTTTGATTTTTATACAGTCATGGCTTTCTATTATGTTTTTTCTATCTGTAGCCATGTACTGTAATGTACATGATTATTTTGATGAAAGAAGAAAATTTCAGATGAATTTTTGTATATTTGGATGTTAGCTCTGTGTTTTATGTATGTCTGTTTATTGGAAGAAAGTCTGAAAGCAAATTCCAAAGGTAGATCCTGGATTTCATCCATCGCGACCCGACGCGAAGGGATTCATTTCGGTCGGGTTGGGTCGTGACATAAGGTAGGTGGAATTGAAATTGGATATATCCAATCTCAGGCTATTGTTGAGCCACTACCTCTACCATCTTTTGCCTATCTGCCTCGGATATAGCCAATCTCATTCTTTATTTTTTATTCCTCCGGGCTCTTTTCCGAAGGCTAGAGGTGAAGAGGAAGGTACGTCTGAACCCATTAACTAAGGGATAGGGGAAACAGGAGCTAAAGGAAGTGTTGGTTTCTGCTCGATGGTCTCATGGTGAGAAAGCTGAGAGAATGCAGAAGCCCGACGGGCAAAAGGCAAAGGAGCCACCATCTTGGCACCCCTCTTCCTAGAAGGAGGGGGGATCCAAACACGAGTTGTCTCTGCTAGAATAAAAGGGAGAGTAGCAACGGGTTGTCGATGCTGAAGGGCCAGAGCAACCTATACAATAGGTGTGGTAGGCACTAAATCACTAACCGTTAGACGGCTGTGCGGAGCAGGGTGTGGTCTAGGCATTGGCTGCCTAACCATAAGATGCACTAGCTATGTATGAACAAGAGTGTGATGAGTAGGTGTTTGGGCTGTCCGCCGAGCCACTGGTGGTCTGAAGGGGTGCATGGCTATGCATCATCTCCTATGGGTAGGAGAATGCAACAGCCTCAGTTAGGGTGACGAAAGCTGAGTTCGTGAAGGAACCAAAAGTGATCCCTCTAATAGGTAGACTAGCTAGTAGGGACTCAGAGAGAGTCACCTACTCATCGGAGCTAAAGAAGAAAGTCATGGAACAAGCAATAGGAGCCATGGCACTACATCCAAGGGAACAAAAAATGTGAAAGGATTAGTTAGAATTGAGAAAAGAAGAGAATGGATAGGGGACAGAATGGCCTAGTAGGCTAGAAGGAAAGGGATATAGCTAAGGGAACACCTAGATAAGAAGGAAACCTGACTAAGAAAAGATCATAACTAAGAGTAGGTCAGACCAAATTTAAGGAGAACCAATCCTGGAGTACATACAAGAAAGAATAATATAGGATCCAAAGATGGAGAGAGAAATGAGTCCCATCGTGGTTGCCAGAAACCTATATACCTCTGAAAGGGATCCTTTATAGAGTGAAAGGGTATACGACCGCATCCCCAAAGAATATAAAAAATCATAGGCCTTCGTGCTCTTCGCAAGCTGGCTAGTGGAAGGGAAGATTATATCGCACATATGATTAACTATTGAGGATAGTGACTCTCACCAATATACATCAATAGGCAATAATATTCATGACCTAATAAAAATAATAAGTTTCCCCCACTAGATACATCCACTCGAGTGGAGTTTATTTGATGGTGGAGTTTATTTTCCTATGGGCATAAGCTCCTGCGGTTAATTACATCTCAGGCTAGAGCCTGAGAATACTCTTAATTAAGGTTATGATATTATTATTTCCAAAAAAAGGATTAGCATAAAGAGCGGAGACTAGGAAATCCTATTCAAAAGAAAAGAAAAAGTTCAAGTGGGCTTAGTCAATATGCACAGTTCATACCAATATACAAAAGGACTAAGGCACTAAAGAGATTAGAGGAGAAGAAATCATACACTTAAAGCATGCAGAGGGAAAGAATGAAAGTGGCATCATCCACGTGACACGAATAAGCAAGAATTATAGTCCCATAAGAAAAGGAACTTAACCACCAATTAGGCATACTACGAGACACATGATGTAGTAGTCTTGAACCCTAGATCTAAGGTGGGTTTAGTGTTCTACACCTAACACTAACACCCATGTCCTAACTAATGCATCCTTGGCTTACATCCTGCCTGAAAAGAAAAGCTAGCTAACCACCTAGATGTATAAAATACATGTTGTCCAGTCTTTATAAAAGATGGGTATGTAGTTTAGTCTTTTGGAAGTAAGGCCAACATCTAAAGAGTTTTCTAGTTGGCCTTGAACTTATGTAGGGTGAATGCTCCTAGAGCTAATGCAATTAAAGTTTTGATTAAATTAGTTTCTAATACAATGCATGTTAATTAAGAGGTTCTAAATTAGGTATGCATAGAACTTTAAAAAGGCATATATAAAAAAAATTTAAGAAAAGATTGGGCTTCCCTAGGTCTGGCACCTCATCCTCATAGGCTAGATTATTCGGACTCTACCCACAGGTGAAGAAGTTTCTTATATCAATGAAGAAGATAATGCATTAATATTTATGTGACCCCGGATGATTACTAAAATATTAATTTTTAATTATGAGTAGAAAAAGATTTTAGTCCTTATAAAGCCTAACGAAATCAGGCTAAGCACATACAAGAAATAAATATAAGAAAAGCAGGCAAGTTCTACTGCACAATCAATATAAACACATTAATATAAATCAACCCAGAGTAAAGTAAGAAAGTTTAAGGCAAGTGCAGTATAAATATAACCCAGAGTTTGCAGAAAGTAATGGTGGCAAGGTCACATTGATAATAACCTAGATTATAATCCTACTGAATGATGCAAGTCTTAAAAGCAAGACATTTCATCTTCAAGTCTTCATCTTCAGGTGGATCATCCTCCTCTGAATCATCTTCCTTTAGATCGTCTTCCTTCATATCATCTTCTTCAGGCTTCATAGGGTTTGTCCTCTAGAAGGATACCCAAATGACTAAGAAATTCCCTATGAAGGACCTTTCTTTTTCTCATTAGATACAGAGTATTTGAAATGCCTCACTTTTGAAGTCATTGACAACTCGATACTTATTACATACCAAGCTATTAGTATTTCAAGCACTTGGCTACAACTAAATCCTAAGCAGTTAAGTAAAAATATCTCAAGCAATCACATCCCAAGCAATTAATATTTGTAAATAAAAGGAAATGCACTTGGCCACGCTCTTTTAATTTTAAAGGTGGCTAAGCAGTTTTCTAAGCATCACCTGAAAATAGTGTTAGTTTTAATGCTTAATTATTTTTCCCCCTTTATTTTAGCACTGCATGAGCGTGGCCACCTGCATAAGACTGGATTAGTAGTAAAAACGTCCCTAGCCCATGGGTAATCTATTGCAAAAATTATAAAATAAAGAGAAAGTATAGTAATAAAATAGAACATCATATCAATCACCATAACACATCAGAGCAATAAATATACGTGCCACATACAAGGATATCACTTCATAGAAGAAGAAAAGATAAATTACCGACTATAATCCTAGAACTAGAAGTGGTGCCCTAGCAAATCTATATGTGTGTGGTAAGCTTGTGTGGCTTCGGATAGTTCCTATATCGGGTAATTAATTCAAGTTGTTTCGTGATAACATTTGTTGAAGGTCAAGAGGAGAATTTAATTAAAATTTAAGTATTAATGAATTTGGGTCCAATTTTAGTTAATTTAGTTTGTGCATCAATTTTAATACTTAGTGTAGTATTCTTTAAAGTTTAAGTTGAATTAGCGAGTTTTAGGAAGGTTCTGGACCCTACTCGCTAGGCTAAGGGGGTCCAAAAGGTCACTATTAAAAACATGATAGGTTTAAGGGTTCTAATATTTAAATCAAATATTAGACCTTAAGGGGAATAATTGGACTACGATTTTTTTTAGATTTGGAGTTTTTTAGGCAAAGTTATGAATTTTAAAAGTTTTGTGCCCTAGTTAACAAACTATGATTGACTAGAGAATCGAATTTTTTATTTAGGTTGGTTTTTAGAAACCTAATATTTTTAATAAATAATATATTTTAATTAGAGTTTAATAGTTTTTAGTTTGCCTAGTTTGGATTTTTTTGGAATTAGTTATAAATTTTTAAATTTGGGGAAATTAATGAATTATTTAAAATTGTTTAATAAATATTATTTTAGGGGTTTTGATCCAAATCAGCACCAAACGGCTTGGAATCACCCCCAAAGTTCAGGAATGGCCAAAAGAGATATTCCCAAGTGTTTGGGGAAATTTTGAAATTTTTTAATAAATTTTAATAATTTAATTTAATCAAAAAGATAATTTTTAGTTAAAATTAAATTAAGGTTTAGATTAAAGTCTAATTAAGGTGTTTTTAATTATCAAAGATTAATCATTGAATTCTAAAAAGTTTGAGGTATTATGGATAATTTTTTGCAGTTAAAATGAATTATTTAATTTTTTTTGAAGTTATCATTGCTTAATTAAGGGTTAAATTAGAGTTTGTTAATTAAGTGGTTTAACGGCTCCTAAAAATTCTTAAAATATTCTAGGAGATTTAGGATGAAACTAAGTTTAAATTTTGAAAGTTTTTTGTCAATCGTGGATCTATCCTAACTCCTAAATTTTTTTTTTGAAGTTCAATTGACAAGTCATTAATTATTATTCTTAGGGTGTCGTTACGTTAAGTAAGTTCAAATCAAGTTTGACACTAACTCTCAAGATAACATGAAGGAAAAATGCAACAAAATAGAACATACCAAATTCTAGGATTTAGGAGGACCTAAGATAAATGCTCGTGCATCCTACACATGCAAAATATGATTAAAAAAAAAAGAGAACTAAGCATGCTTAACGATGCGATTAGTGAGTGATTTGAGCTCAATCACCAACTAATCCACCCCCCCCCCCCCCCCCCCCCCCCCTCCCCTGAATGCTATTCACATATATGACATATGTTTAAAATTTCAGAAAGTAGATCTAAAAGAAAATTGGGATAATTTAATAATATGTAATTTTAAAATAGTTTAAAATACATATAAAGTAAATAAATGTATGAGTTTAAAAATAACATAATTAAAAATATTTTAATGTTCATATGAGTGAGTGATCCACTAGTCACCCGAATGAGATTTCAAAATAATTTCAAAATAATTTTTTAATTTGAAAATAATTAACATATTAATATTTAAATAGTTGTTAAATAGTTAAAATAGTCAAACTATAGATAAATAATCTATAAAAATACTTTTTTAGTTGATGAAAATAATTTTAAAATAAAATAAATAATTTTCTAAAAAATTTAAGGTATTTTATGCTAAAATCTGATTTAAAATGAATTACATATGAGTTATCAAGTTTAAAGTATTTAAAGATAATTTTAAAATAATTTGAAATAAATACCATTTAAAATAAATTATAAAATAATGTTAAAATAAATATAAAAGATTCTGAAATCAAAATAAGTTAATAGATAAATAATCTTTTTTATAGATTTGGAAAGAAATTAGGTTTTAAATGTAATTAATTATTAATTAAATATTTTAGAAAATAAATTATTTAACTAATTTAAAATTACTTAAAATAATAACATAATTTTAAAATTAAATATTTAAAACAAATTCTGATTTTAAGATAATTTATAAAAAATAATTTTCTTACAATTTTGGAAAATAGTTAAATCTTAAATTAATTAATTAATAATTAATAATATAAATATTTAATTAAGTAAAATTACTTAAAATAGAAAAGTATTCTTTATATTATACTTAATTTGAAATTAAAAAATTATAAATTTTTTCTTATTTTAAATAAAATATTATTATTATTTATATATTTATTTAAAAGTAATAGTTACTAATAATATGTATTATTCAAAATATTAATTATACCTTAATACATAATAATTATTTAAAATATTTAAATATGCAAAAAAATTAAATATTAAATATGAATATATATCACATATATTAAAGAATTATTTTAAAATAAAATTCCAACTTTTACAAAATATTTTTATAATTTTATAATTAATTATTAATTAAATATAAAAGATATTTAATAATAAATATAATCTAAAATATAATTACTATTTTAAATTATTATTAATTTTAAATTGAAGGAAATAATTTTTTTAAAATTATGGTATATAATATGTGTATTGTTTATTTAAAATAATTTTTAAACATTTTTTGTAAGAAAAATAGTTTAAAATATAATTAAAATCTAATTTAAACTCGAATTATTAAATAATAACGACGGCGGGACGTGTTAAGGCATGAGATTCGTTTCGTGGCGTGGGCAATCATTGTCTATCTGCGCCGCTAGCAATTGAAACTCGCGGAACGCTGTTTCACTTAGCCATGTTGGCGTGGCTTTGCAATTATTCGATCCTCTGTTATTTCGAGCGGACGGTTGTGATCGAGCCATATGAATGGGGAAGCCGCATGATCAATATCTGTGGTTGATCCAAACAACAAAATGACGAGATCTTAACCATTGATCAAAAGATCAATGGTCACGATCTCATCCCATTGTACACAAGCATAACCCGAAACCCTAAATTCTTCTTCGCCTTGTTATCTCGATCGACTCAATAGAATACAATGAAATTTTAAACGTAGTTACTAGGAATGAAGAGCATTTGTGGTGGACCTTTTTTGCGGTCTAAAAAGTACTTTGTAGAAAGTTATTTAACCATAAGTGTTGAGACCTAGGTCTAGGGTTTTCGAGGAATTTTACCATCAGACCATCTGGATTTTGATAAGGTTGAGTTTGTAAATTGTCCTAATATATTTTCTTAGTTAAACTCGGGCTTTGAAATGCCTTGGATCGATGGTAAAAAGCTTTGGAATGTTTGGAGTCTCAGTTGGCCGAAGATCTCGCCGTCGTCGGCTCATGACTGGTGGATTTGACTTGGGATATGTGGAAGGGAGTCGTGGGAGCTCTCACACCAAAGATCTTGGGTTAAAGAGATTTTACGAAAGTGCAAGAGCAAAAAAGGTCCTTTTAAAACCCTAATTCCATCTATTTAAAGCCCTAGACTCATGATCAAGGGTTGGGATTGAATGTAGAGCCAATTAGGAAGGAAATAGAGGTGATTTAGCAGTGGTTTGATTGACAGGCAAATAGGAAAGGATTAAATGGCTTTAAGGGGTTTAATTTGACCTAAGAAGGTCAAATTTGACCTAATTAAATCTTGGGTTGACCACGTCAATAGTTGACCTGGTCAAACCAGTCAATTAGGTCCAAGGAGGTGGGGCTTTGAGCCAAAGATTGATTTTGATTTGAATTGAATTTGATTTGATCCAATAGAGCTTAATTGGTCAACCTGGGTTGACCTGGCCAACCAGGTTGACCCAAGGCATGGGTCAGGGCTTAATGGATTGGGTTTGACCCATTGAGTCTAAAGGAGGTAAGAATTGAGCCATGGAGTGATGAAATTGATTTGAGATGAAATGGAAGGATTTTGGGTCAATTAGGGTCAGCCTAGGTTGACCTGGTCAATCAGGTTGACCCAATGCCTTGGTATGGGTTCAATAGATTTGGCTTGACCCACTGAACACAAGGGAGATGGTCTTGGGGTTAGGCTTGGTCACATTTACCAGGTCAAATCCCTTGACCCAAAGTTCTGACAAATTCAAGGTCAACATATGCCATGATGCTGGAGAAATGACCGGAGCTCAGAGTTTAGAAATTCATATCCACCATCTATTTGTAGGCATTTGATTTAATGGAAAAGTTGATTTTCAATGAACATTTTGAATTAAATTATTATTTGAGTGACTTCGAATTTGACATGCATCATAAAAGTCTAGGTAAAGCAAGAGAAGTCATCAATGATAATAAGGTAGTATTTATAACCTTGAGTAAAAAGAGTTGGGGACGGAACCCATACATCTAAGTGAAGCAGAGCCAAAGGAAAAGATGCAAACATTGTAGAAATGGGAAAAGGTAACTTATGTCTTTTAGACGCCTTACAAACATAACATAAATATACAGAGGAAGGAATAACTAGTTCTATGTTTTCATTAGAGGTGATTGCTAACACATGACTATGTTGATGACCAAGGCAGTTGTGCCACCGAATTGATGAGAACAAAGTGGTCGATAGTGCTGATGGAGGCTGGGCCACAGAAGGAAGTTTAATTATGTACAGACCATTGGGATATGGTCCCTGTAGGAGGATTGCCTGAGCCTTCTGATCCTTAATAGAGAAGCTAGATGGAGAAAAGACAATAGAAACATTATTGCCCTTAGTGAGGTTAGAAATGAAAAACAAGTTTTGAGAGAGAGTGGGAACGTGGTAGATTTGAGGAAGAGATAACTTACGAGTTGGAGTTGGGAGAAGACCTGGGCCGGAGTGAGCTATGGGAAGGTTTTGTCCATTGCCAACAGAGATGTTGTCCACTCCTTGATATGAGTTTGGCTGTGCAATGTTTTCTAAGGAGTTCGTGAGACGTGAAGTTGCTCCGGAATAAATATACCTATCCTGAGAGGATATTGTCGAGTCTGCTATAGAGCTTTGGAGGGAGTTTGCGGTACAGTTGGAGTATAGTTCACATTTAAGCGATGCCAGCATTGGGGTGCTGCATGACCTCGTTTAACACAGATTTCAAATATAATCATGGAGAATGAGTTGGAACAACCACCTGTGTTATTATTGTTGGTAAATCGGCTTCTGTCGCGACGTCGACGATCGCGAAAAGAGTATATGGCATTGGGATCAACTGAATGAGGGTCTCTATTTGATTCAGCAACAAGATTTATCTCCTTAGTTAGAAGATAGGAATATAGCTCATCAAGCGTAAGAGGACTTCATTTAGTTCGAATCGAGGTCTTGAATACTTGAGAGGTCAGTGGAAGTCCATTAAGTATCTAAATAGTAATATCTTCTGAGTCGACGTTCGAATCAGTGGCGACAATGTTGTCTACTAAGGACTAAGGTCTTGATCGCGTGAGATTCTGTGCTATTGAGAGATTTCACATAGAAATGTTGTGTAGCTCGTTTTTCAGTTGTATTACTCTAGATCAGTTGGATGCCTAGAGTCTTTGTTCGAGTGTATGCCATATGTCGGAGCAGCAGTCCAGATGAAGAACATACGGTAAGATTGAAGGTGAGATGGTTGAGCATAGAGCATTTGCGAGATTCTGATCTATGAGTAGCCATTGAGTGTAGGCTGGGTTGAGCATTGTGCTACCATCAGATTGTTGAAGAAGTCGGTGACAACGAGACTCAGAGCTATCGAGATGACTGGTGAATCTGTTTGCTCGCAGTAGTTTAAGTATTTGCGACCTCCACACTGGGTAATTATCATTAGAGAGAGGCGGGTACTATGGTTTTTTTGTTAGAGAGAACAAGATTGAGGGAGGATGGAGTAGGTAGCGGATCTGTGGACGTACTAGTCGACTGATCGGCGATTTGCGAAGAAGACGACTGCGCCATTATCACTATAGCTCGGAGAAAAGTTCTCTCAGCTCACAACCTTGCTCTGATATCAAGAAGAAATGCCGAGGTAAATCTTCTACAAACCTGCAATACAGGTTAGAGCAGAGGAATCACAGCAAAGGCAATTTCAGATAATCTCTTCATCAATTCTTCATCATTGATCTGATGTCCATTGTTTATTACAATGCTCATATATAGACTATGTGTATACACGTGTAGGGATATACCATGTGGTTTGTTATGAATGAATGGTGATTAGGTGAGGTGTTTGTTGTTATCAGAGAGTGTGGATGTGATAGTGGAGAGCTGTGCTAATAGTAACATCACGAATCTTTTAATAAACCTTATTTCTCGGGGTAATCCGAGCTCGCAGAGGCTTCGACATTACCACTGTAAATTCAGACTTCTCAGAGAAATCAATCTCCTCTCCGTCCACGGCAGCCCATTCAAACTCCCTAACCATATTAGCAACAAAGTACTCAAGGTGAAGAATGGCGAGACCAAGCCCAGGGCAAATCCTCCGCCCAACCCCAAAAGGCATCATCTTTATCTCTCTGTTCCCCGTAATATCGACCCCTTCTCCATCACCTCCAGCCATGAATCTCTCCGGTTTAAACTCCATGGGCTCTTCCCACAGCTTCTCATCCCAAGCCATATCCGCCACCGTAAAGTTAATCGATGCATTCTTGGGTATAAGGTACCCTCCAAATTCAACATCTTTAATCACCGAGTGCGGCAGCAAGAAGTGCGATGGCGGGTGGCGGCGCAGCCCTTCCAAGACCACTGCCTTTAAGTATGGAAGCTTATTTAAATCTTCCTCTTTGATCTCTTCTCCATTTATCCCCTTCAACTCCTCAAGCAGTTTGGCCTGCACGGCAGTCCGCACTGCGATCTCTGCCATAATCCACTGCAGCGCAGTGGCGGTCGAATCCGTTCCGGCGGTGAGAAATTCCGAACAAAGCAGTATTATTTCATTATCTGTGAGTTGGCTTCCTCCTTCCTGTGCTAGACTGAGGTCGAGGAGAGAATCTACGTATGAGTAAACGAATCGTTGTTCCCTGGCTTGTTTGTGATTCTCTCTGCGAGCCCTTATCAACGGGAGAAAGAGGTCGATCTGTATTTGCCTTAACCGCGCCACATTCTTTAACATCCCCTGGAACATAAATCTCAGGAGTAATTTAGGAACAAAAGAAAAAACCCTCATATGCTTACTCATATACAGGAGGGGCTCCCTCTGTGCAGTTTCAATCTTCCTTATGGCCTTCTCATCAAGCTTCTCTCCAAAGCACATGAGGACCAAGAGGGAAAACATGGCTAACTGGAAGCTCTCCATGGCAACCACAGCTCGTTTAGGAGATTGTTCAGACCTGGTTTGGAGGTCGTTGAGGAGAAGGCCGAGGACCCAACGGCGTCCAGGTGCGAAACGGTGGATCTTGACGGGGTGAAGGATCTCGGAGGTAAGGTTCCGGCGCAGGAGGCGCCATTGGTCGCCGTAAGGGGAGGAAGTGATGTTCAAGATGCGAGAATTATGGAAGCGGCTGTAGGGAGACGGAGGAGGTCGCGAGGAAAAGGAGGCGCCGTGCTCGACGAGGGCTTTGTGGGCAAGATAGCGATCGACGATGAAGATAGAGGGATGAGATCCAAAGCGGAGGGTGATGATGGGGCCGAGTTGAGAACGGAATTTTCTGAGGAGGATTTCTAGGTTTAAGAGGGAAGTGGAATGGCGGAGCCATAGGAGGCTGCCTAAAATAGGGATGGATGGAGGTCCAGGAGGTAGCGGTGGTTTCCTACAAGGGAACAGGAGGAAGGCGATTATGAAAGAAAGGAAGATGGGGATGAGGAAAAGGATTATGGACCAGGCTTCCATTGTTTGTTATGCTCTGAGTGGGAATTGCTGTGGTATATATTTCATATTGAATAAATTTTAAGTAGAATATGGCAAAGTTTAAATTGGCCAAATTTTAAGAACGAGCAGTTCTTACGTCAGTCTTTGAAAGAGAAGAAAGAACGGCAGAAAATATAAGAACGAGCATGTTTTGGCACATTTTGAGTGTGCCAATCAATTCGGCTTATTCCACTGTTTTCGGAAATTCCTACCTTGTTCTCGTCTTCGGAATTGCTCTCGTTTTCCCGGAATTGCTTTGGGAGGGAGAAATTCATTTTGACCCTGTCTTGGCGGAAGTGCCTACTAGAATAGAAAAAATATATGTATAAATTTAGTTTAAATAAATGTTTAATTGTAATATAATTTATAAATTGTTATTAATTTTTTATAGTTGTAATAAGTAATTTTATTTTCTTCATTGTTTTATTTAATTTAAATAAAAATTTAAAAGATATATTACAAAAAAATATTTAATTGTTATAATTATAATTATATTTTAGATAATAAAATTAATATTATTTTATATTTCATTTAATATTAAAAACATATTTCATGTAATATATTTCATAACTAAATGGTCTCCATGTAGCAAGTGCCTCATCATCATCGTCCATCAAAATATCAAAAACCATCAAATCAAAAATCCTATTTCTTTTTAAATTTTCTTTTTTGCTTATTACCACTCGCATTGAGAACACCAAAAACAAGAGAATGGTCCTTCTAAAATTCATGATAATTGATACATCATCAAAAAATTATCTTGATCGGGCACGAATATTGATGCAAAAATCAAATTGGTAACTTCCAAAATTAAAATTGGAACCATCCGAACTTTGATTTTAGCAAATTTACAGTCGAACTAAATGAATCGAAAATACGATTCCAACGACACCAAATTTGACTCAATCCAAGTCCAAATGGGTCCAAATCAAGGACCCGAAGAACTTTTAGAAGCTTCGAACCACAATTTGAATTTTCAAACAGTTTCCAAACATTACGTTCTTATTGTCGAATCAAGCGGCTCAACGAGGCGAATCCAACGAGCCCAAGATCGCTAAATTTTGACATCACTAAGAGAAATGCAGGGCCTATTTATAAATTTCTGGAGTGGCATGGCCCGTAAATAGGTGAGAGATTCTCCTCGACCATCGTCTGAGCTCCGTCGGACCACCACTTGAGACCCTCTCCTCCGCCGAACCACTACCTGATGCCGGAGTTTCGTCGGACCACCACTTAAGAGCCTGAGCTTCGCCGGACCACCGCCTAACGTCATTGCTCCCCCGAACCACCACTTGAAGTCCTCACATCCGTCGAACCACCGCCTAATGTCAGAGTTCTGCTGAACCACCACTTAAGGGCCTGAGCCGAATTTGGTGTTGTTGGGTTTGTATCTATGAAACATTCAGTTCGACTATAAGTTTGCTAAAATCGGAGTTCGGATGGTCCCAATTTTAATTTTGAAAGTTTCCAACTTGATTTTGCCTTGAGATTCGTGCCCGATCAAGATAATTTTTTGAAGACTATCAATAATTATAACAATTAAATATTTTTTTGCAATATATCTTTTAATTTTTTATTTAAATTAAATAAAATAATGAAGAAAATAAAATTACTTATTACAACTACACAAAAATTAATTACAATTTATATATATATTTACTATTCTGCACTTCTGCCAAAATAAAGTCAAAATAAAGCCAAAACAAATTTCTCTCCCAAAGCAATTCCGAAAAACGAGTGCAATTCGGAAAATGAGAACAACACAGGAATTTCTGAAAACATTGGAATATGCCGAATTGATCGGTGCACTCAAAATGCGCCAAAGGCTGTCACGACTCTGCTGGTTCTTATATTTTCTGTTGTTCCTGCTTTCTCTTGCTAAAACTGGCTTAAGAGCTGCTCGTTTTTAAAATTTTGTTGTTTGAATTATATGAATGAGCTAAATTTATAAAAATTTAAAAACAACCGTACTAGTCAAACTATTTAGTATTTTCATTGAAAACGTTAAATAGTTTGGCATATTCTAAAAAAAGTCAAATAATTTGACGTTTTCTATACAATTATTAGCCAAACTATTTGGCTAATTATGAATACAATAAATTGTTTGGCTAATTCTACAGAATTAGCCAAACTATTTGGCTAATTCTACCCACATTTCCACTAACCATCATTAGTAATATCTTTAGCTGATTAAGGACGCATAAAAAAAAAGTAGGTTAAAGGGCGATAAGCTCTCAGATTAACTAATCACCTGCTTAACATGCCATTATTAGATAAATGACCTATTATACGGGTGATTTTACCCTAGCTCAAATTTTTTAAGAAAATCTTTTTTATTATTTATTTAATTTAATATTAAATAGTAACTTATTCATGTTTTAGATAAAATTTTAAATTGTTCATTGATCTAACTTATGTTAGTTAGTTTTAATGAAAACACTACTTAAACCAAGTAGGTTGTATTTTTAAAGTAAAAAACATTTAAATTAGCCACTTTAGTGTTTACGAACATTCACCACAGCACGAACCAATAATCGTTGGTCGCTTAAGTCTGAGTGAGCGTTCGACATTGCTAGAACCACATACGAGAGGGCGTGCAAGTGTAAGTGATTGGACGCCATTAGGTGCAATCCTTTTTCATGTCATACTAGAGAAGGTGTACTGGCCAGCGTTTGGTGGGGTTGCATGCTTAGTTCGAATGGTACCCTCTGTTGCAAATCTAAGTTTATGGATTAGACTTTTGATGATAGCAAATATTCATGATTTCCTACGACTGCTTTGCCTACTAACTTTTCAGGTCCACAAGATCGAATGCAACTCAAGCCAGCTCAAGATCGGGTAGATTTAGGTTGAGTAAAGTCTGTATTTTTCCTTTCTTGAGTCAATTATAAAAGTGATTCATGATGCTAAGTAACCTTGCACACACACACTTGAGGGGTTTTTTGAGTTTTTCTGTTTTAAGTACATCAGCCTGGATGATGTTAATATCGTCCAGGACAATAAGCTCAAATCAGAAAGAATCAGCCGCCATGATCAGTTTAGGTATTCTTTATTTTAAATTATCGGCTCGGACGATCTCCATATCGGCCAAGACGATACAGCACAATTATGCCTAAATTAATATGGCAATTATGGAAAGCAATTAAGGCTGATTGATACGATCACATTGGCCGGGCCGATCGCAGAATCGGCCAGGACGACGGGCTAGACGATTGACATCGGTCAGAATCTGTTCAGGGCGATGTTCAGGATGATTGTACTCGAATTTGAACTAATCATCCAGGACAATATTGTATCAGCCTGGACGATGTAACCAATTTCTTCTGATCGTACTGATTCGCCATGGCTGATTAAGCTTATTTTATACTTATCGGCTAGGAAGATATCCCTATCATCCTAGATGATAATGTCAGTTCTTGAAATTCTATTTAAAGGACCCAATTTTTCTCATGCAACAAGACCTTGAGTGCTGTTATATTGACCTGAGAGAGCCTTGGGAGAGGGAGGGAGAGAGAGAGAGAGAGAGAGGAACTTGTGAGGGGGAGTCTGTGAGAGGGTTCACAAAGGTTGCTCTAAGCAAGATTCCAAGTCGTCGTCTTCGTTCTTCGTCCTTCGTCCTTAGGAGGTTCTTGGGAGGTTTACTTCAGCAAAGGTCTGGGTTCTCTGACCGTTTCAGGAGGAAGCAAAAGGAGCCGGTTCTCTGCCGCACCGGGGTTAGTGAAAAGAAGTCTATTGTAAAGGCTTCTTCGCCTAGTTGTGGGAGCTAAAAGAGAGACACTTAGTTAGTGTAATACTCGGAGGGTGCCTCTGAGGAGTGGACGTAGGTCAAGGATTGACCGAACCACTATAAATCCTGTGTGATCATTCTTTGTTTTGCTTTTGCATTTATTTATTTTTGCACTCTGATTTCTTTGGTGAATTTGGTTTTAATTTTGTGCTTTACATAAAGAATTTTTTTTAAATACCAATTCACCCCCCCTCTTGGTTAGCCTCAGGCTAGTTCTTAAGGGCTTAACATCCCTAACGAACTTTCAAGTGGTATCAGAGCGGGATTCATAAAAACTAATAAAACTTTTTAAATTTTGATCCATGGCTAACAACAAAAATCGTAATACTACGGAAGGGTATTCTATTACCCGACCACCTTTGTTTGATAATATCCCTTTTGATTTTTGGAAAACTCGCATGTCTATATTTTTACAATCAATTGATTATTGCATGTGGATGCTTGTTAAAGATGGTTATACTCCTCCAACTGAAAAATTGAATAGCATTATTGTTCCACATCCTTTTACTGAATTGACTCTAGATGATAGAGATTTAGCACAATTAAATGCAAAATCTTTGAACTGTTTTTTCTGTGCTTTGAAATCAGAAGACTACATGCGTGTTTCCACTTGCATTACCAGTAAAGAAATTTGGGATAAATTGTGTATCACCTATGAAGGTACTAATGAAGTCAAGCAATCCCGTTTGAATATTCTCTTGCATGATTCTGAACTTTTTTGTATGAAATCTTCTGAATCAATTTCTAAAATGTATACAAGATTTACTCAGATTGTTACTTCATTGCATGCATTAGGAAGAGAACTTTCTAACTATGAAAAAGTAAACAAAATTTTAAGATATTTGCCTTCCTCTTTTGATGCAAAAATTATTGTAATATCTGAATCTAAAGATTTGAATACTTATTCGATCAATAACTTACTTGGTTCACTCATTGCTTACGAGCAAGGAGTGAACCAAAGAAATCTTGATGCAGGTGAAAGGAAGAAGGAAAAAATGGTGGCACTTAAGGTGAACAATTCGGACACTGACTCCTCCGGGCTGAAAGCGATGATGTTGCTTTAATCATAAGGTAATTTAAGAGCATTCTAAGGAAGAAATAAAAGAATCATCAAAAGTGGAATAAAGGTAAGGGTAGCAAAAATTTTAAGAATTCTAATGAAATAATTTGCTTTGAATGCAGGAAGCCTAGGCTTGTTAAAGCTTATTGTCCTCTGCTTAAAGCATACCCAAGTAAGGAGAAGGGTAAGGAGAAACCAAACTTCAAATAGGACAAGAGCAAGAAGAAATTCAAAAAGGCATTCTGGGTAGA
The DNA here is from genome assembly GCA_022539455.1 of Dendrobium nobile. Classification (NCBI taxonomy): domain Eukaryota; kingdom Viridiplantae; phylum Streptophyta; class Magnoliopsida; order Asparagales; family Orchidaceae; genus Dendrobium; species Dendrobium nobile. The sequence goes on along the minus strand of CM039719.1, from coordinate 45,035,916 downwards.
TTCTTCATCAGATTCCTTTGAAACTAAACCTGAGTAGGAAATAACAAACTTGTGCTTAATGGCGGACAATAATCTTTGTCAAAGTGACCAAAAAGAGATATGTGAACTAACCTATGAGCAACTCCTTGAAGTTTTTGAAAAATACATGCATCATATAGGAAACTTAACAAAACTCATGCTAGCCTGAAATTGGATTTTTTTTTAATTTATAAAAAGAGCATGAAATTCTTCTCAAAGATCATTCAACAATTGATTCAAATCACATGACTTACTTGATGAGTTTGATGCATTAAACAAAAAGCATGCTGAGTTATCTGATTCTCATGATTCTTTAAAATTGTCCCATTCCGAGTTAGAAAAAGAATATAAAAAATTAGAAAATTTAAAAACCTTTAAAAATAAAAAATCTTCATTTCATGCATCGCATAAAAAGCATCACCATAGGAGTAGATTAGTGCATCCTTTTCCTGGAGTTAGATATTTTTCATGTGGCATGCTAGGACACATAGCACACACTTACACCATTCACCATAGCCCACATTGGGTCTGGAGACCCAAGTTACATGATCCACAGCATGCATTACATTTTACTTTCCATAAGAAGGAACCCAAACATGTTTGGGTTCCTAAATCTGACATTTGATAATTTTCTAGGCAAGCTCTCACAAAAGGCCTCGTGAGAGCATGTGGTACCTGAATAGTGGATGCTCTCGACATATGACTGGCAATGCTAGTCAATTCATAGTGTTGGAGACTAGGATAGGAGGTAAGGTGACTCTTGGAGACAACACCACCAGGAAGGTGGTAGGAGCAGGTATAATTGGTAATTCCAAGAATCTTCTGATTGAAAATATTTTTCTTGTATATGGACTGAAACATAACTTGCTCAGTATTAGTTAGCTTTGTGATAAGGGTTTCATCATAAATTTTTTGACAAATTCATGCATTACGAGCTTAAATAATAATACTGCTTTGTAGGGAAAGCAGGTCAATAATATTTACATGATTGATTTAAATAACATTGAATGTGCTGCTTCATTTTGCTTAAAAACTGTTATTGATGATTCATGGTTGTGGCACAGGAGATTATGTCATGCCAGTATGAAAACCCTTAAAAAAGTGATCTAAAAAGACTCAGTTAGAGGTGTCCCCAAGCTTAAGTTTTCAAAAGACCACCTTTGTGATGCCTGCCAATTAGGAAAGCAAATTCACTCCACTTTTCACTCCATTAAGGACATTAACACCTCTAGACCTTTAGAAGTCCTTCACATGGATTTGTTTGGACCCGTTAGCACTGCTAGCTTAGGAGGGAAAGTCTATGATTTTTTGATTGTCGATGACTACTCGAGGTTTACTTGGATTAGATTTCTGTCACACAAAAAAGAGTCATTGGATGAGTTTAGAGTCTTCTTCACTTGGATTCAGCAAAAGCTAGGTTGTGAGATCTTGACCATTCATCGTGACCATGGGGGAGAGTTTAAAAAAGAGAGATTTGGAGATTTTTGTGAGTACAAGGGGATTAGCCACAACTTCTCAGCTCCTAGGACCCCTCAACAGAACGGGGTAGCTGAAAAGAAGAACCAGACCTTAGTGGAAGCTGCTAGAGCCATGCTTACTAAGTATTCACTTCCAAAATACTTTTGTGATGAAGCGGTTAACACAGCTTATTATGTGTTGAATATGGTGAATGCTAGAGCCAAATTAGATAAGACACCCTATGAGATCCTTAAGGGTAGGACACCTATTCTTTCTCACTTTCATGTCTTTGGTTGTAAGGTTTTCATTCACAACAACGGGAAGTCTCACTTAGGAAAATTTGACCCAAAATCCGATGAAGGAGTGTTCATAGGATATTCTAGTATTGGGAATTCTTTTAGGGTGTTTAATAAGAGGACTTTGGTGGTGGAAGAGACTTCATATGTAACTTATCCTAGAAAGCCTAGAGTTGAGGATGATGATGATGGAGAGATTGTCACTGGATTAAAAAACTTGGAGAAGGGGGTAGAGCACCAAAACACTAAAGGAGTAGAAGAGGTTACCCAAGAAGTAGAAAATGTAGATCTAGAGGAAAGGGTTAAACCTTCACACACTTTACCTAGAGATTGGAGATACCCTTCAAGTCACCCTAAAGATCTGATTTTAGGAGACCCTTCTGATGGAGTTAGGACTAGACATGGACTTAGGAAGGAAGTGAACCACTCTGCCTTTATCTCAATGACTGAACCCACTAACATAAACAAAGCCCTTATTGATGAGTTTTGGATCCTAGCCATGCAGAAGGAGTTGAACCAATTTGTTAGGAATGATGTTTGGGAGCTTGTAGAAAATGCCTAAGGGATAAAGTGTAGTTGGAACCAAGTGGGTCTTTAAAAATAAGGTGAATGATTCTGGAGTGGTGGTTAGGAATAAGGCAAGATTAGTGGCTAAGGGGTATAACCAAATAGAAGGGATAGATTTTGAGGAGACTTTTTCCCCAGTAGCTAGATTGGAAGCCATTAGAGTGCTATTAGCCTTTGCATGTTATAAGGGATTTAAGCTTTTTCATATGGACGTTAAGAGTGCCTTTTAAATGGAGAAATAAAAGAGAATGTGTTTATAGAACAACCCCAAGGTTTTGAGAGTTCCCAATTTCCAAATCATGTTTTCAAATTAAAAAAAGGCCTTATATGGATTAAAGCAGGCACCTAGAGCTTGGTATGAGAGGCTTAGCACATTCTTACTAGAAAGAGAGTTTGTTAAGGGGAGTGTAGACACCACACTTTTTCTAAGGAAAGTAGGATATGCTTTGCTCATTATTCAGATCTATGTCAATGATATAATTTTTGGATCTTCTAATAAAGGCTATGTGATGCTTTTTCTAAAACAATGAGTAAGGAGTTTGAGATGGGTATGATAGGAAAATTGTCCTACTTTTTGAGGTTTAGCATTAGACAATTAAATGATGGAACTTTTTTGAGCCAAACAAAGTACATAAAGGACATCTTGAAAAAAATATGAAATGGACAATGCCAAGCCAATTAATACTCTCATGACCTCAGGATTTCAATTAGACAAGGACCCAAATAGAAAATCAGTTGATCAGAAGAAGTACAGAGGGATGATTGGATCTTTACTTTACCTGACTACTAGCCGACTTGATATAATGTTTAGTGTTTGTCTTTGTGCTAGATTTCAAGCTGACCCTAAGGAATCCAACCTGATTGTAGTTAAGAGAATTCTTAGATACCTTTTAGGGGCCAAAAACCTAGGGATCTAGTACCCTAGGCACAACACTTCTTTTGAGATTATTAGATTTACTGATTTTGATTTTGCAGGATATAAAAAGCACTTCTGGAACTTGCCAATTCGTAGGACATTCTTTAGTCTCCTGGTCTAGCATAAAGCAAAACTCTGTTGTTCTTTCCACTGCTGAAGCTGAGTACATTGCTTTAGGAAGTTGTGTGGCCCAAGTCCTTTGGTTAAAATAGCAAGTACTAGATTTAGGATTACTTGTAGGCACCATCTCTATTCTTTGTGACAACACTAGTGCCATATGTATTTCTAAGAATCCCATCCAACATTCAAGGACTAAGCACATTGACATTAGGCATCACTTTATTAGAGACCATGTGACTAAGGGAGACATTAAGTTACATCATATGGTGACTAAGAATTAACTGGCAGACATTTTTACTAAACCACTGGCCTTCGACACTTTCAGCAATTTAAGGACCAGATTGGGTGTGATTGTCATTAATGCATGAACTTGATTTCTACTGATGTTGTATCTGCTGATTACTTTGCCTTATTTTTCTAGTTTTTTTGTTTTTGTTTATTTCTTTTTGGTTAGTTGTTTTTTTTTTGTTTTTTTTGGTACTTTATTTTTTCATATGCCTTGCTTTGTTTTTCCTTTTTAAATCATCGTTGAATTGATATCTTATGTCTTGTTTTTTATTTTGAAAATTTGGAGTTAATGTTTTACATCTCTTAATCTGCTAAAGGGTAAAAATACCGTTGATTGTATCTCTTTCTCTAACCTATTTTGGTAGTAAAAATTTCTTTTCTAATCAAAAGTCCATCTTAAATTAACAACTGGGTTTTGCAATTGAGATCTTTTCTACCTTGCTACAGTAATCTAGCTTATACCATAATAGTCAAAGTTTTTATGTTACTTCAAGATTTCTCGTTATCCTGTCAATACGTCTCTCACATGATTTTTTATTATGTTTTGTGGATTATTTTTCCCTATATTAGAGAGTGAGTTTTTGTTCTCTAATATCTGAAAGATATACTCACAACTAAGAATATTTAAGAGTTTTTGGAAAAGAATCTAGCTTGCAAAAATAATGAAAAAAAGTGGCCAATGATGCCAAAAACAAAAGATACACAATAACGCCAAATTGAAAAAAAAAATATACACAAAGTATATCAAAAAATCAAAAGATGTGGAAATTGGAACATTTTAATGGACAAAAGGCATAAAATGAGCCCATCTAAAGTAAGTTATCTTCCTTTCCTCCAACTCTTAAAACTTAGAAGATTTCTTGAATCACTTGAGATTTTCAATGACTTAATTTCAAATTTCGCAATTGTACAAACTAATTTGATATATTATTCTATAATATATTTTTCTGAAACCAAGTCTTAATCGGATCTCTTTTTCTTATCCAAATGTTTTTTTAAGTTAGGCCTTTTGATTTCAAAAGAAAATTTTGCCCTAAAAGAAGTCCGAGCTTAGGGTTAACATGATAAGATATTTTACTGTTTTTTGGATTTTTGAAGTTGTTAACTCATTAACTTATAAATTTTTAAAATCAATCACATGGAGACTATATCATATTCATGCCTTGATTAAAAAAAAACTTTTTTTCTTTTGTTTTATTGTTGTTATTTTTTTTTCTTATTAGTTTTTGGGCCTTCTCTAATCATCTCCATCCCTCCTGATTTGAAATTTTTTGTCACATTGTCCTGGCCGATGTTTATATCATCCTGGATGATGGGCTTTCTGTGCTTTAAAAACTCCATCTATTGAATATTCTGACTTTTTTGCTCTAATCATCCTGGATAATCCTTTATCATCCTTGATGATATAATCGACCTCTGCTACAATCATCTTGATCGTCCTGGCCGATATCTTTTTTCATCCTCGACGATGCATTTATTGGTTATCATCCCAACCGATACACCTGTTCGTCTTGGAAGATACACATGTTGCATGTTTAAAATCTATATTTTCTCTTAAGACGATCCATTTTTATAAAATCATCCTGGCCGATCTACTATTCGTCCTGGATGATACAAGTGGCGCATGATTTAAAACAATTATAATTTGGCCATTACGATTCATTATTGAGCATCGTCCTAGATGATCCACCTAATCGGGATGGATGATCTACTTTTTCAATGGTCATCCGGCCTGACTCCTCGGGACGATCGTCTATGTCTAATCATCCCGGCCGATGTTTGATCTGCCCAGACGATCGGACCGTCTTTTTGACCAATCAGACTGTTCACAATAATTGCACCGAATTGTCCTGGACGGTCCTGCGATCGGATTTGACGATCCGACCGATCCTTTAAATTCAGAGCCTTCCAGCAAGAATTTCCACACAATCTCTTTCCCTTGCTTACCTCTCCCTATTTTCCCATTGCTTTTTCTGCTAATGGCTGGCAAGAAACGTGCTCGTCAAACATTTGGAAGCTCCTCAAGCGTCATGCTGGACCCTTATTTTCGCGAGGCAGACGATCAGGCTGCCTACCATTGTTACAAAGAGTGCGGCATTACTCTCTCTCAAACAATCAATCCACCCTATCTCTCCTATCTGCTACTGGATCTTTTCACTCACACTTCTCATTACTTTATTCTCACCCTTGCAGTCCCCTTTAAATCTGAACTTCTTTTTGAATTCTATGCAAACCTTTGCATAAATTCTTCCTACATTGCTCTCACCTCTTATGTGAATCGACGTCCTATCGAGATCACATATCGGGAATATACTGAACTATTGCAGCTGTCCACCACTAGGGATAAGCTGCATACCCTTATATCTGATCCTGACTTTGACTGGTCCACTGCAAATCACTTTCTTTGCCACACCAACACACACTTTCATATTGGAGAGACTAGCTCTTTACTCAAAGATGCTAGGACAATCCAGCATGTCCTTCGCACTTCTGTTATTCCAAAAGCCGGGGACCGAGTTCACATCACTCCACTGCTTTCACTTACTACCTTTTACATTCTGGCCCACAGAGAATTCAATTCCATAGGCTTAATCTTTCGCTACATAGAGCATTTGACTACCTTTAGAGATCCAAGTCATAGAAGAAAAACTAATCTTGCTCTAGGACACATCATTGCAGATGTTTTAGAATCAAAATACAACCTTCAATATCCTGCTCCTCCTAACCATCTGCCACCTTTTTACTCAAACAATTCCTTCAATGCCCTTCACAGTACTCGTCTCCACCCAAGGGATGGGGAAGCTCAGGGGGTAGAGGAGGAGGAGGCTCCCGCTCCCGCTCCTATTCCTGAACCTGTTCTTCTCCGCCAGCACTCTCGGTTGAATCAGTTGGTGGAGAGATTTGATCAATTAGAGATCCGCTTCGACACATTCGTAGCACACCAGCAGCAGCAGCACGCTGAGGACGTGGCTGAGTTCGATGCCTATGTTGCACACCAGCAGCAGCAGTACGACCAGAACATGACCTAGTTTGGGGCACAATTTGCCATGTTTTCCACTTTCTTCTAGCAGCCACCACCTCCACCACCTCTGTCTGATGAACAGGGGCCCTCGTTTCTTTGATTTTCTTTGTATTTTTCTAGTTTGTTTCTCTTCTAATTTAAGTTTCAGTTTTCTATAGTTTGTTTTTATTTTTTTTTATGTTTTGTTTTAGTTTCTGTTATATTTTTATTTGTGTTTCCCTCATTTTTGTGATGTTAAAATGGGGAGTAGTATGATGTATCTTGTACTTTGAGTTCTGGAACTTAGTTAACTTTTTTTTACTAAACTGCCCTAAATGTTTGAAATTTTCTGGGTATGTTTGCTATCATCAAAAAGGGGGAGATTGTTACAAATCTGAGTTTATGTATTAGACTTTTGATAATAGCGAACATTCATGATTTCCTACGACTACTTTGCCTACTAACTTTTCAGGTCCACAATATCGAATGCAACTCAAGCCAACTCAAGATCGGGTAGATTTAGGTTGAGTCAAGTCTGTATTGTTCCTTTCTTGAGTCAATTGTAAAAGTTGTTCCTAATGCTAAGTAACCTTGCACACACACACTTGAGGGGTTTTCTGAGCTTTTCTGTTTTGAGTACATCGGCCTGGACAATGTTAATATCGGCATGGATGATTCAACTAAAAATAAAAACCCTAATTAGGGTATTCTAGTTAAGCAGCCATCATTAAGCAAATCATCCTGGACAATATGTGTATCAGCCAGGACGATAGGCTCAAATAAGAAAGAATCAGCCACCATGATCAATTTAGGTATTCTTTATTTTAAATTATCGGCTCGGACGATCTCTATATCGGCCTGGACGATACAATATAATTATGCCTAAATTAATCTAGCAATTATGGAAAGTAATTAAGGCTGATTGATACGATCACATCGGTTGGGCCGATCGCAGAATCAGCCAGGATGATGGGCTGGACAATTGACATTAGCCAAAATCTGTTCAGGGTGATGTTCAGGATGATTGTACTTGAATTTGAACTAATCTTCCAGGATGATACTGTATCGGCCTGGACGATGTAACCAATTTTCTTTTGATCGACCTGATTCATCCTAGCTGATTGAGCTTATTTTATACTGATCGGCCAGGATGATATCCCTATCATCCTGGACGATAATGTTGGTTCTTAAAATTCTATTTAAAGGACCCAATTTTCCTCATGCAATAAGACCTTGAGTGCTGCTATATTGACCTGAGAGAGCCTTGGGAGAGGGGGGGGGGGAGAGAGAGAGAGAGAGAGAGAGAGAGAGAGAGAGAGAGAGAGAGAGAGAGAGAGAGGAACTTGTGAGGGCGAGTTTGTGAGAGGGTTCACAAAGGTTGCTCCAAGAAAGGTTCTAAGTCATCGTCTCTGTTCTTCATCGTTCGTCCTTAGGAGGTTCTTGGTAGGTCTACTTCTGCAAAGGTCTAGGTTCTCTGCTCGCATCAGGAGAAAGCAAAAGGAGTCGGTTCTTTACCGCACCAGGGTTGATGAAAAGGAGTCTGTTGTAAAGGCTTCTCTGCCTAGCTGTGGAAGCTAAAGGAGAGACACTTAGTTTGTACAATACTTGGAGGGTGCCTCCGAGGAGTGGACGTAGGTTAAGAATTGACCGAACCACTAAACATCCCTAATGAACTTTCACCCCCAGCATTCTATCGAAGAGCTGGGACACCACGTTCCAATAGATATAGAAATACGATCGATGAACCATGAAGGAATACTTGACAAGTTTGTAAATCTTGTGGTGTGATCAGCCATAATAGTGCAACCTGCTCAAGTAGGGCTAGAAGTTCAAGAATAGTCATTTACAATACATATTTCATGGATAAAATTATGAAATTGAAGCGATCTATCTTCACTTTTTAGGATGGGCGGTACGCGCAAATAGTACTAATTAACAACCTACGTTCAACATGCAAAATGCATGATGTTGTAGTTCAATTATATGTGAAATGGAATTGGGCTTATAAAGGTGTAATGGTTATAAACAATTAGAGTGATATTAACAAAATTTATATTTTCAATTTTTACCACTGAAGTCTGTTACTCACTTAACTTTATTAAAATTCTCTTTTCTTTAAAAAAAATTGGAAAAATTAAATTTAAACAACAAAAATTTATATGAAATTTCTAAACTCATAAGCAACATTCCAACAAAAACTAGAACTATAGATTGAGAACCAAACTAAAACATACTAACTTTAACCATAACAAACACAAAGGACATTAACATCACATTCATTAAAAACATAACTAGGAGCTCGTTACAAAGTTCTAAAAGCATAATAACTTCAACAATTATTTATCACGATGCGCGTGCGAGCTTGGAGTTGTGTTTGGCCTGGGTAGCAATGAAATTTCTGTTGAAAATACAGTGACATATATCAGCCATTGGGGTTTCCACAATCAGCTCAACCGATCCATATTCATGTCTTCTTGTTTCAACATGTCTTTTCTTCAGAATTTTCATCGGTGCTAGTTGTCCTATCATTTCCTTAATCCTCCTTTGCAAATATTTTCATCTTTCCTTATTCAATCTGGCTTCATCCCAGTAAGAGCGAATCATAATAGTTATGCCAGGTGTGTCCCATAATATGAAGTATTCCATGTCGGACCAAGAATGCATACAACAATGATATATCTCATTTGATCTAGCCTTCCCCTCTAACGCATCATCAATAAAATGTGCTAAACATTCCTTTAACCTTGTGCTGCCCTCTTTAATCAACCTTTCAAAGGGATTTTTTCTTTCCGATACATTGTATAAAACATAAAATTAGCACAAGAAAATCTAAAGAAGAAATTGAGAATATAGGGAATCAACTGCATACATATTTTGATAGGCGATGACCATCAGTTCTCATGATCAATTATGAGTTGCTAAATATATAATAAATAGGACAGGGTGATTTAATAGCACATGCTGGTTTGAGTTGGTCAAATATAACCTGATTTAATAGCACACGGTGACTTTATAACACATGTTGAGTTGATAATACTAGTTGATTTGACAATATAGTCTGATTTGACAGCACAAGCTAATTTATATTTAAAAATATACTTCAAGTATTATGTATGCACTTCTTAAATAGTAAAGTACAAACATATCCAAGCATCACTTTTAGTGAGAAAATACAATAGGATATTAATGGATCTTACAACTTTATAGGCTATTTAATGGGATTGGATATTACCAACAATATGATATGTTCAAGCACGATCAACAATATTATATAATGCTTTCAATGACATTTTTGAATAAAGGAATCTAATGTTCTCAGAAAGTACATATTAATTATTTTTTACAGAGAAATCCAATGTCCATAGCAAGTGCACAAGTGTATTAAAATTTTAATTATTCCTTTAAAAATATAACAAATTATATACATAATAAATATAAATTCATTAATTAATTTATAAGAATTTTAAATAGTTAATAATACAAATTCAACTCAAAATTTAATTAATAAACTAATATAATTTCATTAAAATCAAATAAATTAATCAACAATTAATCATTCCTTTTTTTAATAAATTTTTAATCATTAATGAATTAATTAATTTCTTATTAATTAAAATTTTATTATATTTATATTTTATTCATTTCATATAATAAATGACTCATTCATTATTATCAGTTAAAATACATTTAAAATATAAAAGATAATTTATAATTTTTACAAATTAATATTTCTTTTTAAATATAACAATTTTTTTTAAAAACTTAAATTAACAATTAATTTTAAAAGAAAATTATTTCTACCTTAAATTCATAAAATTTTACAACTTAATGATTTATATTTAAAAATTATAAATAAAATTTATATATAATGTTTTTTAAATACTAAATTATTTACATTTAAAAATTACTATAAATTTTAAATTAAAACATTTATACAAACTAGATAACTTAATTTATAAAATTAAGATATACTTGATTCAAGATTTTACTATTTAAATTATAAAATTTATATTATTTAAAAAATAACAAATTATATTTTAAAAATTAAAATATAATTACTTTCTTCATTGATATGATCCTTTTGCAAATTCACTTATTAAACGAGATCCTTTTTATAAATTTGCCACGATTAAATCACTTTATATTGACAGATAACATATGTGTTGTCAAATCACTTTATATTGATAGATTAGTATGTGTTATCAAATTACTGTAATTTGATAGATATTCATGTATTGTCAAATCTCTTCAAATTTACAGATTTTTATGTGTGGTCAAATTACTTTATATTGATAGCTCTGTGTATGTTCTCTTATTAATATATAATGATATATGTTCACCTTGGTTTATAAATTAAGCATTTGGATGCATAAGATTTATGTTCTGCTAGCTCAATTTACATTGTAGATCTTAATATAGCTACTCCGAATATTTTGGCCATCTATGGAAAGGATTAAAGACATCCCCAACAAGAAAGGTTCGACAATACAAGCAAAAGAATGCATGCTTGTATAGCACGAGCCAGTGATAGTCCTTAGAGCAACAAGCGAATACGAATGAGATCTTTAGGTGTTGCATCCATGAATAGTCACAAGATGAGGATGATTGCCTTTGAAATATTCATTTTGAGTTAATTAGGGTTAAAATTTATAAGACAAGAGATTTTTTAAATGTCGCTGGTCGGAAATCTCTTTAAATTAGGTTCAGCCAAGAGAATGGTCACCATGTAAGCCCTCATTTGTTACAGATGTGATATCATAAGATGAAATGACAAATGTTTTATATTTAAGTTTGTCTCATTAATCATAGATAGAAATTGACATTATAGTAAACTAGTACCTGCACAGAGGAAATAAACGGACAAACATATCCATAAAACAATACTACATAAAAGCTGATGAAATAAAATATGAATTCATCTCCTTCTTCTATTATAGGGAATAACATCACTACCCGAGGTAAATCTAGCTATAGGTCATCATACTCTTTTTTGCAAGGGTTCTTAAACATCTACATCCTCCTCCCCCTTGACATCTTCGTACTCCTAGGAATGCTGCCTTGTTGTAATAGTAGATCTTGCTCTGTTGGTGTTGATGGTAGGCCCACAGGTGCCATCCAATGAACCATGATAATGTTAAATGATGAATATGAAGGTGTCTGTTGGGACTAACAGCCATAAATGTGATCTAGAAGATGGTCGACTTGTGCATAAGAAGTGTTAAACTGCTGAGTAGGCATCGATGATTGTCCTACATCATATGTGGATGGCATGTGAAAATCCTTAGTTCCACCATACATTGAATGACTAGGTGGATTCATACTTTGCCTTTGCACTTGTGATTTCCTACTATACATCCCTATGATGTAGATGGTGCATTCGAGGTAGAACATTTGAAACCCTGGCTGGATGGGCCCTATATCAGGTTGGTCATCTGTACTTGTGTCGAAAGTATTATAATCAACATAGACTGATCTCTATACACTATTTGTTAGCTCTAAAACTTGATCAATAACCAACTGCAATGAGCTTGCATTTACATCGTGTCCGCAAATCAGTGGTTCTAACAAGTCATAACTCTATATGTAGTAGTCAGCCTATAGTGTTTATTCATAGGAAAAAGTGTAACAATGCAAATAAAATTTAGTATGATTAATATATGTAAGTAAGAAAGGATACTTACCACCAATTACTCTTTGGGAAATCTTGAGAAGAAATTTTCTGGAGGCAAAGCCTGAGGCTTAAATAAGTAAATGGATGCCCAGGATCAGCACCATCGTAGGTATGTACCAAACTCCTAATTGCCACTACCTCTTGAATCACTGGAACAAGATATGCAAATATGTTATTTCATATGCTAATGTATGTCATGTACTTAACTGTTCAGTCCATGTATGCCTGCCCTTGACCATCTATCCTCTTGAACCCTCTCTCCATAGGCTCCAAATTGATGAATTTTAAACCTCCAAATTGCCTCTTAACTCTATCAGGGAGGTGCCACTCTGCATGTTTCCAGCTTATCATCGGGACCCGTGCTATCCATAACACCCTAGAGACATGAAATCACTCAGGTAACGAAGCAAGAAATGCGTATGTGTATGGAGTCTTCTTTACCAATAATATGTGAATATGAAAATTATTTTATACATGCAAATTAAAGGTATTTAAACATACCTGGCTAACCCTTAAACCATCAAGTTCATCCCTGTATGTCATTGTGTTGCCTGATAGAATCTCCCTAATTCGATCTTCGCCCCACCTAAAGAAAAATAATTAAACCTATTTATTTAGATGAGAATTAGTAAGCATAACTACATTTATTTGTGTTTGTAGTGTATACCTACATCCAAGTGGTTGTCCATCCAACTTAATTAGAAGAGGTACTCGAAGTGTAGGCCTTCCAATGTACAATCGCTCCCACAACCATACTTATAGCAGAGCCACACAATCGACAACATAAGTGCATGTAGGTTGAGTGGCAAGACACAACTATCTATATAAATGTGCCAAAACTGCACTGCCAATGGACATACCACCAAATTTATCCAGGCTTAAAAGTAAGGGAAACCACTGCATTGATATGTGCAATTGTGATGTGTATTGTATAAGAAAGCATCCAATCATGAATAAGATTTAAGCTCGAACATGCTATAAGAACATAGCTGGTGACAAATCATCATACCATTCTCTATAAAAAATCTATCTCAACCATCATAGAGGTACCATGGACTCTACTTGCATAGTACCCATTCTTAAGCTGGCTTGAACGTTAGCATCTTCAGGATCATGATAAATAATGTAATTACAAGGGTGTGTGCCAAGAACCTCATCATAACAATCAGACCAACTCTGCCAATGTAAACCTTCTTTAGTAACTATTGGCCCAATAATAGGAGGACTAGCAACTCACATACCAAGAAGCACCTGGACATCCTACAGTGTGAAAGTTATCTCCCCAATCATAAAGTGAAACTATTTGTCATATGACACCACCTCACAACAAAAGCTCTGATAAGATTGTGGTCCAATCTAATGAATTGCAGGTGTCAAACACTATCCAAACCAACAGCCTTAAGAACATATAGTAATCATGGGAAATGTGAAAGTTTGTGCATGTTATTAGACCTAATTGAACTATTTCAAGGCTAACCAAGATGGAGGGGGTGAATTGGTAATTTATAAAATCTCTTGAATTTTAGAGAACCATTTTTCAAAATTTTACTCAATGATTATTGAATTATGAAGTTATTTGTAAAAATAGATTTTTATAAAATATTTTTCAACCATAGAAATATAAAGTGTAGAAAAAAAATGTAGAAAAAGTAAAGTGAATTGAAGAATACCAAATTTTATAGTAGTTCAGTCCAACTAGTCCTACATCCATTCCCTAGAGACTCCTTCTCAAACTATTACACTAAACACAAGTGACTCTCCTTTTGATCCCACAGTAAGGTGGAGAAGCACTTACAAAACCACTTTTCCCCCAACCCAGTGCAACAGAGTACCATCATCCTTTTTTACTCTCCTTGTGAAGGAAAAGTACTGTCATCCTTTTTCACCCTCCTGGTGATGGTAGAGTACCATCATCATTTTTCACTCTTTTGGTGAAGATATAATATCATCTTCCTTTTTCACCCTCTTGGTGAAGACAGAGAACTATCATCCTTTTTCACCCTCCTAGTGAAGTCAGAGTACCCGATCTTCTTTGAAAATCTTCTCTCAAGAGCCTTCAAGGAAGTAGGGTAGAACTTTTAAGAATAAATTAGAGATCCTCACCTTTGGGCAATCTTGTGAATTCCTTCACAATTTCCTCTTATAAGTTCTCTCACTCTCCCAAACACTCCATATTCACTCTTAAGAGAAATTCATTGCAAGATCTCTAAAAATTAGTTTCTAGGATTCATTATATATTAATTTCATAAAAAATCATCCATAAATTGGAATTTCAAAGTGAAATATCGTTAGATCATATAGTATGATAGTTGATCATCTGTACGAATAGTTTAAAATCATGGGATGATCTGGTACGAAGCTTATTTTATACACTGTAAGTCGTCTATATGATTTTCAAATCATCTGTATGAATAGTTAAAGTTCCTCTGGATGATCGAGTATGAACCTTATTTTGTACACTGTAAGTCATCTATATGATATTTAGATCATAAGTATAAATGGGTAAAGTTCATCTGGATGATCTGGTATAAACCTTATTTCATACACTATTAGTCATCTATACGAACTAACACATACATTAAGAATAGGAACAAAAATTTTCATTTTCAATTTTAACTCTGTCCCCCTATGTAAGTGTGCACAGTTACCTAATTACAATCACACTCACTTAGACTCAGGAAAATAAAGTGTGCACACGAGGTTGATTATATATTAAAGGTGCACCTCTAAGGGTTTAATTTATGGTAGACCAATCAAAATTATCTCTAGATGTCATAGTGTGTGCCCTTACACCCTTAGTTCTAAGGTGTAGATATATGCCTAAATCTTTTTTAGTTATCTCTACCATATGTTTAAGAACATAAGATGACATGACTGTGTGGTTCTCCCTCATTTTTAAATTAGCAAGAAAATAATAGAAAGTATCAGAATAAAAAGCATGGATTAAAGTGAAAATGAAAGTACATTGGGTAGAATCAAAGATAGGCATTACGTAAAAGTTGATGTCTTCTTGAATCAGAAGATGAGGAGTTATTTTTGCCTCAAAGAAATGTTTGTAAGCTTGTTCATTCTCTTTTGAAAGGAAGTTATCATCTACTTGACCTGAATGAGATGAACACCCTTTGGAGTGTTAAGCCTGTTTGCCACCAGTGCTTTCCATTTAAACACAAGAAGCTTTGAAATCATTGGAATGGTGAAATATTCAAAGAATGGATTTTAATTTAAAGAAATAATGCCAATTCGTATAGTACGAAATGGGGTTCAAATGTACGAAAACAATTTTGTATTGGAAAAAAATAATTTTATACATACGAATGAATTGATAAAAAATAGTTAATGTGATATCAATAGTTAATGTGATGAAATGGCTTTTCGTAATACACAATTCTCGATGAGGCATATCGTACGACTTTTTGACCAAACTGATCAAATAGACAAACATGTTTTTGTCCAGGATAATTAGACAATAATGATCGTACCTAGCAATTAGGTTGGTCCACATACAAATTGATAACAGAATTGTACATATGAACAGGTGTTCGTATGGATGATGTTAAATAATTAACTATCATTCAAAAGCCTGCCCCCATTTTTACAGACAAAAATTAAATTTTTATATAGATGATGATGTCACTGTATAGTATAATATGCTTACAAAATCTCCTTTTTCTCTGCTGAGCTAAGGAAAAATATCATGTATAATCTATTGAATTCATACAAAATGAAAGTTTTTCAAAGAGTATGAATGGAAAAGGAACTTAATATATGATAAGAAAAACTCTTTTTCCAAAAACAAACCACCCAAGATCCACGAGATGCAAGGATAAAAACAAAAATAATACAAATAAAAAAACAAACACAAAATAGAGGAAAAAAAAAACATTAACGAAATACAAACAAAGAACACACAATAAACATCAACATACATGAAATATATTATAAATGTAATTTACAAAATTACAATTGCTAAGCATGAATATCAATCAGACCTAATCTGGTTCTTAAGGTACTAAACATTTTAAAAGCTAGTGGTTTTATGAAAATATTTGCAATTTGATTTTCAGTAGCTACATAATGTAACTCAATTTCTCTTTTAGTGACGTGGTCTCTAATGAAGTTATGCCTTATGTCTATATGTTTGATTATTGAGTGTTGAATAAGATTCTTTAAAATGCATATGACACTTATATTATCCCAAAAAATTAGAATAGTGCTAATTAAATATCCTAAATTAATAAGTTATTATTTTAACCAAATAACATGTGCCACACTACTATCTAATGCTATGTATTCTGCTTCAGCAGAAGAAACAGTTATTGAATTCTATTTTCTACTTGACCAGGAAACTAAAGAGTTTCCAATGAATTAACAAGTTTCAAAAGTACTTTTATAATGACCCCTACATCTTGCAAAATTTGAATCAGAATATAAAATGATTTTAAAAGAAGAGTTATGCCTAAGATACCATATTCCTAAATTTTGAGTTCTGAAAAGATATCCCATAATTCTTTTAACAGTAGTTATATATGATTCATTTGGATCAGCTTGAAATCTAGCACGCAAATAAACAGTAAATATGATATTGGTCTGTTAGCAGGTAAGTAAAGTAATGATCTAATTATTCCTCTAAATTTCTTTTGATTAATAGATTTTTCCTTAGAGTCCACATCTAACTACATAGAGGAACTCATTAGTGTACTCATTAGTTTATCTTTATCCATTTCATATTTCTTAAGGATGTCCTTAATATATTTTGACTGACTAAAAATGTGCCATCCTCTTTCTGCTTTATGCTAAAACTAAGAAAGTAACTCAAGTCACTCATCAAACTCATTTCAAATTTACCACTTATTATTTTTGAAAAATCATCACAAAGATTTTTATTACTAGATCCAAATAAGATATCATTAACATATATTTGAACAATGAGTATTTCATCTCCAACTCTTTTTAAGAAGAGAGTGGTATCCACACTTTAACAAATAATCTTTCTAGAAGAAATGTGCTTAGCCACTCATACCAAGCTCTCGGTACCTATTTTAGTCTAAATAATACCTTTTGAATTTAAACGCATGATTAGAAATTTTTGAATTTTTAAAACTTAGAGGTTACTCAATATAAATATCCTCTTATATCACCCCATTAAGAAAGGCACTCTTAACATTCATTTGAAATAATTTAAAACCTTTAAAATAGATAAAGACTAGTAGCACTCTTATCATTTTAGGTCTGGTTACTAGGGACAGAATTTTTTCAAAATTAATTCCTTTTATTTGATTATATTCCTTGTCCACCAATCGTACCTTATATCTAACCACTACATCTAAATGATTCATCTTAATTTTGAACACACACTTAGTTCCAAAAACACTTTAATTTTTAGGCCTTTCAATCAATTCTCAAACATAGTTTCTAGCAAATTGATTCAGTTCTTCCTGCATGACCAAAATCCAAATACATTAAAAAGTGCTTGATTTATATTAATGGGTTCTATCATTAAAATAAAAGCTGAGTGGTTCACTTCATTGCTATGTCCATGCTTAGTTTTAACACCTTCACTCAGTTTATATAAAATTAATTCTATTGGATGACTTTTTGAATATTTCAATTCTTTGGGCAATTTATTTTATGTTCCTACATTCTGTTAAAGATTTATTTTTTCAATTACTTGGGAGATCTCTTCAATATGTTCTTTTTCTAACCTTGGCTTTTTAAAAATATCATATTCATAAAAAAACTATATGTGTGGTCTCCTCAACTACCAAAGTTCTTCTATTAAATACTCTACATGATTTGCCAACACTAGAATATCCAAGAAAAATTCCTTCATCAGATTTAGGATTAAATTTTTCTAAAAGAGTTTTACCATTATTATGAATGAACACCTTACATCCAAAGACATGTAAATGTGAGAGGTAAGGTGTTCTTCCCTTAAGAAGTTCAAAGGGTTTTTTTGCTTAAATTAGATCTAATGTTCACCCTATTTAGAATATAATAAGCCATACTAACCACTTCAGCCCAAAATATTTTTGAAAGTGAATATTTAGTCAATATGGCTCTAGTGGCTTATATCAATGTTTTGTTCTTTCTTTCAATAGCCCCATTCTATTGAGGGGTCCTAGGAGCTGAAAAGTTATGATATATTCCTTGCTCTTTATAAAAAGCTTCAAAATTTTCATTTTCAATTTCTCCTCCATGATCAATTTAAATTGTAAGAATTCTACGTCCTAATTTTCTCTAAATCCAAGTAGAAAATTTTCTAAATTTATCAAATGAGTTACTCTTTTGTGATAAGAGTCTAACCCAAGTGAATCTTGAGTAAATATCAATAATTACATACCAAAAAACTTTCCTTTTAGACTTATAGTGCTAACCGATCCAAAAAGATCCATGTATAGGACTTATAATGGTTTGTTAGTTCTAAGACCCTTAATTGAATAAAATGAGAACTTAACCTATTTTTCTAATTGACATGCATCACATAGGTAATCTTTAGTGAAGTATAAGTTGGGTATTCCTCTAACCAAATCTTTATGGGTAATTTTTCTATGATTTTTTCATCCTTGCATGATAGAGTCTTCTATACCATAACCATGATTCATCAATGATAGTTTTGAGATGAAAAGCATTAAAAAATTTAACATAATTTAAATCAAGCATGTAAATAATATTTACCCTATTTCCATGTAACACATCAATTCCATTTTATCTTATAATATAACTTGCAAGTAAAAATTTAATGCTAAAATCTTTATCATAAAGCTAACTAATACTTAACAAGTTATGTTTTAGCCTTCAACCAGTAAAACATTCTCAATAAAGTAATTATTCTTATGTCAATCATACATGTACCAACCACTCCTCTAGTGGTATTGTCTCCTAGTGTCACTTTGCCTCCATTATTGGCTTCTAGTGACATGAATTAAGTTGTATATCTAGTCATATGTTTCTAATATCCATTGTTCACGTACCAAATTCTCTCGTGAGAGATTGTATGAGATCATTTCTATAAAATGATCAAACGTTAGACTTGGAAATCCAAATAAATTTTTGTTCACCTTCAGTAATGATAATCTAGATGCATATTTGATATGCTGTGATTGATGCATCTTAGGTCTCCAAACTAAATATATTCTACTTTGAATTGTGCAAGTGTGGAAAATATATCCTAAAATTCATGGGAAATATATCTTAACATTCCATATGAAAAGTTTTTTGCACTAGGAAAATAATTTACTAATCTTCATAAATTATAATATCTTTTTCTAGGTACTGAGCATGTACGCTTTTGATTCGGATTATGAAGTTATTTATGTGTGGGTGGAATACTATTCTCCTCAAAATCTTTCACTTGTACTTCAAGAATTTGCACTTTCTAAAATTGAAATCTAAATCTTCAAATCATGATCTCTACGATCTAGTTCATCCATAAATATTTTAGAATTATTTCAAGTTAAGTATATAATGATTTCAATTGTTCATACTTTTTGTTCAAATCATCATATTTATCTAACAAGGTCATGTGGTTTCTATCTATATATAAGTGATCATTCCAAAGGATTTCATGCTCTTTTTGTAAATTTAAATACTCTATGTTAAGTTTAGCATGCAATTTTTTAAGTTTCCTATATGTAGTATGTATTTTCTCAGAAACTTCAAATAATTTGTTTTAAGATAACTCACATATCTCATCTTGATCCGAGTGATCAAGTTTGTCTATCATTAGGCATAAATTTGTGACTTCCTCTTCTGCTTATGTTTCTGAGGAGTCTGAAGCTGAGTTAGCCTAGAAATCTCTCTACAGCCTTTTCTTGCCCTTCTTAACATTGTTTTTTTCCTCAAATTTCTCCTTATTAGGATTGGCTTTGAGATTTGGGCAATCGATCTTAATATGTCCAGGCTTCTTGCATTCGTAATAGATGACATTATTTAAAACTTTTGCATTCCTATTGTATTTACATTTTTTCCACTACTGATTTCTTCGTTTCTTCCTCCTAAGGAAACTTTGTAATTTCCTCATCATAAGAGAAATATATTCTTCATCCTCAGGTATTGATTGATCACTATCTAAATCAACCACTTTCAATGTTGTATTCTTTTCCTTCTGCTTGTCACCTTCATCAATATATCTTTAAGTCACTCCTTGCTCATAAACAAGCAGTGATCCAAGTAGATTGTCAATAAAATAGACATTTAGGTCTTTTGATTTAGTTATGAAAGTTATCTTTACATCATAAGCAGTAGGTAAATAATGTATAATTTTATTAACTTTTTTTAATTAGTTAGTTTCCTATCTAAAGTATGCAATGAGGTAATAATATGAGTAAAACATGTATACATGTCAGAAATTAACTCATTTGATTTCATGTGAAATAGTTCATAGTCATATAATAGAATATTAAGTCTAGATTGTTTAACCTCATTAATTCCTTCATAAGTTATGTAAAGTCTATCCTAGATATCTTTTTTAGTTTTACAGGTTGAAACACACATGTAGTCCTAAGACTTCAGGGTATATAAAAAGCTAATTAAATATTTTGCATTTAATTAAGCTAAGACTATTTCTTAAAGTGTCTAATCAGTAAATGGTGTTTCAATCCTAATTCTATCAACTAGTCTAGTGGGTCTAGTGTAACCTTCATGTATTAAAATCTATATACAATAGTCAAGTGATTGCTAAAAAGTAGACATGTGAGCTTTCCAAAAGTCGAAAGGAATGTTATCAAATAGTTTTGGTCTATTAATCAAATATCTTTCAAGAGTATTCCATTTTTCAAAAGTAGCCATGATTTTTTTTTTTTTCAAAAATTTATCTAAACCTTAATTTTTGAAATAGGCTTTGATACCACTTGAAAGTTCATGCAGGTTACTAGACCTAATTGAACTATCCCAATGCTAATCAAGAGAAAGGGGTGGGGGGGTGAATTAGTAATTTAAAAAATCTTTTAAATTATAGAAAACTATTTTATAAAATTTTACTCAATGATTCTAATGTATCAAGTAGTTTTTAGAAACATATATTTACAAAATATTTTTTGACCATAGTAATATATAGTGCAAAAAAATAAAAATGCAAAAAAGTAAGGTGAACAGAAGAACACCAAATTTTATAATGGGTTGGTCCAACTAGACATACTTCCACTCCCTGGAGACTCCTCAAGGTATTGCACTAAACACAACTGACTCTTCTTTTGCTCCCACAACAAGACGGATAAGCCCTTACAATTGCGGATCTATGGTTTATGATTTTGATGATAGCAAACTTTCTTATTTCTATACGACTGCCTTATGTACTAACATTTTAGGTCCACACGATCAGACTACAATTTGAAACCAGCTCAAGATTGGGTAGACTAGGTCTGAGTCAGTTTGTACTCTTTTTCCTTTCTTGATGCTGTTGTATTTGGTGTGGCTTCTGATGCTTTGTAACTTGAAATATTTATGATTGTTCCCTAAAGATTTCAATTTTTTGGTAACATCATCCGGGAAGATATTTATATCGTCCTGGACGATCTGTCCAAAAATAGAAATCCTAATTAGGGCATCCACATTAAGGCAGCCGTCTGATTGGCTTGGATGATACTAGTATCGGCCAGGACGATAGTCTCAATTCAGAAAGAATCAACCGCCATAATGATTTTAGGTATTCATTATTTTAGGAAATCGGCCAGGACGATATTACTATCATCTAGGACGATCTAACTCAATTATACCTAAATTGATCTGGTATCTTTAGAAAGCATTAATGGTTGATTGATACGATCATATCGTCTGGGATGATCGTAGGATCGGCCGGGACAATGTCCAGGACGATTTACATCGGACAGCTCGAATTCAGGGCGATACTCTGGACGATTGAAATCAGTTTTAAATAATCGTCCTGGACGATCGTGAGATCGGTCAGGACGATGTAACCAATTTTCTTCTGATCATCCCAAATCATCTTGGGCTAATGAGCTTAATTTATACTGATCGACCAGGACGATATACCTATCATCCTGGACGATAATGTAGGCAACTTGCATTAATGAGCTCATTTTGAGCTTTTCTATTTAAGCTTGGCATGACACTTTATAAAGTATCTTTGGCAGCCATTGTAGCTTCGTTCTTGTGGGGGAGACTTGAAGAGAAAGCTTGAAAGGGAGTGAGGAAACGATGGAGTATGAGAGAGGGAGAAGATCCTGTGAGTGGGTGCTCAAGGGAGTGTGGAGGGGATTCCACACGATTGATCCGACAAGCTCGCACCTGAATACCGTCTGATTCAAGGCTTGTCTCAAGGTAAGTTCACCAAAGAAGAAGATCTCTTTGGTGCCAAAGGACTCGGCGACTCTGCCGCACTGGAGAAGGTGGAAGTGATTTTATAAGGGCTTCTCCGCCTAGCTGTGGGGGCTAAAGGAGAGACACTTATTTTAGTGCAATACTTGGAGGGTGCCTCCAAGGAGTGGATGTAGGTCAAGGTTTGACCGAACCATTATAAATCCGGTGTGTTCTTTTCTTATTATTGCTTCAGCATTTAATTTCTGCATTGGTTTTTATTTGTGGTGATTTTGGTTTATGCTTTACTTAAAGTTTCTTCTTTACCAATTCACCACTCTCTTTATTTAGCCTTGGGCCAGTTCTATAGAGCTTAATATCCCTAACGAACTTTTAAGTGGTATCAGAGCTTTATTCATAAAAATAAGTTTTTAATAGCTTTTGAATTTTTGATCCATGGCTAACTTTAGGAATCATAATGTTGCGGAAGGTTATTCAATCACCAGCCACCTTTATTTGAAAATATATCATTTGATTTTTGGAAAACTCGCATGTCTATTTTCTTGTAATCGATTGATTTTTGCATGTGGCATATGATTTTAACTGGTTATTTATCACCGTCACGTATTGTTAATGGAATTAAAATTGATATTCCTTTTAATCAATGGAACAGGGAAGAATAACTCAATGCTCAATTGAATGCAAAATTATTAAATTATTTTTTCTGTGTTTTAAATTCTGATGATTTTATGTTAGTTTCCACGTGCACTACAGGAAAGAAAATTTGGGATAAACTACACACCATATATGAAGGTACTAGTGAAGTCAAGCAATCCAAGTTGAATATGTTAATGCATGATTTTGAATTATTTTCTATGAAACCTTTTGAAATAATCTTAGATATGTATATCAGATTCATTCAAATTGTTACTTCATTACAAGCCTTAGGAAAAGAATTTTGAAACTTTGAAAAAGTTAATAAAATTCTTCATTATCTATTAGATAAATTTGATACTAAAGTTATTGTTATTTGTGAATCTTAAGATTTGAATATATATTCTATTGATAATTTGATTGGCTCACTCATTGCCTACGAGCAAGAGTTGGGTCAAAGACTTTTTGATGGAGGTGAAATGATTGTTTTAAAAATAGAAGATAGAGAAGAAAATAGCTTAGTTGGTGATGACTTGTCAAGTAAATCACAAAGCTCACCAAAGCATAAGCAAAAGTGGAAGAAAGGTAAAAGAGATAAGGATGTCCATATTTCTTCTAACATTATTTCCTTTCGATGTAGGAAGCCTGGACATATGAAAAATTAGTGTCATAATCTAAAAATTCTTCCTACAAAAGAAAAGGGCAAGTCAAAGCTAAATTTAAATTGGGGAAATAATGAAAAACATAAGATCTCATGGGCAGATCTGGTTTCTGAAGAATCAGACCAGAAGAGAGATAATGGTTAAAATACTTATTTGTGTTTTCTTTGTTGTGTTTTGTTTTTTTTTTATTATTTTTTTTTTCTTTGAAGATTTGTTTGGTTCGTAAATTTGTTTTTTTGATCAACACAGACATTTATGTTTCTAAAAATGAAAAATCTACTTCCTATTTTTTCTTAAACTCTTTGGTAAGTTGCGATTGACTTCTCTAAAAACAGTCAAAGGAAGGAAACTCATGTGTTTGACTCTCAAGCTCTGTTTCCTAAAAGAGGTTATTCTACTTTTGATTTAAAATCTTTTTCATCTTTTAAATTGAGTTTTGAAACAATTTTTTTTATCTCCCTACATTTTATTTATTGTATAGGAATCTTTTGCAAGGTGCTAAATCTACATCATAATTTTCTTAATCAAGAATTTCATTTTTGTCAATAATATGGGTTTACTTTTAGTTTTTAAGATTTTAGAAAGGTAGCATATTCAAAAAATTGGCCAATGATGCCAAAAATAAAAGATGCGCAAAGCGCCAAATTGAAAAAATTAGAATACACAAAGTGTATCAAAAGATGCGCAGTGCGCCAACCAATTGTCAAGAGGCATAAAATAAGCCCACAAAATTTAATACTTACCATTCTTGTACTTCTTAAAACTTAAGAAAACCCTTGATTTTTTTGATACTTGAGTTTGAAAATCTTGATTCTTGATTCAACAATTTATGCATTGATCTTCTATTAGATATATTTTATGGAAGGAATTTTTGAAAAAATGATTATTTCTTTCTCTAATTTATTCCTTGATTTTGATATTGAATTAAAAAGTTTTTTTTCCTTTTTAAAAGAACTTGAGTTTGGATTATCAAATTTTGAATTTCTAATCTTTTCTGGACTATGCGTTGTCAGTCCAATTTTACTAAGTTTTTGATCAAAACCAAGAGGTAACTTTCTCATTTTAAGAATATTTGTTTTTTCACTAGATCAGAGAGCATTTTTTTTCTTTTATTCATTTTGTTTTGGTGCATCCTCTCTTTTTTATAATGTCAAAGGGGGAGAACGTAATGTTGAATTTGTATCCTTTTTTTTTCTTTTCAAAAAATTAAAACAACAAAAAAATTTTTTATCTCCCCTATTTTTTAAAAAAGGTTTATTCTAGTGAGGGGGAGATTAGGAGAAAATGTTTTTTTGATAATTTAAATTGAATTGTTTGCCATCATCAAAAAGGGGGAGATTGTTGTGGATCTATGGTTTATGATTTTGATGATAGCAAACATTCTTATTTCTATATGATTGCCTAATATACTAACATTTCAGGTCCACACGATCAGACTGTAATTTGGAACCAGCTCAAGATTGGGTAGACTAGGTTTGAGTCAGTTTGTACTCTTTTTCCTTTCTTGAGTCTGTTGTATTTGGTGTGGCTCCTGATACTTTATAACTTGGAAGATTTCTGATTGTTCCCTAAAGATTTTTTTTTTGGTAACATCATCAGGGGCGATATTTATATCATCCTGGACAATCTGTCCAAAAATAGAAACCCTAATTAGGGCATCCACATTAAGGCAGTCGTCATAAGCTAATCGACCTGGACGATAGCTGTATTAGCCAGGAGGATAGTCTTAATTTAGAAAGAACCAGCCGCCATAATTAGTTTAGGTATTCTTTACTTTAGGAAATCGGCTAGGACGATATTACTATCATCTAGGACGATCTAACTCAATTATGCCTAAATTGATCTGGTATCTTTGGAAAGCATTAATGGTTGATTGATACGATCACATTGTCTGGGACGATCGTAGGATCGACCGGGACAATGTCCTTGATGATTTACATCGGACAGCTCGAATTCAGGGCAATACTTTGGATGATTGAAATCAGTTTTAAACTAATCAGCCTCAACGATCGTGAGATTGGTCAGTACCATATAACCAATTTTCTTCTGATCATCCCAAATTGTTTCGGGATGATGAGCTAATTTTATACTGATCGACCAGGATGATATACCTATTATACTGGACGATAATGTCAGCAACTTGCATTAATGAGCTCGTTTTGAGCTTTTCTATTTAAGCTTGGCCTGACACTTTATAAAGTGTCTTTGGCAGCCATTGTAACTTCGTTCTTGTGGGGGAGACTTGAAGAGAAAGCTTGAAAGGGAGTGAGAAAAGTGTGGAGTTTGAGAGAGGGAGAGATCCTGTGAGTGGGGGCCCAAGGGAGGGGATTCTACAAGGTTGCTCCGGCTAGCTCGCACCTGAATACCGTCAGATTCAAGGCTTGTCTCGAGGGAAGTTCACTAAAGAAGAAGATCCCTTTGGTGTCAAAGGACCCGGCGACTCTGCCGCACCAGGGAAGATGGAAGTGATTTTGTAAGGGCTTCTCCGCCTAGCTGTGGGGGCTAAAGGAGAGACACTTATTTTAGTGCAATACTTGGAAGGTGACTCCAAGGAGTGGACGTAGGTCAAGGTTTGACCGAACCACTATAAATCCGGTGTGTTCTTTTCTTATTTTTGCTTCAGTATTTAATTTCCGCATTTATTTTTATTTGTGGTGATTTAGGTATGTGCTTTACTTAAAGTTTCTTCTTTACCAATTCACCACTCTCTTTATTTAGCCTTGGACCAGTTCTATTGGGCTTAACATCCCTAACGAACTTTCACATACAAAACCTCTCTTCCACCAACCCTGTGCAGCAGAGTACCACCGTCCTTTTTCACCCTCCTAATGAAGGGAGAGTACCATTTGTCCTTTTTCACCCTCTTGGTCATGGCAGAGTAGCATCATCCATTTTCACCTTCTTGGTGAAGGCATAGTATTATCATCATTTTTAACCCTCATGGTGAAGGTAGAGAATTGTCATCCTTTTTTACCCTCCTGGTGAAGGTAGAGTACCTCATCTTCTTAAATCATCCATAAACTAAAATTTCAAAGTGAAATATTGTCAGATCATACAGTATGATTGTTGATCCTATGTATGAATAGTTCAAAAATCATGGGATGATCTAGTATAGAGCTTATTTTATACAGTATAAGTCATATGTACAATTTTCATATTGTCTGTTAAATAGTTTAAGTTCATCTGGATGATTGGGTATGAACCTTATTTCATACATTATCAGTCATCTGTATGATATTTAGATTGTCTGTTTGAACTGGTAAAGTTTTTCTAGAAGATCTGGTGCGAACCTTATTTTATACACTGCCAATCATTTATATGAACTGACATCGTACAATACGAATAGGAAAAAAAATTCAATTTTAATTTTAACTCTCTACCCCTGTGTGTGTATTCACAGTTACACAATTACAATCACACTTACTAAAACTCAGGAAAATAAAAATTACTGACTTCATTACATGAAATCCTATTTTACTCTATCTTGAAGTCTTCAGCAGTCTAGAGTATGATTTCCATAAAATATTAGTACACCCAAAAATAACCAGAAACATATCCAATATATTTTAAGAGAAACCATAATAATATCAGAACAATAATATTTTGTTATCATAAAAAATCACATAACATTTCTAAGTTTCAACATAATGTACTGGCCATTCACGAGCCATGCGTAAATGCATCGATGCCACTAATGGAGATGCTTTCAAAATAACAAGTTTGTTCACCTAACTTAACACAATTTATATGAAAAATATAATAAAATAAATGTTTCATGCCATTTTTTTATCATAAGCTCTAGTTAAGCTCCTAATGATGTAATGCTCAACTAAACATATGTGAAGTCTTCGGTTGGCACTTATGGGATAGTACCCCCATGCGTTCGACGTTGTGATGATCTATATATTATTTCTGTTATGACTGTCGGAGATTTTGAAAATAAGCTATCAAACTACCATAATTTATCAATCCTTTCACATCATTTCACAATATTAAAGTTTTTTTATTGTCATAAGTCTAAGCTTAACTAAAATTTTAAAATAAATGAGATGGTTTCATTTTGGCAACATAAAATCAATTAATATACTGAAATTCAAACAACAATTACATGGACACATAATTTATATCTACAACCTAATATAAAATATACTTTAAAGATCAGATGTGAAATAAAAAATGTGTAGTACAACCAATACTAAAGATCTAGCCAAGAAAAAGAAAAGAAAAGAAAAAAAATGACATATTTCACAATAATATATTCGACAACATAGTTGAATGTCTTCTAACATGGTGCAGTCTGCTATCGATTATGTCTTCCGTATATGCCAGTGTATTAAGGAATCTTATATTAGACATTTATGGAATCTCATAATAAAAATAAATACGAAAGATGTTTTAACCAAGGCAGTCATTTGATCCTGAAAGAACTGGGATTATTTGGACATGTTTCTTGGTTGTGCCCAAGATTCTTACATAAGCCACAAGCCCTTACTGATGCATTGGAAGGTTCATCTATTATGTTCATTATTCTTTTGCTATGCAGCTGTCCAACGCGATGCCTAAATGTGGGGGCAATAAAAGGGATAATATAATGATCGATGCTAAATGCAAGCCATACGTCTTTATCTGGAATGATATGAAAAACCTTTGCATAGCTTTCTTTATAGAATTGCAATGTGTAATATGGAAGCACAAATGTAGTGTGATCCCAATGCCTAATTTTGGAAGTTGCAATTACATGGACATATGAAATGTGATAAATTTGTGGCTTATTACACGTACATTTGCATGTATTTGTCCTAGTAACCACTACCTTCTGTGCATGATTGGACATATCAAAACTTGAAATTTTGTATTATTAATCATTATCGGATCAGGGCAACAATGTGCCTCCCACTCTAATTGTTGAATATGGCTCTAAGTGTGTGGAACAAAGTTTGAGTCTGCTTGATCTATCAAATTCAAAGCTTCAGCGCATCACTTACTAAATTGTGCAACAAGATTATAATTAATGGCCATTATTACACCTTGTATTAAGTGACCACGAGCATGTTTAAGAACTCCGTTGAAGAATTTTGAAGAGTTTGTTGTCATAACATCATATATATGCCCTCATCAAAAAGTAAAGTCCACTTTTCCACATAACGTTGAACTAGCCAATTGAAAGCCTCTTGCTTCATCATCATTATATCATTCATCATGTGATTGAAGTAATTTGTATCATATGTATTTCAAGCATTATACATCTTTGCAACTAGTTCCCTCGCTATCCTAAACTCTTAAATATCGACATCCTTCTTGAAGTTCCCGCATAGGTGATTAGATAATGTTGTGTGCAACATTTGGAAATAGTTGTGAAGAGTGGGGGGTTGGTTGTAGGGGTTATTTAGGGGAGATTAAAGGGGGATTAAAGATGATGAGAAAAGATATTTTTAAGAGATAGAGAGACGAAGGGTGGGTGAGATGGGATTGTATGATGAATTGTTGGGGATTTTTGGGGGTGTTATTTTGAGAGGTGTTTGTTGTAGATTTTGTGAGATTGGTTTTGTAAGATATTAGGGAAGTAGTGGTAGGAGTGGTAGTGTGGTTTGAGGAGGGGGAAGTGATGGTATTGAGATGGTGATGGGAATTTGAGAGAAAGGTGGATAACGGTAGAGTTTTTATTTGGATGTGATGAATGTTGTGAGTTATTTAGAAAAGGAAGTGCTGGTGATTTGGTGTTATTTTGATGGAATGTTAAGATAAAGTTTTTTGAGCTGGCCGATCCCAGAGCAGCACATCGCCCCTGGATTTCGTGCTAGCCGATATTTATCGTATAGGAGCAAACTAAGTTTTAGAATCAATCATCCTGGCCAACTTTGCGATCGTCCAAGACGATATGATTATATCAATCATCCTAAATTACCTCCTTGATTTTCTGATAAATTAAGGCATAATGATGAATATGTCCAGGCCGATCCAAGATCGTCCTGGCGGATTTACCAAAAATATAGAATACCTTAATTATTTAGGCGGTTAATTTCTTTCTATTTTGAGACTGTCGTCCTGACGATAAACGTATCATCCAGGCCGATTGGCTAATGGATGCTGCCTTAATTAAGAACCCCTGATTAGATTTTTTATTTTTAGCACAGATCTCTAGGACGATTGTAAATATCATCCTGGCCGATATGAGAAAAAATAGAATTCTAAGTCTCTCAATGTGGTGTAGGTTACTTTGCAATCCAACCATGATTACAATTGACTCAAGAAGGTAGAAAAATAAATTACAGACTGACTCAACCCTAATCTACCCATTCTGAGCTGGCTCCGTTTTTTTTGTCCGATCTTTGATTCCTAAAAAGTCAGTAGTAAAAGGCAGTCCAAGACAAGTAAGAGTGTTTTCCCAAAATCACAAAAACATAGTTCATAGAACCTGAATTGCAAAACTATCTTCCACTTATCTTAGCCTCAAAGGCTGTCTCCTTCACTGAATGGACACCTAAGATATTTTGATAGAGTAACCTATCTTTAATCTGATAGGCCCTAACCTCACACTTGGTGGAAGATGATTTGAATCCTCTAAGAGAGGTTCAGGAAAGCATCATCCCTAGGGACACTAACTCGAGGTAAGTAGTGATAATAGGAGGGGCGCTGTAATGGGAGCGACATCCTCCTCATCATACTATGTGTAAGTGGAGAGAAGCATCCTCCCTAAACTGCTTTTATTTCAAGTGCTACGTATAACATCATATGTGAAAGCCTTTTTTTTTCCTTCAGATCGTCCGGAGAGAAGTGGGGATCGTCGGATAATTAGTTCAAAATCTTGCGACAGAGAAGGTTCGTCCACAGAATGAAGCAGGGTTCATCAGTATGAAATTTCTCTAAAGAGCAACTCGTCCTGAGACTTATAAAATTTCGTCTGAATGAATTTTGTCCTGAGGAGAATATCATCCCGGGATGATTGGGAACTGTCCTGTACGATCCAAAACTGTATATATCCAAATGGTCATTTTGAAGAGAGATGAAAAATCTGAGGAGAGTAAAAATGAAAGGAAAAAGAAAAAAGTGGATTTTAGGTGACTTTGGTCCATTTTTGTCCGTTCCTGGTAGTTGGAACAAGGTTGATCGATCTGAGGTAAGGCACATTTCGCCTTTCTCAATTTTTAAGAAATTTGGATTTTGATGATATTTTCGTTTTGAATTCTATGTCCGTTAGCGAATATATGATTCATTTCGTGCTGATAAATCATTTACAGTGTAACTTTTGGTATGTTTCTGAGATGATATTTTTACACGTTTTGAGTATTTTTTGGAAAGATTTTCACCGGGTATTTTGAATTTTGCAAGTTTTAATAGAATATAAAATTATCTGGATGTTTAAAATTATGCTCAGTACAATGAAAGTTTTGAAATTATTTTGTTTTGCACTATCTGTGGTAATTTGGTAAATTTTTTATAAATTATGAATTTCTATTGAATTTTCGATAATATCGTTATGCCGCTGACGATTTTTCTGATGAAATCTGATTTCTGATTATGATTTGATGTGTTGTATTGAAATCAGAAGGGTAGATATAGGAGGCCAGAATCCTTTGAGATTCTATCTCTAGTCAAGGAAATCTAAAAAGTCTGATCTGATCTTAAATTCTGTATATCTGATAAGTTCTGGTACTGTAAGCACAAGGGAGGCATAAGGGGCCAGAATCCGTTGAGATTTTGTCTAGGTCAGGGCTATATGATGTGAAATGAGATTTTAATCTTGCTTTGAAAATCTGATTTGAATAATTCTGTATTTAGAAATGAATTCAAGTTCTTTTATGTGCTGGTTTATATTCTGTTATATCAAGTATCTATATTCTATGATTATAAGATTTTCTGTATATTATCTGATTCTGTACGCTACTATTCTGATGTAATTTTTCTGATGTGAGTTTTCGAAAATTTTGATTGGGCTAGTGTAGTCTTGCTGAGCTTAGCTCATTCTTGTTCTGTCTGGTTTTCATATTCTGGAAAAGGGAAGGAGTCTAGACTGCCGTTCAAGTTTTGATTTATAATTAGGTATTTTTACTTTTGATTTTTATACAGTCATGACTTTTCTGTTATTTTTTTCTATCTGTAGCCATGTACTGTAATGTAACATGATTATATTTGATGAAGAAGAAATTTCAGATGTAATTTTTGTATATTTGGATGTTAGCTCTGGTGTTTTCTGTAAGTTTGTTTATGGAAGAAGTCTGAAAGCAATTCCAAAGGTATGATCCTGGATTTCATCCATCGCGACCCGACGTCGAAGGGAATGTTTACGGTTGGGTTGGGTCGTGACATAGTAGGTGGAATTGAAATTGGATATATCCAATCTCAGCTATTGTTGAGCCACTACTCTACCATCTTTTGCCTATCTGCCTCGATATAGCCAATCACATTCTTATATTTTTTATTCCTCCGGGCTCTTTCTGAAGCTAGAGGCTGAAAGAGAAGGTACGTCTGAGAACCCACTAACTAGGGGATAGGGGAAAAGGACTAAAGGAAGTGTTGGTGTCTGCTTAATGGTCTCATGGTGAGAAAGTCGAGAGCGAATGCAGAAGCCCGCACGGACAAAAGGCAAAGGAGCCACCATCTGGGCACCCCTCTTCCTAGAAGGAGGGGGGATCCGAACACACGAGCTGTCTCTGACTAAGATAAAAGGGAGAGTAGCAACGGTTGTCGATGCTGAAGGCCAGAGCACCTATACAATAGGTGTGGTAGCACTAAATCACTAAACCTAAGACGGCTGTGCGGAGCAGCGTGTGGTCTAGGCATTGGCTGCCTAACATAAGATGCACTAGCTATGTAAGAACAAGAGTGTGATGAGTAGGTGTTTGGGCTGACCGTCGTGAGCCACTTGGTGGTCTGAAGGGGTTGCATGGCTATAGCATCATCTCCTATGGGGAGGAGAATGCAACACCTCAGTAGGTGGTGACAGAAGACTGAGTTCGTGAAGGAACCAAATGATCCCTCTAATAGGTAGATAGCTAGTAGGGACTCAGAGAGTACCTACTCATCGGAGCTAAGAAGAAAGTCATGGAACAAGCAATAGGAGCCATGGCACTACATCCAAGGGAACAAAAGAATGTGAAAGGATTAGTTTAGAATTGAAAAAGAAGAGAATGGATAGGGGACAGAATGGGCCTAGTAGCTAGAAGGAAAGGGATATAGCTAAGGGAACACTTAGATAAGAAGGAAACCTGACTAAGAAAAGATCATAACTAAGAGTTATTTTGTTGAAAAAAATATTGGTTTTTAAAATATTAATTTTCTTTGGGAATATTAAATTTTGAATTTTAAAATTGAACACGTCATTATGAACGGAATATCACCTTGGGAGGCGATCATACATTCCCTAATGGGTTCAAATTTTAGAATTATAAATTTATCTAAATTGTAGTCATACTCAAGGAGAAACAACATATGATCTCGAAAGATCATAATGAAGTTCAATCGATTATCTGACTATGTAATTCGGATAGAAGATCATTAATCTCATAATCGAAACTAGAAAATAATTGATATATCTATCCGAAAAGAAGGTATCAATTATTATAGTCGTTTGAAAATGATGATAATGATCATTGTTATTTATTTTCCCAAAGAGAATTAATTGAGGTTTTGAAAAAAGTTGATTTTGAAATAAGTTCTGGGTTTCTAATCTCCTACGAGCGCAAGCCCTCGTAGTTAATTACATCGTAGGAAATCAGAATTCCTACGAAAACTCTCGATTAAAATAGCGGTGTAATTTTATTTAAGAATTTCAAGCTTTATATCAAAGGAGAGAAATGGTAGGAATTTTCAAATGGGATGTGATCAAATCTGAACACTTATTTTCAGAGTCAAAGGAAAAGGAGTAGGGAGTGTTTTGAGTTCTGAATCACTTCAGAAACACTCCAGCCTATCCTAAATGTTGGGCTTAATTTGATTGAAATGATTTAAATGTTTAAGTGATCAATTTTATTAAAAATTTGGGATTCGATTCCCAGAGGTTGAGGTCTTATAGCCCGAGCTTGCCTCAAACCTAGATCTAAATTTGGGTACTGAAAAAGTGACCCGAACCTAGCTAGTGCAATGTGAATCTGGTCTTACCCCGGCCTGGATTGGGAAGCCAGCTAAACCACCTAAGCGCTTTAAAAAAAACATGTATCAAGTCATTTAATGTTAGAGTGGGTAGGGACATTGTTTAAGAAAAGTTTTTGAGAATGGGGCCGACATCTAGAGCGGATCCTAATTGGCCCCTTTGACTTATGTTGGGTTTGATGCTTAAGCTAATGCAATTAAAGATTTAAAGTTTTTTTAAATTAGTTACTAATATGATGCATGCTAATCGACTCGATTAAAAGTTTGAATTTTAATGAATGCTATGAAATGAAAACTTCCGGCGGTCCCGGGCTTACTTCCTAAATCGTTAGAGTTTCTATGTTGTCTTAAAAAATTTTAATTTGATTTAAGTAGAAAATTTTGTTAAGTCCTTAAGAGCCTACAATCGGATTCCAGGTCAAATCAAATTGACATGCGGTAAAAAGACTAGAAAAGCATTATAGTTCTAATGCGCAATCAATTTAAATAAATCAACTAAATTAATATTCAAATTGAAAGTCCATAGCAAGTGCCCTTATTATTACATCACAGAATTTTGCAAAAAATTAAAGTGGCCGGGCACCACTGACAACAACCCGATTTCTAATCCTAATTAAATGACTTTGAGATTATGGGATTCTTCTGCGTCGTCCAATCCTTATCTTCCTTACGAACATCTTATGATCTGTTAGTTTTGGATATCCAAATGGAAAGAAACTCCTCTTGAACGGGGTGTTTATCTTTCCTCTTTGGATATTTGCAAAGTATCCTAATTTGACTTTCAAATGGAAGAGACTCTCCCCTTTAGGGATGTCTTCACCTCTTTGAAATTCAAATTAGATTAAGATCCAAATCTCAAATCATTTCAAATAAATTACAACCTTTACTGAATTGAATTTACATAAATGAATAAAGAAACATCTAGACTCGATCCTGCAAGGTTATCCTAATAATCAGCAGATTTGTAAATTCAATCCCAAGCAGTTATAATATGAAAAATTGAAATGCATTTTTTTAGCCACAACTTGGCCTGCTCTTATATCTTATTAAGGGGGTCTTAAGCATCTTCTGAAGCACCTGTGCAAGAGTATATATTATTTTTTTATTAATTGCCCCCTTTAATTTCAGCTCTTTATATGAGCATGGCCACCTGCATAAGATTGCACAAGTATAAATTCGTCCTAACCTAGGGTAAATCTAACGCACAATCTATCACAGAGTGCAGGAAGTAAGTAAACAAACGCAACAATTCTACACTAGCAAACAGCATGCAGAAAAAGCTCGAAAATCCTAGCACACAGCTGCAGAAAGTAAAGCATCGGCCTATCCTAAAACTATAGTCTGGTATCCTCAGCAAACCATCTAAAGTATGTGAGATAGGTCGTGTGGTTTTGATATGTCCTAAATAGGATTATTAGTTAAAGTTATTTAAGGTTCGATTGATTGAAAGGTTTAAGGGAATTTAATTAGAGTTTAAATATTAATGACTTTGAATAAATTTTAGGATTAATTCTTAATTATTTATTGGAAACCACCTTTGTTTCACACCGAGGCCGTGAAGTTTATTTCACCTTCCTTGGGGCTAATTTAATAGCCTCGTAGGCCTGGGTTACCCAATGGTACCCGATATAATTAAGTGATTTGATTTGATTAAAGTTTGAAGGTTAATAAACTTTAATCAAAATTGATTGGTTGCTATTTTTAAGAGTTAGTTAATGAATTCTGGAGTTTTAAAGCAATTTTAAGTTTTATGAATTTTTATGAATATTTTAATCACTTAATTAAAGGGTTAAAAAAAATTTGACTTTTTTATTAAGCTCAAATTCTGGAATATTTGTATTTTATTAAAATATTAGACCTCACTATGATCAGTTAGACAGTAAGTATGTTGAAATCAGATTTTTCTACATTTAATTACGAAGGTTTGAAGTTCTGGTCTAATTTTGACTTAAAGTTGACCGATTTGTTGACTTTTTGATTTTAATGCTTTTCTGGAATTTTAACATTTTTAATAAATATTAGGCATTATTAGGAGTTGAATGCAAGTGAGTTTGTTCGATTTGGGTTTTTCTTGAATTAGTTATGAGGGTTTGAAGTTTTAGGTATTTAATGAATTTTCAAAATTAATTAATTAAAGGGCCTTTTTGTGATTTTGCTCCAAATGAGATCCCAACTCCTTGAGATCAGCTCCAAAGGTCAGGAATGACCTAAGGAGAGATTCCCAAGTGTTTGGGAAATTTTTGGAATTTTAAATAATTATTAATTAATTATTTTAATTAAAATATTCAACTTCATTTAAAATTAAATTAAGACTTAATCTGCTATCAAATTAAGTTGATTTCAATTTTCAATGATTAAGGTTCAATTATGATCAGTTAGAGGGGTTGGTCATAATTTTTTGGGTTTAAAATGAATATATTACTTTTCCGAAGGTTTTAAGGCTTGATTTAAGGGTTTAGACATTAGGAAAATTAATTAAGGGTCTTAATGATTTCCAAAGCTAATAAAATTTCTCCTAATGGCTGCACATGTCGCTATGTTTAAATGGTTCACATTTTAAGTCCAAATGATGTATATCCTAATCCCTAGATATTTCTCTAGTTTTCCAAAATGTCCTTAATTATTATCTTTAATGTCACTAGGTTTTAGGATTGAAATCAAGTTTTTTTGCTAACCCTTGAACTGACATAAGCATGCAAATATACACAAGACACATCAACTCCTAAATCTAGGAGATCCTAGGCTAGGTGGGTGTGTGCACCTTAAACATGCAAATTCATAAAATTAATTAAGATGACTAATAACATGATTAGTGAATAATTAATATATATAATTATTCACTATACAATTCCCACATAAATTCCATTCATACTTCCATCACTGTTTAAAATTCTAAAGGGGTTCTCTCAAATATCAAAAATTTAATTTATACATATAATTTTAAATTAAGATTAATTATCCTATATATATAATCCTATATATAAAGAGATAAGTTTATATATATTATTAATTTTCAAAATGTTTATATAAAGAGATAATCCTATATAAAGAGATAAGTTTTTAAATAAAATAATTTAAAAATATTATAAAGTTTTTTTATTTGAGAGATCTCTGGTTTTCAATTTATTAGAAAAAAATTTTTAATTTTCAAAAGTTTTAATATATACCTAATTAATATTAAGCATAATCAATAATTGAAATTAATGAAAATAAATTGAATTTTAAATTTTGAAAATATTTTTAAATTAGAATTCTTAATTTTCTGAAAATTTATATATATTATTTGCATTTTTATGATTTGAAATGAATTTCTTTTGATTTTTAAAGCTTTGGATAATTAAGGCATTTAAGTTATTTCAAACTAATTAGTAATCAAAATAATAATAAAATCAAATTGAATCAAATCCTACATATTTCTGGATATTTTAGATTACTTAAAATATTTTAATTAATTTTTTTATATAATTAAATAAGGATTAAGTACTTAAATGTTTAAAATATTTTAAAACTATTTAATATATATATAAGATTATTCTAATTAAATATTATCTTGAAATAAATGATATCTAAAATATTTCAAAATATATTCATGCTTTATCTCAAAATTAATTTTAAATTAAAGTATTTAATTTTCTGA
Source organism: Dendrobium nobile (assembly GCA_022539455.1). NCBI lineage: Eukaryota > Viridiplantae > Streptophyta > Magnoliopsida > Asparagales > Orchidaceae > Dendrobium > Dendrobium nobile. Next base: position 44,998,285 of record CM039719.1, on the reverse strand, counting down.
TAATATATAATAAAAATAATATTTTTTTGATTTTTATAATATATATATATATAATATATATATAAATATATATAATATATATATATATATATATATATAAAAATATATATATATAAACTTTAAAAGAAAGTTATTATTTAAAATCATTTAAATAATAAAATCCCAATCATTATCAAGATTTGAATCTGATGGCGGCGGGTGCCACGGGGCAGGTCTGGATTGGTGGATCAAAACGCAGCGGCGGGCTGAGTCAGCTGACGGCGCGATGGCGGGCACGGTTTCGATCCGCGTGGCACTTAACCACATCAGCTTGTGGTTGTGATCGTCGGATCATCCGCTTAACGGATCGGACGGTCAACATCGGATCCCGCTTTCTGATTTCACGGGGGAGAATCAGACGGCGGGAATCGATCCCGCGGTTCTGGAACAACGTTCCAGATGGCGTCGGACCGGGAACCCAGCACCTAGCCTCTAATACACGACAGACCGAGACATAACTAGATGAAATCGCGTCCGTTGATCAGATGATCAACGGCCGGTATTTCACAGGCCTTAACGGGATCACGAAAACGCCCTAGATCCCGTTTTATGGCTCGTTCGAGAAATTGACTCGATCATTTTCAATAAAACTTTAAACATGTATTAAGCTAGTGAACAGAATTTATGGGGACGCACTTATTAGAAAGCTATTTAATGCTAAGTGTTCTAGCCTAAGGATTAAGATTTTCACCTCGATTTTGGACGGATTAAACTGCTTAATGAATTGTTGCATTTGTACACTGTCCACGCTCCATTTTATAGAAGGAACCTTGCCTTGATAATGCCTGGATCAGCCGCCAATAAGCTTGGACGGATGTTGGCTCAAGGTCGCCGGAATCCGATCGCCGACGGCCCTCAACTTGTGGATCTCAACTGGAATCATGGGGGGAGATCTGGACTGATTAACCAGCATGGATCTTAGGTGGAAGGCTCTGAATAATGAGAGAGAGTCCAAGGGAGATTGAGACGGCTCAACATAGGGTTTACACCCTATTCAAATGTCTCCAAGCCAAAAGGACGGTCTTGATCGACCTAGGGGCTGTCTAGGATGCTTCCACGTACCCCCTGGAGTGGTTGGAAAGCTGGATGCAAGGACTAGCCAAGGACATCCACGTGGAGAAGTCTCATTGGCTTCACATGGGCCTTGGGACCACTTGAGCTGGTTCAAAGCTAATCCAAAGCTTAAGCTGGGTTTTAAACAACACTTAGAAGTTCTGGAGCTATTTTAAGCTACTGGAAAGAGTGGATTAACTCAAGCTAAAAGATTTGGTCATTTAAGGGTTTTGTTGACCATGTGTTGACTGGTCAACGATCATATTGACTGCTGAGGTGGCAGCGAAGTGGCTTCAAGAGCTGGTTAAAGTGATTTAAAACAAAGGCCAAGACATGGGATTGGAACTTGAGTTTGGTATAAGAGTTTGAAATAGATTTGATCAAGTCCTCATGACTTTAATATGTCAAATGAGAATTGATTTGGCTTGCCTTGGCTTTGGATATATTTAAACTCTGAAATAGAGTGGGATGAAGGGCTTGATATGTTTTGAATGATTGAACTCC